>CM050408.1:34065374-34512874 GCA_027580255.1 Therioaphis trifolii | reverse complement strand
TTAAAACATCATAAGAATATATATGTGTCTATGGGTATCTCAAAAATGTAAGTGCTAGAATATTTATATGGCCTCGCATTGCTTATGTTTTACATTCAAAAATACGATTATTGAAACAAAATTAACTCATTTGCTACTAAGGCAACAACAAAATATATTTTAATATTTATTACACAAACGTCAATGAATATAATATAAGTATGTAGGTTTATTTATATCACCGGTACATCTTTTGTGAGATATTTGATAAATAAAGTCTAAAGACTACAGTAAATATATATATATATATATAATGATTAATGAGTACATCTATTTAAGATAGATTTTATTTGTGACAAATATATAGAAATTTAAAAATAAAAGATAATATTTAATATTACTATTGTTTAATAATCATTGATTTGTCAAGTTACTCGAACATTTTGAGGATTCTTATATTAAAATTAGTTCATAGTTGAAATGAACGTTCGATAGATTCGATTTGATATTCATAGAAAAAATGAAAGATAACATATTATAAAATATAAATGTACAATTTAATAAATAAAAATGTATTTAACACACGTATATAGGTCCTAATGTACTTTAATAACGTGTTAAATGAAGATTTAAGAATTGGGTGGCTGCCTCTAAAAAATTATGTGAAGAAGCGAAGCTGAGAAAAAAATAATGGCTTTACAACATACTGATATGTATTATACATTAATACATACCTATAATCTATATACAATATTATAAATGTTTACGCGTTACGATAAATCACGACATAAAATCAGATAAATAGACAATAGTAACAACTTCTAGAAACCGTCGTAAATTACCTGATTACAGCTAGGGTATAGGCATTGATAATCTCCGGTAATTGTCATCACTCATTTACCACCTGACAAAATGGATTGTGTTGATAACTGAAATGGTTTCGGAAATTTGACGACATCTACCACAACCACTTGGCCTAAGTTATTATTGTCATAGTCATCTAAATATACTCATCGTTGACGTAACTAGCAAGTGACTATGTTTTAGTATGTGAGTAATGGGTATGGTGCAAACTGAGTAAATTATGGTGAGTACCTGTACTGAAATAACAAAAAATTGAGTATGTTGTAATGAAAGGATTGGAATCCTTATATTATATCCGTCACACACGTATAACATACATTACTATTAAACGAATTACAGTCTAAAAACATTACAGTGCCTTCACAAATATCTCGTCACACCCATACAGTTAAACGACTACAATATAATATGTGGCTTTTGGACTATTTATCCAACAAAAAAAAGACTAATATTTTCATAAGGCAGATTGAACATTGTATGTGAAAAAGTGTTTTTCGCAGATTAATAACAAAACATTAAATAAGGATGGTTTAATGGCGTTCTACAAAAAAAAAGAAGTTGATCACAATTTTATTGCTGCAGGAGACTAAAGAAATTAAAAATCAATAACATTATTTAAGTATTCTGAAATGCCTTGAATGTGTATTCATTTATAAACAATTATTCAGATCAATACATTATATTCTATAAACTAGTTTATATTTTAATTACAATTTAAGTATATAACGGATTTCGATGTAGAATTTTGATTGATAATTCAATTTCCATATAATGATAATTTTAATGGTTCGACATTACTGAAATATAATATTAAAAATGTTAAATTCTTAATTAATTAAATATGATAGGTAAACTGTTTTTAAAGCACTCCATTCTATAATCCAGAGTTGAAACACATAAAAAAGTATAAAATGACTAATATTAAACTGATACGAATTACACCGAACGAAAATAATTGATACATTTTTATTTTTATGTATTTACACTAAATTCATGGAATTGCTGATTTCATGAAATCTCTACCCAGTAGATCTACAAATCGCAGATGGCCGCTATTATAATGGAACAGTAAGTTATTAACGATATCGAAACTCATAATATTTGTTATACAATTATTATAAAATCCATCTTCAAATGTTAAGTTCTACGGTATGCAATAGATACTTCGAAGTTAATAGTACTTACGGTTTTATTCAATCATCCTCGACTTGTTTTTATTTTTCGGGCCAGTCGATTTCACACAATCGACACTTGTTTTTAAAATTTTTTTTTGCTGAAATCAGCAATTTCATGAATTGGCGTGGCAATTATTATTCTCGTATTTTGAACTTTCATGTTCAAAACAAATTGTTAGAAAATGATGAGCAAATGTTTAATAGCCAAATTTAGAATTTCAATAAAATAAAAGTATACCTTTGACGTCTGATAGAGTTTTGACTAATTATTTATTCTTTAATAGCACAGAAATGTGTATCCTATCTATATAATTATAAATTATATCTATATTATATAGATATAATATCTATGCCTATCCTATCACTATACAGTATTTCATTGCTACTTTAGTCGTGTAAAAAAAGTATTCATGATTTTAAAAAAAATTATTTTATTTATTGAATATATAACATTAAACACCTGACGTATAAAACTTTTCGTATGACGTGAATAATTTACACTATATAATAACAAAGTTGATATACTGTGGCGATTGCCAGGGGCGAGACCGGTGGACTATGGTTTCACACCTCGCGAGGCGATTTATTTTAAAAATATATGATTTTTTTAGATTTTGAGTGAATAGAAGAATCTATTGGTTCTGCAATAATTATATATATATTTTTTTGGAACAATTATTTAGGGTAATAGACGTAGTTTGAAATGTAAGTTCGGCATCTCTATAAATAAGAAATTTCAACTAGTTGGTACTTTGAGAAAAATTCGTTTATTTTTATCTTCGATTTTTTTTTCAATATTCAAGAAAAACAACCTGACTAATACGAGTATATGATAACGATAAAATGTTCAATAAAGAGGAGTCACTCGCGTTTTCCGTTATATCAGTGACCTACTTAGTAATACGTCGAATTTAACCACATTGAACTGTGCGCACCTTCGTTAGGTTAAAAGCAAAAAAATAATCACGTATGTTTTTTAAATGCAAAAAAATATGTTTTCAACAAGAAAGTGTATATTATAATATTATTATTTACACAGGACAAAATATAATACATTGGCATTTAATGACATAGATGTTGAAAAAACCTGTTAAAACTTGTTGAATACACAAGTCACCGAGAATCCACTTGGCACGCCAATACTCAAATTGTAGAAAAGTTTTACAACAACACTAATTGGTTGGTTATAATAACGTACTATAAAGATAAGTATAGATAATTATCGGTGTTAAATAATATCAAACACATAATTAATATTATACCAGCAAAAGTGTGTGGTTTAATGGAATTTCATTTGTACAACAATCCAACTATTAATAAGGGTAAAGTAACTTATTTCAATTTCAAACACCTTGAATTAAATTAAAAAATGAAGGAATCCATAGAAATAAATAAAACAAAACACACAAATTCGTTTTAAAGGAAATGCAGCATTTTATTACAAATCAAAACCATTTTGTTTTTAAATTTTTAACACAAAAATTAAATATTTAAATATTATATTTTTTTTTTAAACTAAAATAAGTATTTCAATTCTTACAATATATATATATATTTTTTTTACATAAATATATTTATATATATTTATACATATATAATATAATTATGTTAATTCTAAATCTTATATGACAAATAGGCTCTACATTTATAAATATTGTCTAATGTCTAAGGTACCTAAATCTAATTTTAAAAAAAACACTGTCAATTAAAAAAAAAAAACAACGCGGTCTTATATAAACTGTATATATACAATTTTTTTTTTAATATATATTTTTTTAAATGACCGATCATAAAAAAAAATTGTTATTCGGTCTAAATTGAAAAAAAAAATTTTCTCTTACAACAAATTATATAATTATAAAATATAATATACAAAATGGATTCATTCACACCTATGAAACATTGATTTTTCCATCCATCCTGTTGAGATCAGAAATAATACATCACAGGTTGAATGTAGAGAAACTATTTTAACAATAAAGAACGAAGACTGCTTTAAAGCAGAACAATTTTTAAGTTCCTATTTTTCTTTTTTTTTTACCTTTTTTTTTTTTACTAACAAGAAAAACAATTAGTCTATACAAGATATTTTTACAACAAAGAAGAGAAAATTTTTGTTCAAAATAACCTTGTGTAAAAAAATAGTTAAAACAATGAGATCGTTTCAGTCCCATATATATTGGAAAAAATCTGTTTATAAATTATGTTTATTATTATTTTGTGATGCGCGTAAACTTGAAATAAATTTTTGATATGCTCGAGGAATATGATGTATAAGGTGGTGTAAAGATGACAACGGATTTATCGATACCCTCCCCCTGTTCTCTTCACCAACCGAGCAAGTCTCCTAAAATAATACCGTCTGCACAAGATCCAATATAAATATTTAATACACCACCTTAAGTTAAATTTTGATTTATACATAAGTGATTGGGAATTTAGACAGACGTTTCTTTGGACACTTGTAAAATTAGATAGAGACCAATGAATCTTTGGGTTTTTATTATTAAAATTGAGATCTTCTCGAAAATTGTATAATTTAACTGTGGAAAAAAATCGTTATATTAAAAAAACGGATTTTATAAAATAACATTTCTGACGTAAAATTGTTTTATGTTTAGTGATGTTTTCTTACCTCTCTTTTAATGATTTTTCAACAAGCTAAAATTAAAAAGTTAAATGTATAATTGCACGTTAACATTAAAATCTAGATCTAAAACTAAACGTACAAATATTAAGCCAAGCTTAACATATAGTATGATAATAGTTTTATATATAAAAAAAAAAAAACTTTCATCTTACAGATAAGATTTTCAATTAAATTTGAATAGACAAAACAATAAACTTGATCTGTGCGTAGACGGTGAATAAAACCGAACAATATTCGTGAAGGAGATCAAAAACAAAACAGTTTAAATATTAATTGTTTAAAAAATACATAATTGTTAAAATTTTTAAAATTTAAAAACATCTATACAATAACGATGAATTTGAGAAAAAAAAAAATACACATATAAAATAATGTTATATAAGAGCGTTATCAGGAAGAATCCTGGGGAAGATATAATAATATAGTTAAGACTATCTATTTTGGAGATCTCAAAATTTTTCAATGAAAATGAGAATAGTTAATCTAGGGCACTTGCATTTAATTCTTAGATTTATTTACTCTGTGCTGCTTTTTCCAATTAGATAGCCATCGTTGCGAGAGATCGGCGACTTCTTTTGTTCCTCGACACTGCCAACTCTTCGTCTGCAACTTTATTTGAGCGCAATGATCCGGCAACGCTCAATGGTCGTTTCTTAATTTTGCTCATGAAATCTAAACGGAACAAAAAAACAAACGCACGTTAGTAAACACGACCTCGGCGCACATTACGAACGTAAGGGGAAGGGGTAATCTAATTTTACTTAAGTGTTGAACAACATGGGACGAGGGCACCGACCTCCTACACTCACGCGTGAAGAGAGGGAAGAATAATATAAATATATCTACTTATATATATTTATATAATATATATATACACATTATACACTTATATTTATGTATGTGTGTGTATAAATATGTATATTCATATATATGTATACAAAGATAACTCGACTAATGATAATATAATACATACTGGACCACGCCCATTCAGCAATGCACTTTTTCGTTTATAAATGTAGTTACGTACATGTATATATATATATGTACATATGTGTATATATATATTTTTTAATCATCAATTTACTTCGTGTCCGAGAGTCGTTATGTTCCCCACCAAGTGTGTCGTGTGCGTTGTATATAATGTATTTATATAGATATATACAATTGTATGTATGAGTATATGTGTGTGTATGTATATGTGAGTGTTATGGTACGTGTATGTGTGGGACGAAAAAAACCGGTCTCCCGAACACGTGTGCACATATGCAACGCGAGCTTATTATTATGGGCAGATCCTTGTATATAGTGACACTCCTCTCTCGGGTTGAAAAAAATAATAATATTATGTCCTCGTACTCGTATACAATCGAACAAACACAATATTAATAATAATGAATTTACATAACCTAAAAAAATATACGCACGGTTCCTATAAAAAAATTTCAAGGTCTTTCAACGCTGAAATCGTTTTCGCGCCATTTCACAATCGTACATCACCACCACTACCGTCATAATTTTGCAAACATATGCATATGCATATTTATTATTTTGTTTTTGTCTACGAGTTTTGAAACAAACGATTTTACACCCCTCGTAGGAAACACAAAAGGGATGGAAATCGCAGACTTTATCGACTGAAACCAATCGGTGGGCGTACAATACATTACGGCGCGGTGGCGGCACATAAATTACTGATTTTCTTCTGGTCGTATAACGCGACACATTTACGGAAAGGGTTTAAAGTAATAAAAAATAAAAAATAAAAAGAGATTAGAAAATGAGTATTAAGTCTTTCCCCCTGTCTATTTTACATTGCAAACATTATCAGACTTTTTATTACGTTTTTCCCACAGTGGTGGCACCCTTCCTCCCCGCAAGGGTTCACTGCACCCTAACACACCATGCAGGTGCCCATTGTGTTCTCGGATGGGGGAGCTCAACTTCACACACACAACAAACACACACACACACACGACACACACACACACACACACACACACACACACACATACGTGAACGCCGGTTAAACATAATCCACCCACGGGAGTAAGAACAGCGTTATACAGTAGGGAAAGTAAACGAGAGAAATATTGAACACATACTATTATTAGCCGTGAGCGAAATTATTATAATGTATCGTGATATAATTACCTGTAACTTTGGATTGTCGCTGTTTGCCGACAGCCTGACGACAATCTTGTTCAGTCATCGAGTCAGCGGCAGACACTTCGTCGTCACGTTGTGGCGGTGGGCACACGCGTTCCCATACGTAACGGTCGGCCGGGCTGTCGCGTAAAGGGCGCTCGTTGATAAAATCAAAGTTCCACGATCTCGATACTGCCGCGGTGGCCGCCAACAGTTGCTGGTCCAGCCACGCCCGCGTCTCTGCGGGGTCGGCGGGCGGCCCGAACAGTACGCGCCTCACGCTCAACACTGATGCCTTGCCGGTGATCGACGAGGTCGCGGCCGGCCCGTTGTTGTTATTATTGTTGTTGTTGTTGTTGTTGTTATTTACGTTACTCACGGAATCGGTTTTGGCCATCAGCACGCGTCTGCCGTTGTTGACGGCTCCGCCTCCGTCGGTCGACACCGTCACGCCAAACGTAACGGTCATGATGATGTCTTTAGGTAGTAGTTTTTTTCAAAATGAAAGTGTGAAAATTCGACCAGTCTTACTCGTCTCTCGGGCAGTCGGTTCTCCGTCAGTATAATCCAATTGATACGTAAATCCACGAACTTTAGCCGAAACACACACACTTGACGACGACGACCGGTTATCGAATAAAATCGCGCACAAGTTTTGCGACTGTTAATAAAAACGTCTGTCGTGCGTAAAAAAAAAAATCGTGTAACAATCACTAGCGTTTTCTCGATGTGTGGCTGTGTAGTGATACGTAATAACCGCAGCGTTGATCGACAGTGAAAACAAAACACTGCAACTAAATAACACACACACACACACACACACACACACAAATACACACAAAATGGACGACGGCGCAGAGAGAAGATACACGGACGACGTGAGCGTACGGCGAACGACGAGAGAATGATATCGGGTTTGGTTCGGAGTACGACCGTCACAGCCGAGGTCACGTATACTACGGTCGTCGTGTTCGCAGCGGCGGAATGGGAAGGGGTGGGGGGACGATGGTCACGTCATCCACGCGCGCACGCATATACACACAAACGCACGCACACACCCAACACACAGACACACACGCGCACGCAAAGAACACACACGCACACGCGCAGGCGCGCGCATGCGAAGCGAGAGCTCGCAGCCTAACCCCCACCGCCGTCGAAGCAACGCGTATAGTGTGTGTGTGTGTATGTACCACCCAGCCGCCGCCGCCGCATGACGCTCTCTTCTGCCGCCGTTGTTGTTGTTGCTGTTGTCGTCGTAGCCGCCGCCGGCGAACCCCGTCCTCCTATCCGCCGCCGAGCACC
Source organism: Therioaphis trifolii (assembly GCA_027580255.1). Lineage (NCBI taxonomy): Eukaryota > Metazoa > Arthropoda > Insecta > Hemiptera > Aphididae > Therioaphis > Therioaphis trifolii. The sequence continues at coordinate 34,504,756 of CM050408.1, read as the reverse complement.
GCGGTTCTCGTACGGCGGCGGCAGCGGCGTTGCGCGCGAGTTTTTCGGTCGCGTTTTTCCGCCGCCCGGCGTGGCGTCGGCATTACGCCCCGCCACTCTCGCTGCCCCCACCGACCGGGTGCCGACGCCGAAGTCTCCGTGTCGCCCGCCGCCGCCACACCGCCGGCCAACTCTCAACCCGGTTTCTGGCCTGCGGTTACTGCGCGTGCGCGCACGTTTCTACTACAACTAAACGTCATCATGAGTTCCTCGTCGTCGTCGTCGTCGTCGTACCTCTTTACACACACGCGCGCGCACGCACGGACTCACTCACACGAGTGCGTACACACGCTAGTATAATAATAATCACGAGTCGAGAAGGAAAAAAAAAAGAAAGAAAAAGAAATAATAATAATAAAACTCTAGCCATGTGCTCAGCCGCAACGTGTGTGTATATCACGTTTAGCCGCGTCGCTGCACGACGGACGATAATATTATTGCTTCTGTCACACCACAACACACACACACACACACACACACACACGTGTGCATTATCTTCACAATAATAATAATGGAACGATATCGACATGGTACGTGTGCGATACGCAGTACCCAAAGAAATAAACACGAATACATGATGTATCCGTCGTGCCGATTTCTCATTTCGATCCCTCATAAAACCAATACGGATCAAGCGTCCGGGGTCAGTCCGTATAGTTTACCATTGTACGCATTGTTGTCAGAAATTGGTGCGAATGTTTGCCGAGAGATTACCGTGTCTTTATCTGGACTATTTCCGTAATGATATCACGGTTTCCTGTCAGTGGCGTGGTAAAGTGTTACAGTTTTTCGGGCAAACATATTTCACTAATGACCCCGCCCCCCTTTCCATAATAATTAAATCTCTTATTATGTATCAAATCGTTTTTGTTTCAATTTTCATTATCTTTTGAAAACAGACTCGTAAGTATAAAAATAAACAAAAGGGTAAACAATGTATCTAATTATTTTTTTATATAAAAACTAAATAATAATAATCAATGTAAAATAATATACCTAGGTAAAGATTTTACTATTATTATTAAATTTAATCCGTAATAATAATAATTTAAAACTATTAGAAACTGTGCAAGCTATAAGAGAAGGCTTACGAGTACGATACGACAAAATGCATGATAAATAATAATATTATTAATATTTCACCTAATAATAAAAAAGTAATCCCGAATCAGTGTTCAAACTGTAAATAATAATATCCATGTGTTATATCAGTAATCTAAAAATAAATTTACATTCATACTGCCGTATAGAACATAATCAGGTTGGCACTAAACTTACCGTGTTTGAAGTTAAAATTCTACATTGTGTATATCTACAATGTGGTCTGTAGAAGTTATCAATTGAATGTTTATTAAGTTTTGGTATTGCAGTTATTGCTACGTTATAACGTAATACCATTGATTATAAATACTAGTATTTATAATCAATGGTAATACGTATGAATTATAATTTAATACCTAACTACCATCACACCTTAAATACCAAAGTACCTAACATAAAATAACCAGATAAACCACCCACTACAGTAAAAAAATCGGGCAACTGCCCCTCAAAGTTACGATCACCACGCCATTGTTTCCTGTTACGCGACTTTACAATTTCAAATGATTCAAATGGAATTCAACCATTTATTAAAATTATTTTCCGACTCGAAAGTTATGAATTGTATAAAAACACTTTTTTTCAAATGCCAAAAGACATGTCCTATTATGAAATACATGCCCAATAGTTAAAATAATTTTTCGAATGCATTTGGGTTCTCAATTTCTGTAGTCACGTTGTCTCAATGAACAATTAAATTTCACATGCAAAAGATTAGAAATACACTTTTAGATAATTATGGTAAAAATATGACGTCCTGAGATTTTGAGACTGTTTTATATCTAATTTGGGTTTTTATCATGGAATATTCATGTTATATGTGTTTCAGTTGTCATCTACAAACGGCTATTTAAATTTGGTTACTCTACTCTTTTTCTCTCGACTTAACCAGAAGCTTAACAAGTTCCCATACTATTATTTTTTCATTAATTAATTATATAATGTTATATTTTTACACAATATTGCATATATTTTAATTTTTATGCCTAGTTGTATAATCGTTATGAATTCTAAGTGTAATAATTTAGTTATAATATTAATTTTAATTAACCTGTTCCCGTTGTTACCTCGAAAATGTACATATTATGGCAACAATTAATTAGTATGCTGATTTAGATAATAATAATATTGTAAACATATAAATGACCTATTTTCATTATAAAAATTTACAAATTTACATTCAATACTAACATAATAATTATATTCAATACTAACATAATAATTATATTCAATACATTTAATATTGTTTCCCGATTTAATATCATTTAATCATAAAAAAATTTGGAATAACCATATTTATGAAAACATGTATGCAATCAAGCAAAATACTAAAATATCGAAGCAACATAATTTGAATTAAATAATTATTTTTTCCATATAAATTTTAATTCACATTGCATAATTTGTATACAAAAGTAAACAGCATTCAAATAAATTAATGTGCGAATGAATAAGTATATATAAAATCTCACTTTTTTTTTAAATTAATGTACAAGACATACTTTTTTTATATATTATTTTTATTATATATTATTATATATTATTACTCGTATTATACAAGTAGATTAATGCGATTTCTTGCTACATAGATATTGTAAATAACATTCCAAGCAACATAAAAAAAACATATGAAGATATGCATTTTTTTTTAATCTTAACAAGTTTTATGCTTTATTTAGTTAATTTGATAAATCAATTATTTATGTCCATGTTTTAATTTCATTAATATTAAAATTTCGCTGTTTCGAGATTTTACTATAACAATAAAAGTTTGTATTGTTGATAAATATCATAACTATTGAGATAACGAGCTCATTCACATTTTCAAACAGTAGCGTAACCATACGTATTATAATGTATGATAACAATATTGTGTTTCTATAAATATATTTTACGTCAATTATAATAACTAATGACTACGAGAGTCGTCGAAATCTTTTAATACAGTAAAAGATTACAAAAAAAAAAAAAATATTATTTTATAACATGATTCTAAAAACACAGAATATATAAATTATATTAATTATTATAAAATTAATGCGTCTCCAGTGATTACTTGATGTACGCGTGTGCTCGTGCGTATGTAATTTATTCGGAAGGTATTGTACTCTTGCCATTGTCTTAACCGAGGGAGGATTGTTTGAAAGTGGTATTAACTATTAGGTTAAGAAAATAAGAGATATAAAGAGGAGCTTCTGGTGCATTACCTTGTAAGGTTTCGTTCTATATGGGTGGTTACCAAAAGGAAGTACCCAAGGATTTCCACGGGTGACTGGCCTACCACTGTCCACACATCCAAGAAGGAAGGGCAAATAAAAAAAAGTAATTACTCCCATGCACAATCGGTGTTTAAATAAATCTGTTAGAAGTCACGGTTTGTATAAAAGGGTGTATTTTTCACAGAACATTATGGGAAGCGCTAGGTCAGGAATTTCAATTAAATGGTCATTTTCGACGTAATCTGGGTATTATTGAAGAAAGAGAATAGTACCGAAACGACGTAAATAACACGTACATTTTCAGACCCATGTTCTTTTCTTAAAACGGATCCAGTGATATTAAAAATATTTAGCTATAACACAGTTACACAACGGTGATAAAATACATGTATGAATAATAAATATTGAACATTTGTACATAATGAATATGTTTGTAATAAATTATGTATACTTTTGATATATTTGTATATAAAAATAAAACTAGACATTTAATACCAACTTTTAAAGAGATTTATGAAGTATATATATTTAGACTTTAAAAGATTTGTTACATTCGAATACTGAGTGGCGTCATTTTTTCCATTTGTGACAAATTCCAGGGTGTTATGTTTGATGGCTGTGTATGCTTAAGTGGGTATTTTCGACCTGTGGGTTGTATTACATGACAGTGTTTACTGTATTAATATATACATATATATATAATATTTATATTTATACATAATGATTGATATGATTGACAAGTGATGATAGATGAAAAACAGTTTAGGTTGTGACCGTCCTTCGCTATGTATTCATTTTCAATAAAGATCGTATTTGTGGCATTAACAGTTTTGTTGTTAAATTTAATGTTGGAATAATATCATAATAGGAATTCTAAAATAAAATAATAATAACAGATCAACTTGAAATTTTTGAAACATTTGAACAACTCACATCTTAAATTATAAGTAAGTATTATGTTTTAGTGTTTTACACAAAAATTAACTCTATTTCTTTAGGCTTTAAGACGCTATTTTTACTTAAATAGAAAAGTATTTCACCAATAATTAATTTTTAGTTAAAATTGTCATTTCATACAAAAAATACATATATTTGTTACACGTATTCAGATTATATAATATAAATGATTAGTGATATGAAGATACACCGCTTACATTGCACTAGATTAATGTTGACTTGGCTGGTATATGAATGTATTAACACGCGAGAAAACAAAAAAAATTTCAACGTTTTTGTAATTTATTCGTTATAATAACAGGTATGGAAGGATTTACTTTTTAATATAATATAAATGAAGGCTATAACTTCCTACACAACGAACGTTGAATACACTGTATAATTTTCCGCCTACTGATATTTTTTAGAGTTTTCCTAATTTGGTATATTCATGAGAGGTTGATAATTTTTACCTCTCTCTTACGACCAGACATAGTGGGCGATCTGAGAAAACGTCCAATAAATGTTATCGCATCGAATACATCCAAATGAAGAACCGATTTTGACGTCTATAGACGATAAGTCGACAAACTAAAACTGTTGAGAATGCTCATTAATAATAAAATATAATTTCAAAATTATTTCATCTATAGTAATAGAGTTTTAACAGTTTTCTTGAAACTATAATTCAATGTTAACCAATCACCCGTCACCAATATCTGCCATCAGAAGTCTTTTCCGAGATGGTCATCAAACAAATGAAGCTCTGGACGCTGCTAATGAAATCGAAGAAAACTTTCTTTTACAAAAACAAAGGCAATGGAGTTTCGATTTCATCAACGACACACCAGTTGAAGGGATTTGGCAATGGAATAAAATTACAACTACAGCCGATGACAACAAACGATTACAGCAAGTTTGATGATAATTGCTATTATTAAATGATTATTTTACATTCAAATCTATAGTAATTTTACACGTAATCAATGCATTCACACACCATGTACACAATTTGCTATCGTTAAATCACTATTTACACGATTATTTTTATCATGTTGAAGATTAAGTCGAATTAGTAAGACAACTTTAACGAATTACGACCAATAGGTAATACCAAATATGATTGCATGTGTAATGCAAATTAATGGTAATACTTTTACTGCGTACCTATGCTCGTCGCCAATAAAAATACTCATATAAATATAAACGAATAAATCATTAGTTGAAGTTTTATAAAATAACTTACATTATGCATTACCTACAATAGCAAAACATTTATCGCTTTTAAAATCACTACCATGTATTAATCAAACACATAATTAAAAAACTATTTATTATATTTTATTTTTCATATCTAAATATTTTTTATTTTATGCAGTTTCTATTATATTATATTATTATGTTATTTAAATTTAATATAAATGATATATAACACAAAACCTATTACAATAATATAGTAACTAACCCTATAGTTTATAATTTACATTGTACTTAATACTTATAATGTCTTTTAGAACCTAATTTAATATTTAAATTGTACAATAAGCCAATAACCCTAGCTGTTGCGGCTTTAACTAAATAAAAATAATAACAATAATAATAATATAGTAACAATTTTTCGTATTATTTTTGTTATTAATGCTAATTTAGCATTTTATACATAATAGGACATTAGTGCAGTATAATTATTCTATGATTTCGACACTTCCATAGAAAAATTAATTTTGATAATAATAAATTTAAAATATTGAATAATTCCTTATTTTCAAGATAGTATAATATCAATGACGTAAATTATTAATTGAAGAAATTTACAGAATAACAATAAAATTAGCTTAAAGAAAAATATATTATGTAGACACAAAATAATAAAAAAATATTTTATATTCATAAACCAAATTAAACCAGATAAGTGTTTTTGTGTATAAGCTTTTGTGAATTAAAAAAGATTAGTACTTCGGTAAATTCTTATTATTAGTAATCATTATCTTATATTAGTAGTTGTGAATTAAAATACTATCATACTTGTAATATGATAAGTATTTCTATTTTTGCTCAATAACTTGATTTAGTCCATTACAATGTTTGTAATTATCTAGTCAATTCAGTTAATTATGATCACATATAATGTTTAACCTTGGAGTATAAAATACAATGTACCTATATGTATCCATAGTCTATTGTAAAAATTCAAAATATTTTTATTCATTTAAGAAAATTATAAATCTGTACAAACAAATAAATTTCAATGAGTAAGTTTGATAATTAAAAATTTAAAATATAAAATTTGTGTCGGTTATTAATTAGGTATTTCTAATTTTCATTTACATTTGTATAGTGCATACGCTAATACGATATAGGTACACTTTTAAGTATAGCACTATAGCTGTTAGTACATTACATTGTTATTTGATTTATTGATGAAGTTGTGATGGTTATTCACTATCTTCTGAGGTATACACATCATACCATAATGGATATTATTATTAAGATAACAGGTGTTTGAATGTCATGCTTGATCATTTTAAAATATAATATGACTATCTGTTTAGTTGCAAGTGCGAATGAATGGATTTATTAGACAGGAAACATTAAAAATCTACACCACTGACAATTAAAAAAATCGTTTTTTCCCTGCACTCACTACATAATTTCCTCTCATGCATAAAAACATGAGTCATGGTCCGACAAACGTAGTCGACGTTTCCTATTTATTTTCCCAGAGACCGAATCGTTTCTGATTTTTTAGCTTTTTATGACAATGAGAACACACCTAATGTAGTAATCAACAAGTTTTTTTACGGAGAATAATGTTTCAATGCTTATTATGAATACGTCGGAATTTTGGATTGATATTTTGAACTAAGTGTGCATGGCGCATGCTTTATGGATAGGAGACCATACAAATATTGTTTAGTTTTTGGACAGGATATCCGGTGTGCAGTTTTTAACTATACGCCATACACTGACAATGCATAAGTTTTTCCAGCGCTTCGATGGACACCCACTCATTTTACTTAGGTTATGTCGGTTATGAGTATTATGTGCATACTCTTGTCATAAATGATGTATTATTAAATAAATATTAAAACATTAATTAAATTATAATTCTAAATTAATAAAATTATATTTTATTTTAAATCTAAAGTTATAGTTTTTAATTTCTAATTAGTTGTATAGAATAACAGTAGTGTGAACAAAATTTACAGAGCGATAATTTCTCATAATGTGACTCTCATATAAAATATAATGTTCACGTTTTTATAATAAACGAACAGCAGACCGGAAAGATGATATCTTTAAGTCTTAAGAGATCTTTATATGATAGTAAGATTTCCTCAGACTATAATAGATCAATGCCCCTGCCACTGTCAACACTTTAGACTTCATTCGGTTCCACCTCTATGTATAATTGGGCGTTGAAGTTTCTAATAACAGCACAAGATGATTGGCCACACCTCCTTAGATATGAAGTCGAAGGACATATTTTACGTGGGAAAACTTTTCACTTATATATACGTGTGTATATTTATTAAATACTAAATCACTATTTTTTGTTAACCCGTAATTTTTTACTTTTAGGTAGGTATGTCTATTAATAGTATTCCTCTGCCGTTCCTCTAATATCAACATGAACATGAACTTGAACAGCTGAAACTATAATAAATAAATGATAAGTGTTCTACATTCCCACGATGGTTATTATTTTTTAAGTGTCGCATTGTCAAGTACACAACGTATCTTTTATACGTAGCAGCAGGGAGTATTTGGTGACTATATAGTATAGTGAGTATTACATCTAAGCGTGAAATAATTCCTGTCCGACATAATGAGCCCACCAAGTCGTGATATCCGACAAGTTAAATGGCTTATTATAAACGATCAAAAATAGTTTCATTGGCTAAGCGTGTAGAGTATGCAAAAATTAATTGGTCAACGTTTTTTCATTCGAATCATGTTTAATAGTATCATAAATGTATCGTATTTGCTATGAATTTAAATTAATATAAATTAAATTTTTTCAAAATGTTGATATTAGTGTACAAATAAGTGGTTTAAATGTTTATAAGTATCTGATAAGTATAATTTACTACCGAAATTTAAATTTGTATGATGCCTGTTTTTTAAGCATGAATGAGTTAAAAACGAATTCACGATAGTAGAGTTAAAAAAGATAAAATAATCTTTGTCTAGTAAATAAAATTAATTTGAATTTGTTATTTTAATGGACGATAATAACTTGTCACATGTAGAAAAAAATATAATAAAAATAAGAATATTATAACTGTGAGATAAACATACGATAAACCAGTGTTGATAAAATGCATTGCGACAAGCATCAATGACGTGATTTAAATATATTCGCTATTATTAAAATACAAATATACAAAATAGAAAAACATATTTATAAATAATATAATATTACCATGTGATAAATAAAACCTATTAGATATAAAATATAAAAAAAAACCAAAATATTATTAAAATGTATACCTTCTGGATTCTATAATAATAGTGTAAGTATAATGTACGTACTATGTATATTATTTAAATGATATCCGTGCCTATATGTAAATACATCTGCAGCATGCGCCACTACACTGAACACGTGGACATTTTTTTTGAGTGGTATGAAAATTATTCACAGTATATCATATTATGCACCGTACCACCGTACAAATTTCTTAATTGAGTTATTCACAACTACGAAGTATATATTAAATAATACGTGTGCAGTGTGCATCTATTATTGTCATTATTTATTATTTCATTGTTCATTGGAGAACGCGAGCCCGATGTCCGAGTGTGGCGAGTGTTTGAGGACAATGATTTTCGATATAATATACGTGTACGATGTACAAGGTATTATAATTTTTAGTTCTTTAACAAAAGGGTTGGAGACCGTATCTAATAACCATTAAAAATTTCTGTATAATATACAGTTTTTTAGGGTAAGAACAAATCGTGAATCGGTATTAATGAACTACACCGGACTCTCGGAGGGTCAGTACTATTTTACCTTACTCGATATGTAAACGCACGTACTCTTGCTTTTATGTACATTATATCTTCAAAAGGGGCAGATTATTAATAGGGTGAACTGAAAGGAGTTGGCTGGTCTACTAAAAAAAAAAAACCAAATATGTCAGCTGTAACGTATAAAATATTCATAAAGACGTCGTGTAATATATGATTTTAAATATACTAAGTATAAATTCAAAATAGTAGATACGAACATATCTTAACAGCAGACGACCCATTTCCATTTTCAATATCTATACATCGAGGTTCCTCTGCATATTATATACGAAGCTTATCCCACACGGTCTCAAACAAACTCTGGATTCAGTCGCCAATTTATATGTCATCCACAGTTTCACTAACTCATACTCGTATTCGTGCATGGTTGCTGTTTCTAAACATAGCAATATCGTTGTCATCGTAAGTCGTAATACTTATATAGCGTTCTTGAGACTGAACACGCGTGGGTCGTCTAATTAAACTCGGGTTTATTTTTTCCCTTCTAGCAAATGTGGTTCGAGATTTTGACATGTCTCAAGTGCCTGGAGACTAGAGACTGAACATATGGCCATTTTTAAAAATAAAATTAAAAAACACCCAGTCATGAGGGTCGGTTAATAATAGCCTAGTCGTGAAAAACTGGTGGTATCAAAAGGTGTATATCATTAAAGGGCCAACAGTTTATTTTAATTACACTAAGGGTTCGCCATTGTGTGTTGTACAACGTACATGTACAAAAAACGTGCAAATAATAGTTAATAGCGGGACATTATCATTGTTCAATTTTTTACATATAAATTAAATAGTATTGAACATTTAATGAACTAATAACCCGTTTAAAAAAAATAATAAATTAAACTTAAGGACTACCATAATTAATAACACCTTATACTTACGTGAAAATAATTTTAAGTTACAATGTTATTCTGTTAATAAGCCAATTGTATATTACTATTATGAGAAGGTTAAACTTATTAGAGAACAAGAAAACGTATTAAAACATTTTTAATTGATATTATGTATTATGATTTAACGTGCAATAATTGGTTTAAACTTTAAATGATTCATAATTATTTAAGTATAAACACTACCTTGGTATCAAAACATACACGCAAATTGTCAATAGTGTAAATAATTAGTATTATACAAGTTTTAAATAAACTAAAAATGTTCATTTTAAAAAAACAATTTAGTATATAAGAATTACATTTTTTTAATTTTTCGTGATTCGTTGTTTTTATCAATACAAATAATAAAAGATCTGGACATACTTGGTACCATGGATATTGTTTAATCTCTGGGCAAGATATATTAAAGTGCATAAGATTATAAAGATGCGATAAATCGTTTCTTAAGAAAAACTATTCAGAGCAAATTTTTGTATATTATAGGAATAATAAATAAAATATAGGACTTCTAACTTTATATAAGAAAAAAAAATTCGTACTAAACATTTTTAGGCTTTTTTGAAGTTTATATATAAATGAATAAAGTTGTATCAATTGTTGAGTATTAATGTTGTGAATCAAAAATTGTATAAAAAAATAAATATTTTAAAATTAAAATTTTATATTTTGAATAAAATTGGTCAAAGTTGTTGAAACTTTTGTTGAATATGTGTATGGGTGTTGTTGATTTATTTTGAAAAAATGCAAAGGCCTTCGTTAATTTTGGAGTTATAACTAAATACTTGAGTCGGTTTTATGCAAATTTTCTTTAAGAAACGTTTTACCGTTTTAATGGTAATTTTACCAATATACATCGTGTATCCGTGTTTTAAGTTTTCTATATTGAAAATTATTTTTAATGCGTATAAAAATATTTTGCTTTTATTTATAGTTATATCAAAAAATATTAATTCAATTTAAGATTAAAGGCATGCACGTAAATTCATGAATTAACATTAAGTGGAAATTCAAGAGCTTTTAAGTATCTTAAGTCACGTTAAGAGGTACACATTTTATAATTAGGTAGCTCCAAAAAATAAAAATAAACAATAATTAGCACTTAGCAGGATAAAATTTTATAAAATTAACAAAATAAATGAACATTTCAATTATTATTTTCAAAAAGCCGGTTTCACATGACTGGTGTACTTGTCAAACACTTGACTCGTGTCACACTTGCCAAATATAATTGGTTAATCATATCATTGGCTATATTATTTATCTTTAATTGTACTTGTGAACCCTCCCATACGACTAAAGAAGGATTATAAGGGTAAAATGTTTGGCATGTACACCAGGGATTGTATGGAACCGGCTTAAAATGTAGTTTATGAGTATATGTAATCTTTAAATTTGATCATTGAAGAGATTTTTAGGCAAGGGCTAAAAACTTCAATTCCACTACTCTCTTTGATACAGTAAATTGAGTAAATAAATAAATAAATAAATATATGTATACTATAATGATTAAAATAGTATAATATTTGCGTATACGTATATATTGGTTAATTCATGGTTAGGTTAATATATCTTCAGTTGATTTTGAACTTGAATTTTAATACGAACGTACTTAATTAAAATTTTCGCAAATTTTATATGGTATTGTATTCTTCTATAAAAGTAATTTGGGATAAAACTAATGAAGAATTTGAAATATTATCTTTGTTATAAAACATATACATACTTGATGATATACTTTACCTTAAAAATGACACATGGGTTTCGAATATTACATGCGGTATTATTTGGCATAGAGTTACAGTATATCAACAATGTACGATGGGTCATGGCATGTGCTATGAGCCTATGTGTCATTGCCCATCAGTAATTGGTACGTTATAAAAAACATATAGGTACGCGTGTTCTATTATGTACAAGTGTACAACATAGGGGTGAAACATATTCTTTTGTAAACTCGTTATTATAACATTCATGATTATATCTTCATAATGTATTAATTTGTAATTTAATTTAATATCGTAAATTATATAAGATCATAATGGTTTATTTTCAGTTAATAAGGCGTAGATATGTATCGGATTATTTCTTATTTTATAACTTATCAATTTAATTAATGCAATGCGATAAACGACTTTGGTGTTCATATGTGTATCCATGTTAGTAATTTAAAATGCCTATTTATTTGTAATCGTTTTATTTTCCTCGTGAAACGATTTTAAATATCTAATTAAAGTAATAATTAACATGTAATTTAATTAGAAGTTGGTTAGATATTGGACACTGTAATCTCTACTTTTTTGTTAGTTTAAGTTTAAAACTTAATGATTAAAAAATTCTTTATAAATAAAGTAGTATGGCTTAATGTATAACTATATATGAATACTATATACTTCATTAATACGAATATCAAATGGAAATAACATTATGTGGATGAACAAATTTGGAAGCCAAAAAGAAAAAAGAAAATAATTATTACACAAATTTCATACGTATATTTTATGCGAATAAAGAAAAGATATTACTATAAATGTTTTACAAGATTAATATGAATTTGATGGATGGTTACATAAACTACTAGTTTACATTTAAATATAGGTACATGTTTTAGTAAAGCTAAACCATGCGGTATTAGATAATATGAAATTTTATCATATCGTATAGAAAAAAAAATGGTCGACGGAAGTTCTTATATTGTCTAGATAATTTTTCGATATTATTTAACATGCACTTCCGATAAAGGGTAATATAAACGCGGAAGTCCAATACATGGTCATTGTTTAAAAAAGGGGGGAAATTAGTATCCAAATCAATGAACCGTATCGCTCGTATCGATTATAGTTTATTTTCTATCGACTATGAAAACTATTTCGAGTGTGAATGTAAATGCCTTCAATCTAGTGTGTATGTGTTTTCATGTACAAATCAATTATTAACCATTACAGTTTTATGGTAGTAATCATAATACCGTAATCTCCTGTGGAGATCTGCTTTATTTTTGACTCGAGCAAAACATCTGTTTGTTTGCGTCCTTTTGCTTTTCTAATTTTAAACCGTACCTACCATAAAATCAACAACAACCAGCTGCGCGAGATAAAGTGTTAAAAATTTAATCTAACAATAAATAAATAACAAATATAAGTTATGTTATACACCACACACCTATCTCAACTCTTTAAAAGATTAGCTAAAACTAATATAAATCGTTTCAAATTGTTAAATTAATGATGGAAAAATCAAACGTACAATAAGTTTAATTGTATTTTAATATTTATACGCTCTTGAAATCATTAATCACAAAAGAAATAAAAATGAATCATGACTGATAAGCCGGGATTAGACAGTTAGTTTATTTTTTTTAACTTCAATATAATAAACAGCAGTCAGTATTATAAAATAATAATTATCCCTTTATAACTTAAGAGCTACAATAGTATTATGAATTATTTTAGAAGAAAGCAGGATCAATAGAATCGAGAAAATAATATTTTCAAATGTAAAATATGTATACATAGTTTATTTTTGATTTTATGTATAATTTAAAATAACTGGGGGGCTCGAGTGGAAAACCTTAAAATCATAAAAATATTTTGAGTTTTGTAATATTGTATCAGTAAAAACTAATCGTACCTCAATAATACATATTATATCCATCGGAGAGCACCAATATTTTCTGTGTGTGTGTGTAATAATTTTTTTAAATATTGTGTGGGGTTAAAGTATTTTATACAAAGTAAAAATAATAACTAATGATGGTTCGATAAAATGTTGATTAGGACAGAATACGTGGCAATGCGAGTTGTGACAGGTATACTAAAAAACCACTTTATATATTCTCATCGCACAGTTATTGGACAAAAAAGCCAACATATAACACAATATAAAGACCTATACTCGAGAACCGAAAGACCGACGATCCGTGTAAAACGATACAGCCGAATGATCTTCGGGATCCATCGAAAACGACAGATGCAGTCCTTGCGGGCGTATTATCTCTCGTCTTCTGCTGCCGAACACAATAATCATTATGTATTAGGCACACAACAGTTGTGCGATGCGACGAGATAACGCGTTTACATATTCATATTTCAGTGGGCGCGGCGGCGGTGGCGCACGGGACCAGTCCCTTGTACTCGTATGATAATATAATATTATCATCGCGTACACCGTCGGGTGTTACGTCCGTGTATGCGTCGACGTTGCGCCTACAGATCGATCCGGCCGATAAGCCCGGTCGATCCATTGGAATAAACAAAATGCTGTCCCGACATCGCGGCACTCGAACGTGTCCCGGACCCAAAGGGCGCGCATTCTTCTTCAGTCGGTGCCCGCATTTATTGTAACACGTCGTTGTATCATATTTTATCGTATTTTCAGTTCGGTCCGCACACGCCGACCCTCAGTGTCTATATAAATACGTACCTATACGCTGGACCGGACGTGTCACCGCACAATACAACGAGACGGTTATATGGTAGGTATATATACGAGTACAGCAATTTATTATTATTATATATTATGTGTAGGCACATTTATAATATTTAATTGTATGTGTGAATCGACGCCGCTGTGATCGTACATTATTCTAATCGAATCAAACGCACGCCGCAACGCACGGCTACGGTTTATTATCATATTTTACAGACAATGTAATAATATTCCTCGGGAGATTGTCGACTGTTCTGCTCGGCCGACGACGACGACAACTGACGAGTCCTATTGACCTGCCCGACGCGTTGGTACCTACCCGCACCCATCTATCCTACGGGTGTAAATATAATATCCGCTCACGGTGTATGCCCGTGTGGTAAGATGTTGTGTGCGTCATGGGTTGTGTACCGCGCAGAACACGAGACACGGACGGACGTGCGGATCCGAAGATGACGATGATATGACGTTCTTCTCGTCGACGTTTATATTATGCTAAGCGTCATTATCATTTATTTACATTCGAGCGCGCCGACGACTCGACGGACAAAAAGAAATTTTGACAATCGTATTTACACTTACTCATTTACCGATGATATATGGATTTGCCGCCTGTACGTTTATTGATACAATAACGCACACGTGGTGCGTATGATGAGCAAAGGCCAAAGGGCAGACACCTTATGTATTACTGATATTATGTGAAACGATTTATATTTATTCGTGCGGGTGACGTCATAAGATGCGATAAAGACAATTCCATTTTCCTTCTTTTCCACGGCACAGGTTATTTATTCTATAGTAATCAAATGTATTGTAAATAATAGTTCTTTAAAAATTCTAAACTTCATTTCGAATTGAAAACCCATAATCTTTTTCAAATCAAAAACTCGAATTTGAACAAAAACTGCTTCGGTTTATGTGCTTTTTGAATTATTGTTTATTTCTTTGATAACTTATTTTAGTTAATGCGGTCACATTACGAAATACCGATGCGTCTATTTTACTTACATGAAATACCATAATTTTATTTATAAATAAAATAAATAAAAGTCTACATACCTAGTAATTTTTAATTTTTCGTTATTTATTTTAATTTATCAGTGCGACCAACTTTTCAGGTACCTACGTAGTATCTAAAGTAATATTTCCAAAATTAATTAAGTATGATAAATTTATGATATATAGACTTTGTTTTTATAAATGTTTTTTAAAAATTGGTTTTTATTTTTTACCAAACTTTAGGTATAATTGAAGGAATATCGAATAACTTTGTAATTTTCTTATATTAATTTGTGCTCATTAGTCCTAATGACATATTAAAAAAAATTCTTTCTACATTCAAAATACAAGTACAGTGGACGCTTAAATACACTAAAGTAAAACTTTGTCATTATACTGCGAACATTGTCGATGTACTACCATTACGTGCACTTGATTGTCCACGGCACAGTAATCTCGATTTGAACAGATAAAATAGTTATCAGAACTACTGTTGATGTAATAAATATAAATCTGACAAAATTACACCATAGCACATTACATCGGATATTAAATGACATACGATTTTACGTTCACGGTTTGAACCGACATACACATTTAATGCCGGTAATAATTTAGATGATAATAACTGATGCACGATTGACGATCATAAACTTCGAGTAATTTATTGATTTTTTTTCCTTTGAATTAGTACAACTAAAATACATTATGCGGTTATAATATAGTTGGAGGAATGATTTAATATTTAAACCCGAAAGTTAAAGTTATTGAGGTTTCAATTTCTCGAAACTCGACTGTATATCATTTATATTCATTTGTATACACACACACACACACACACACACACACACACACACACACACACACACACACACACGTATATATATATATATATATATATATATATATATATATATATAAAAGCGACGCGCGCCTTTGTCACAAGAGGATGTAATTTGTAATTTTACAACTGCTTTCATAACTACTTTCTGTGTATAACTATATTCTAAACTCATAATTAGATAACATACCAGATAAATGTTCAATATAACAACTAATATAAACAGAAAATAATATGAATTATATAATGAGTAAAATGCTAGAGCCAAGAGTTGAAAGTATTCAACATTTAATATCAAATAAACCTAAAACAAAATTAATAAGACATTTTTACAGCAACAAATCATAAAAGTTTATAAAATTAAAAAAATAATAAAAAAATAAATAATGGTACAAAATTTTAATTTATAATTAAAAAATCATATATGTAATTATGTGACTTATAATTATGTTATTGTTAATTATTCAAACTTAAATTTAATGTATTTATTAAAAAAAAGCGTTGAATAATAATTAATAGATGTACTCCGTACTTGTGACTCCTTACTTCTACCAGTGGCGGATCCAGGAAGGTAATGGAGTAATACCCCTTAAACTATTTTTTTTATGGTTAGTAATGTACTATTCCATTGAATATGACGTAATTTAGTATTGGATTAATTTTAATGCCTCCTCCCTTGGGTAATTTCTGGATCCGCCAATGACTTATACCATAATGTTGGAGATATTTACAATTTATTATCAATTTGCGTCATGTATATTTTGTATGCTTTATTGATAAACCACATGTAGCTTGTAGGTGATTTGAATTTCTTAATAAATATAAATTTAAAGTTCTTATAAGTTAATCATTACGAGCTCTTGAAGCCTACTAGATATACTTTTTCACCATCGTCGCCGTTTTTATAAATAGCTGCACTGTACTAAATATTTAACAACACGGTGGTCTTAAATTTTGACACAGTTCAGCTGAGTTTACTGTCACTCATTAAAGCGTTACTGATGGCTCTTTAAAAAAAAAAAAATATATATATATATATGTATACCTTATGCCGACTACATTTCGCCGGACCATATGGGTGTTCGGCAAGAACAAATGCATTATGTCAATTTTTTTAATCTTATGCGTTCATCGAGATGACCCGTGAATAATTACACGGTATCTAATTCATATCATTAAAATTACCGTAGAACAGACCGGAAAATATAAAAGGTAAATAATGAACTATTTCCAAAATATCGACCTGCAAATGTCTGTTTAATGATAATTATGCAAGATATGTGTGGTATCTTCCGGGCACGAGGCAAATGGCAGACGCATTTTTGGCACGCGTACCTTATAAAAGGATCCCCTTTCTGATTATAATATTATTTACACTAGTTCCATTTACATATTAAACAGATTACAGAAACCGGTGTATAACCTACAATGTGGATAAATATTAGTTGATGAATATTTTTTGTATTCAAACCGCTCTTTACAAATTTTACTAATGAATTATTATTAATATTATGTAGTAAATACTATAGAATAATATTTAGTAGAATAGTAGTAATAAATAATTAACATTTTAAAATCAATGTTTGTTGCATACTAATAAGTTAAATATATATAGCGCACCAATGTTATAATTTATGCTATATTAATATTTCGTAATTATGAATGTTAATGTACATCTAGTGTAAATTGGACTACTGTACATATGAGTATATACGAACACGGGTGCCAAATCGATGTATAATTTAGTATATAATACTAAATGGTATAGATTTCAAATATTTCACATTATCTAAATATCAAAATTAATTCAACGTTAAAAGATTATTCACCAAAAAATCAGAACATCAAAATGAATCTTGTTAAAATCATTTTCGAATTACCGTATATACATACTACATGTTATGATATGATGTAATGATACATGTATAGGCGCAGTAATGTTTTGTTATGTTATAGCAATATGCTGCACGAAACAGATGTACATGTAAATTAAAAACATCATAGGATTCATTTTTGTTTCCTATCGGCTCGGACTCGAGTCCCCTTCGTTGAAGTCTACACGGATATCAGGCCAATGCCACGACGGGGTTGGTCCGTAAAATAATAATTCTTAAAATTACCTATGTAATCGTTGGCCCAGGTGTTTAGTTTTCCATACAGTATGTCCGCTGCAATCGGCGGTGATTATCATCAGCTGTCAATCATAATCTCGATAATACCAATAATTATTTTTATTATTATAAGTTATATGGGTGCCTAACAAAGCGTTTTATTGTTCGACGTGGGCACGTGGTTGAAGTTAATAACATGATGTATAAAAAAAAACTAACGTACACCTACCCTTTTTATTTAGAGGGTTGGCACAAAAGAGTTATGCCTACCAAGCTATCTGGTCAATTATTAATTATTGTTTTTCTGAACGTATAATGTTTTACCCGTATGATTTTTTTTTTGCGGTCACGTCGGAAATGAACGCCCAAAACCGAGACTCAAAACCAGCTGGACTTTGCGGTCTACAAGTCCACAACATATACTGATCTCGTTTTGGACAAAACAATTTAATAATAATAATAGTATTGATGTTTGAAATGTATAATGTGTATTATGTATATTGTATACTCTTTTGTTGAAAACGCAAGTATATAGTAGCACCACGTCCATTATACAACGATATTGTTTTGCGGTTTCCGGTAAATTACACCTTGACTGTTTTTTCAACCGTTAGAGTGGTGATAAAGTGGTAAAAAAAGGTAATTTTAATCGTATACTCCATGATTTATTTTTTATTTTTTCATAATGAACCCTTTTGGTTTCAGTAGTTACCGTTCACTGTTCAATAAGTTGTACAATCAGTATAAAATAGGAATTTGGTAGCTAGATTGGGGTGGATAAAGTAGGAAAAAGGATTACAACTATTATTTTGATTTTTCATTTCATTTGTTATGAGTACAACTGTTCATTGTTGTACTCTTCAATATGTATGTTTTTATTGTATGTAAAATCTCAACATATGCTAAAAATCTTAAAATTTTAACCGCCATTAGATTTGTTTAATGTATTGCTTAATAATTCCAATTAAAAGCGCTCTGTTTAAATAATATATCTAACTAACATTATATTTTCATTAATTGATTTCATTTAAAACTAAACAAAAATCTCAAAATTCCAAATATTTTATGAGAAAACTTTGAATAGAACTAATTAGTTATTTATAATAAGTAAGAACTATAATATTTGTCTAACTACGTATTTTGCAAAAGTGTACCCTTGTCTTTTTTGAAACGAATCTTAATTGACTTTATTACAATTTGTTACTTAAATTAACGGTAAATATAGAATATAAGCATGTTCAAATTTTTATTTAGTTTATATATTTAGATATATCTATTTCAAAGTAACCGTTTTTTACATTGAATTCTAACGCGCTCAACGATACCTTCGTTATAACGATAGATAATTCACCAACTTAAATTACATTTATTTAATAAATTATTTTACATCATCGTAAAATAATGAGTATGTTTCTTTCTCACAGAATTATTTACCTATGTGTCTAATATATACGAGTACAGTATCTATACATAGTGCAGATCTTGGATGCATTATCGTTCCCTATTATGTAACATATATGCTATATAATGAAAGGTATTGCATCAGCAGAATTGTTTATCATTAATGCACTGCATAGGTATAGGGAACATGATAAATTACTACATTCCGTATATAATATGTACATGGATTTATCTCACCGTTATTCAATAATTTACTATTATAAATCTATCTGCATAGTATAACGCGAGTGCGGAAAAAATGAGATAAATATCTAAAACGTCACTCGAGTCTCAGTCAATTAAATATCGTCCATAACATTTTTAATTTTAAAAACGCTTTAGTAGTCTAAAAATGAACATTACAAAATTAAAGCTACTGGCAGCCCACATATAAATTGTTGTTTGAATTATATAAATAAGATATATTCTAAATAGTAAATATGAAATTCGTCAGTTGGGATAGAATAATAAAAATAGGAAGTTTAAAATCAAATATTATTCTATACTTTAATATGCAATCAAAAGAAGACTGCGAAAAACCATGTTTTTCACATTTTTGTAACAGATTATTCAAAAAATTATAAAAACAAATATTCCATTTTTTATTTTGGTGTTTTATAACTAATAATTATAATTTAAAAATGTTTAATCTCAGTTTCATCTAACAAGTATAACTACTAGTTAAAAAATTATGTGTATTACAATAGGAAGGTACTTGTTATTATTAAATAATTTAATAAAAACAATTGATTATAACTTTATAAGTCTTAATAATAAATGGTACTAACTAGTAAAAATGGTATGATTCACTCGGTAATAATTTTCAGTTTTACATAACGTTTATTATTATACCTAATATTATAAGTGTAAATAAACTCACATGGTTTAAACTGGATTCAAAAATATATAGAATGATTGTATTGTGAAAAAATAGGGGAACTTGAATAGTTTTTAAAACGTTAACATGAAACACTTGACATACACTAGCAGCCTTTTGACAATGCAAATTGTTTTCAAGAGTTATTTTATTAAACTCGAGATAGTGAATATAATAAAAAGTATTGTTGAATTTAAAGAGAAGAGGGCAAAAACACAAACAATACATCAATCATAAAAACCGGATTATTCTCAACATATAATTTAGCGGTAAATTTTAATTGTATTTACTATAATTATTATTTGAAATTTCATGACTTAGCGTATAATTTTAAAAATTACTAAGAAAAAGATATATCATCACTCCGATTCAATTAACCATTATTTTATGAATAACAAATTACTTGTCATATTTCATTCGTTAGTAGAATTACATGGAAAAAATGATTAGTATGTATTTTTATTTCATGACATATTACAATTTGAAAATTTTTAATAGTATTTATTTTATGAAACACCAATATTGCATGTGTGCATATTAGGTACAAGGTACATTGTATTCTAACAATGTGTAATGCATACTTTTATGCAGTGATGTACAGTTTACTTTTCGGTATACATTTAAAAGTGCACTGCCTTTTTATAACTTGAGAACTTAAAATAGATTGATGATACACATACAATGTTTATGTAAATAAAAAAATTTGATATGTTTGGAAAATAAGTGTTTAAAACATTAACCAACGGCGAAACGGAATATTATTATTTAATAAATAATAATAAATAGGACAATATAAGTTACTAAATCATAAATTGCTTGAGATAAACTGCTCTAGATTTGAAATAATTTTTTGGATCCACTAATTGTCATTTTCAAATTCATTAGTCGCATTACCCTATCAAACGGCTAAATCAGCACAATATTATAAAAAGTCCAAAACATTTTAGACACGTGTACTTATGAGTCACTCCATCTATAAAATGGTCTGTAACATGACGCACTGACTGGTATACTGCTGTATAATATTGTGATATGATTAATTCCATACTATAGTGCTGATTAATAGACCTTAAATTAATATCTATTGCAGCCAACGGTGGTAACACGGTAAACAAACTATAATATTATGATGCTGGTTCCCGAGGGTCTAGTTTTTAACTAATAGGTATAATTAGGTACTGCAGCAGTATTATTACATTGCACAGATGAATCATAATATACTTTCTTCACAGGCAAAAAACACTGAATTTAATCACACGTCACTATTATAACAATATGATATAATCTCATTATTATAGCCTACAGGTACCAGCAGTAAAAGATTCAAGTGTTTGAAAAACGATAACTGTTTCAAATCACAAATTGATATAATCAATGGTCCCGCCTCGACGATTTATCCTCCGTGATTGTATATTTGTTTATACGCCCATAATTATATAATTTTACAATATTGAACGTCAAAAACGCCATGCGTATTTCACACGGGACACGGTGATTTGACTAATCAAATCCTGATCACAGACGGACACTGTTTAAGTATACTTCTTTTGATGTACAATATAATAATACGTATATTTGGATTGTGGATTGTGGGCGACGGCAGGGAGTCACCAAGTAAAATCCACCGCGACTCGTTATAACCGTTGATATTATCGGTAATACAAAAACAAAGTATGCCCGCAACCGCGCGTTTAATAACTAATATGGCACAATAAAATACAACGCGTACAGATTGTGAAACGACCGACGATTATTCGGTATCTGTACATTAACGATAATTTTACTAACACGTCAATTGGACACTGTGAGGGACAGAGAGGGTCGAACACACATCCGGATGCTGGCTAGTCAAAATACTGAGAAAGTTTGTACATATATACGTGACACGTATCATTGTGTCAGGGTCAAATTTTATTTGGTCGTTATACTTCGACGAAAATTCTAAAACGTGTAGTAATATATTATGATGACCATATAAGTAATGATAATAAATGATCCAATCTGCGTGTAATGATCACGTTTAGTTGCAAACCGAAAGTACTTGTACACAAATAGATTTTTCATATGTATCATACCGTTTTCAAAAAAGTGTCTACACCAATGAGTGAAATATGGTATCATATATATATATATATATATATATATATATACCATATGATTCACAAGTGCAAAATTGCAATGTTGGTTATTTATTGCAAATTACAATGTCGATTCATTTTTGTCGTGTATATTTAAAACGAAATATATGTACATTATAATATTATGTACATGCAGCTGAGACGATAACTATTACAGTCACTATAGATTAGTCATCGCTTTATATCAGGAAATAACTAAAATGAAAAATGGAATACATGATATTTGATATTATTGATTACTTTTACAACACAAACTTAAATTTCATTGTGTGCATTCTTACTGTGCAATAATATATAGTTGTGTTAATGTTATATAGCTAGGTTATTACTTTTATACGCTTTTATTTTTTATTCATATGCATTTCAACATGTTATTATAAATCAAGTAATATATTAAAATATTGTCATGATGAATAACAAATTATAAATTTTAAAATACAGGTTGAACTATAACATTTTTCATTCAATAAAACAAATTGGAGCATATATTTTGATAAGTAATTTAAAAAACATTAATTTATTATACATTTATATAGTAAAATTATAAGAGTTACTATTTTTTCTTGAATAGGGTTGAACCGTGGAATCGAAAAGAATTGCTTTCGCATTCTTTTCACCTAGCAAGTGTTACTTTTAAGTGTAATCATGTCAAATAATACATTTAAAAAGTTTTAAATATTTAAAGTAGGTAAATGCAGGCCCGTCGTAACATATTTTCCGCTCTCAAGCTAAAATTGTAATGCTGCTCTCAAATAATAAATTAAATAGGTACATGAATAATATTGAAACTAACAAATGTGTTGATTGATAAGTATGAATTTGAAAAACCCGTTCATATATGGGGTCTCTGTAAATTGCGTCCCATTTCAAATTTTTTATGTAAATTGCGGCCCGGGTATATTTTATACATACGTAAATTGCGGCCCGGGTATATTTTATATATATGTACGTAAATTGCGGCCCGGGTATATTTTTGCACATATGTCTATCTAACTATTTCTTATTAATATGTAAATTACGTCTAAGCCTTTTTTCCACAAAACCAATATTTTCCTTCCCATTTTTCAGACTTAGGACTATAACTATAACAGACTTAAAACTATCTATACAAATATTATTATCATCAAATTTCAAAAAATACTTACACGTTTTAACTGTGCAACACCAACGTTGAATATCATTGTTTAGAAATTTATGAAAACGAAATTTGAAACCATCAACTATTTTCAACGTTTTATTCCTTTCACTTTTCATAACGTCCATTTTTATTAGATTGAAAAAAAATACTGTAAACTGTAGAGCAACCACAGATATATAAAACAACTAGATAGCCGACTCAACGAATAAAATTGAAGTCTAGAATCCATGTGCGAACAGGGCAAAATATGGTTAATTAATCCATGACATTTTATATTATTTCATGAAATATAATTTTTCAGTGATTGAAACTAAAGATATAATATAGGTAAAAATGTTGTTTATATACCAGTTATCTTTTTATATGGATTCGGATTGAAACACAATTTTTCGATTATAATTATTTATAAACAATAAACTATGAAGTGCAATTCAAGTAATTCAACGTCATGGTGGTTTCTTGTTCTGTGTCTGGTTGTGTCAATAGGAGACTGAAAGGAAGCAAAGTTCATTTTTTTTCGTATGTTTCCGGGACGCAATTTACGTAT
This sequence comes from Therioaphis trifolii, assembly GCA_027580255.1. Taxonomy (NCBI): domain Eukaryota; kingdom Metazoa; phylum Arthropoda; class Insecta; order Hemiptera; family Aphididae; genus Therioaphis; species Therioaphis trifolii. The sequence goes on along the minus strand of CM050408.1, from coordinate 34,480,012 downwards.
GTTTTAAAAATACTCTGGCCGCAATTTACGTATGTTTTAAAAGTACGTGGGCCGCAATTCACATAGTATATGACCATGACCGTACTTATAGGGACGTAATTTACCGACTCCGCATATATGCCTACAACTAAACAATTAAGATAAAACACGAGCATACATTATACCATTTATACCTAGGTAGTAGGTACTTGTTTAAATAAAAATCAAAATAAGGAAATTATTTATCACAATGTTAATAGTAATTTGAAATAAAAGTGTAAAATCACAAATTAACTTTTATTGCCTTTTTCGTTGCGAAATCTTAATTTAATCAAATCAATTCAATCAAAACGGGTGACTGTCGTTCTTATTCTCATTATCAGTTAGTGCAATACGTTTTCGGGAATTACAAAAATGTTCAATTTAACAAAAACAGCCGAGAGTCAATGCTGTCAACACGGATTACAACCTACACGTAATACAAAGCCTTAGTGCGCTACACCGTAGGTACAGTGTAACTTTATATTTCGTCTATTTCCAAAGAAAAAAAAAAGAAAAATATAATTCCATTTATAGAATCAAATAAATAAAAACATGAATTAACATTTACTATTACTTTCAGATTGGGTATTTCGCTTTTCTCGTACAAGTGTTTTATTTTTTCTTTCTATAGAAAGTTGCTCTTTTCGCATATTTTTATAATCAATACCATACATAAATTCTATTTGTCCTTTTTTTCGTTGATTTATTAAAAATAGTCTATCAGTTTCAATTTTCATAATTTGTAAAGCATCAGCATGGGCTACATCAAATAAATCATTAAATGTTGAAATAAACAGTTTTTAGTGTTCTTTATGAGTTGCTGTATTTCTTGTGACATGCTTTTGAAGTGTTCTCCACTCATCGTATAAAGATTCAACTTTAGATATACAGTGTTTTTTTAATCATACTGGAATACGCGCTTTTTCCCAAAAAACAAACACTTCTCGAATAATTAATCTAGCACTTACACGAAGATTCAATTTTACGACTCTTAAATTAAAAAACAAAGTCTTTAATACATCTAAATTAGACGGTAATTTACTTCCTGATATTTTATTTGAATAGTTGTTAATTAAATAAATTTTCTCTCGTAAACATATATTATAAGACTTTATTAAACGCGAAATATTAACAACAGTGTACAAGACTATGAAACATAAGTACAAAACAACAAATTAAACTTATCTGCAGGCAAACAGTGAACAGTGCACATTATTGTTAAAGTGCATATTGTTGAATGACAGAAAAAAAGGTACAATACTATTAAATATAAACGGATTTTGTAATTTTATCTATATATTATAACCACAATAATTGACTGAAATAGTGAAATCGATTACATTATAATTTAATAATAATTTGGTAGATTATTTTCAAGATAAACACTGTCATCATAAAGTTTGCTAAAATTACAAAACTACTCAACTTCAAGTGCCCGGGGCCACGGCTTAAAATTGAACGATCGATTTCAAATTTTGCAGGTATTATTTTTTTGGGCATTAACAAAAAATGGGTTTGGTGCCGTAAACTGAACAATTAAAAAAAAAATTTACAAGAGTAAGCTAAGGGCCACCCTATGGTACATGTTGTAGTGTTTGACGTGCGTGCGTACATCGGTGTAAAATTGTACCGAACACTTGAAGTCTCAAACGAAATTGTGAAACTCTTACGACAATGACGAAGACGCAAACCAGTGATATATTGTATTGTAGCCGTCTTTTTTGAAGATTTAACGATTTCATTTTGCCGCCTCGATTTCCTTAAAATGTTTTGCCGCCCTAAAGCATCGCATGGCCTGCTTGTACCCTAGCGACGACGGGCCTGGGTAAATGATGAATAACGTATAACCTCGTTTATAAAATGTCTAGTCTTTGACACAATAATTAAAATAATTATGTAATTAAACAGAAAACATTTCATATATAAAATTATAAATGCTCATAGAAGATCGTACTCGTGGGAGTGGTTTTGTGGTCTGATGCTGGGACCCCCCCCCCATTGATTGGGAAGAATTTAAAATTATTATTATTCAAATCGTTTATATTATTCGTTAACAACATTTTATATTTTATTATTATATTTGGTAATTAATGACATTTTCAAACATTTGTATAATGTAATATTGTGTTTGACATTGCTAAGAGATATTGATCTAATCAGAGTAATGGATTTATCTGAAGATTTAACTAAAAAGAAAAAAAATGAGACAAAATATTGAAGACATTTTTACAAACCTTTATTGATCAAATGAATGAACATAAACCAATCATACAAATTTGTTTAATACATAAACATATATTTATTTGTTTATTGTAATTGATACTGGCTAAAAATGTGTTTAGCTGTTCAACTATTGAAATATTTTGGACCCTCCCTTTGACAAAATTGTGGGTTTTGTGCCCCCGAACTATAGACTACTATGATTTGTGAATATTTCATAATATTTGCAATTAATTTTAAAATAAAATTGAATACAAGAAACTCAGTCGTCCACCGTGGCCGACTTCTAAACATAATAAATTAAAATAAAAAATCGATTGTATAATATAAATTTGAAGTTATTTGGTTAGGTAAAATACAGTAGGTCGTGATAAATTAATTGATTCCGAAGCGAAATGTCCTGGATAAATGCGCCCCGCTTAATCATAATATCAACCGATGACGACACAAAAGTAAGAAAAAAGTTTAAATTTCCCTCGCGTAGAAAAAAAAATAACCAGCAGCCAAGGGCGTGAACGGAAATCGTAGTAGTAGTAGCACATGAAAATAACGTTATCTTAATTGCGTTCTATCGCGGCAAACACGAAACGAGCGCGTCACATGCATAAATATTATGTCGTCCGTCATAATCGTGGAGCTCAGACGAACGCGCCAGAAAACATTATTTACGACGTCGACCGGCAAAACACAATATATCGAAATCGTATCGTATCAGAGACGACCGCAGCCGTAGTAGTAGTAGTACTCGTAGTAGTAGTAGTAGTAGTAGTAGTAGTAGTAGTTGCAATATTGGTTGTATCGTATAATAAGTGGTAGTAGTAAAGTACGAGTTGTAGTAATAATAATAATAATAATAATAATAATAATAATAACAATATTACAGTAGTGCGAGCAGTGTCGATACCGTATTTTCGTGCAATCGGCGGCGGGCGGGGAGCGACGACGCGCACGGCGTCGTCGTCGCGTCGATGGGTCCACGCGCGCCACAGAGGGCGCGCCGGTCGCTGGTTTCCCGCGCAAAACCGGTCGGGGCAACACTGTGCGCCTCCCGCCCGTCAGCCCACCCTACCGGCTGCCACGAGCCGGCGGCTAGCGCGCGCTCCGTCGATCCGACCGTTATCCAACCGACCGAATTTCAAATTCAAAATCGTCAACGACCGCTGCAGCCACCGTCACTCGTCCGCGCGTAAACTTCGGGTAAATGTTGTAAATTTTTTTTTCGCTCAATCTCACACGTTTGTACGCCTGTCGTCATCTCGCGGCACACGTCCAAAACGTATAATCGTCGCTTCCCGGTCAACCCCGCACGCAAAAACCGCTGTCGTCGGCACAGGTACGCGCATAACGAACGGTAGACATCATCCACCCAGTGCCGCACGCCACGGCGAACAATCATTGTTAACGCTTTTGACCGGGACACACGCGCAACACGACCGTCATGGTGCTATCGGACGTGAACGGCAACGGGAAAAAATCGGCGGCCGACCGGTGGCTGCGACAGCGCAACGGACAACGGGCGTCGGCCGTGCGGTGCATATTCGGGCCGCCAGAGAAACGTGCCCATCTCATGGTGATCATGCGCAACGAGGCCGAGATGGAACGCAAGCGGATCGAGTTCGCGGCCAGGTACGAGCCGGTGGGCCTGTCGCCCAGCGAGCGGCGCAACTTCTACGACGGGCTCACGAAATCATCGCCGCCGGCCAACTCGCACCAGCGCCACAGCAATCAGCAACAGCATCATCACCATGCGAACAACGGTGAGTCGACGAAAACGTTGAAATGGCCGCGCAAAACGCCGTCGACGCGGCAACGCCTGTTGGCCGTTGATCGGTGTGTGCGCGGCGAGTAGACGATCGCGTCGTGAGTACCTACAGTCGTAAATTTTATCGTCTCGGCAGGATCGTTTGCGCGCGCGAAAACGTTCTAATTAATTAGTCTATTGTTATTACTATGTTTTTTTTTATTGTTATTCCTATAAAGTGAATCTATTGATGTTGAGCGTCTGTTTCCGACAGCAAAATGACCTCGATCGCTTAAATCCAATTTTGGTTTCATTTTTTTTTTGCGTACACCGTTGTTAAATTAGAATTTTGTATGGTTTAAAGATTCTTTTGATTATTCGGGCAAATTAGCGGTCGGGTCTTCCTAAATATTTTAGTAAATTTCATTCAAAACACGTGTTCTTGGCCAACACCTGTTGATAGCATTACGCTAAAAATTTTCTTGCCCTGAGTATACCCAATGTAAACATTATATTAGAAGTTCATTACTCTTAAAATTGATCCGCTAATATTACGAGAACAATATTCCACGAATTGTGTTCGACATTCCACGATGACACGAACTATTAAACAGTGTTTAGGTCCCGCGATCAGTTTGCGATATTCGACTGTGCTCGTTCATCTTGTTACGCAAACGGACGAAACGGTGTTGCGATAACATTTTATTATTAATATAATTATTTAACTAAGAAACACTAAAAACAATTATTACCTAGTCAAAATGAGAGCGTGCGCGCGTATTAGAAATTTGATGACAAAATCACTATTTGATAACCACAAATTTTAATATCATTAAATCACGCATAAGTAGTGTTCAACTAGTTGAAGTTGGAAACGATTAGTCGGGAAAAATTGTTTTGTAAATGGAGGGAGGTGGAGCGACGTCCCCGTATTCGGTGTAATGATAGTACTCGGTGTGTTAGCATCATTTTTGGCGCCAAAACCACTGTCGGTCGTCTTAGTGTATTCAATGTCTCGGTTCAATCCTGCGCATTAATAATCGTTATTCAATAACGAAATGGTTAAAACATTTAAATCGTCTTCGAACTGTCAAAAAGTAGTGAAATTTGATTTTGTTTTTGTCCATTACCGATTAGGTTTTAGGTTAGTGACAACAGTTATTGGTTTGTCATCGTGTGTTCGCGAGTGTATGTAGGACGTTTCACGTCGGGCGTTATGGCCCGGAGGGGTAGTGGCATGGCGGGGCGACCAGGGACGATCAAAATTTAAAATTCACGATAACGTAACATAACGTTGACACGACCGTAGTTGCGACGCTGAGTCGTGAGTTCAGCATGTTGTGCGTACGTTCTTTGCAACTATCGACGAAACAAAATCAAATAAGACACTTTTGAAAACCGGTATTTTTCGAAAAACGTTCGATGATGACTCATCAAACGCGTCGTCTCCATAAATAGATGGATTTGTTTTCGTTTTTTTTTTCGTGACATCGCATACGATATTAATGTCATGTGTGTACACTTATTATACCCGGGATAAACTATTGGCGGGACGAAGTTATGTATTACGGAGGAACGAGAGAAAGAGAAACTATGAAAAAAAAAAATGAAGACATATCGCGCGCGTGCACCACAAGTAACAGTAGAATAATAGTGTGTAAATAGGTAGGTGCCTGCCGTTGTTGCGAGAGGAGCGTGTTCTGGTTTTCGAATTCGAACGGCGCAAGAAACCGGGGTAGAGATAAAACAATAAATAAATAAATGACAAACGACTACACGAATGCTGCTGCTATGAGAGAGATTCAAGGTCTCCGCTGTAGGCGTCATGTCGTGCGGTGGCGGCGAAGGGGTGACCGGCGCGAAAGGGAGAGAAACCGCTTACGCGTGCTCGGGCGATGCGTGTGTACGCGGTGACAAAAAATTGGCGGGAAACGTCCGTAGCACGCGCTCGATAAAATAAACGGCAAAAACGCGTCTGACAAGCAAAATGCAAAAAAAAAAAAAATAAAACAAGTTTTTACACACGCAAACTATTACTACAGACGCTAATCGTATCCCTGTCATTGCTAATATCGTTCGTGCGCGCGCGCGCACACACACACACACACACACACACACACACACACACACACACACACACACACACACACACACACACACACAAACACAGCACACATTTTTACAAACTCACATACACACGCGGAATGTGTCCAAGGCCATTTAATGCACTAACGACACACGGTAGCTACTGTTTGCTCGAATGTTGTGTATCACGGTGGATTACGTGCGCGCTCGTTCGCTCGTAAAATATAAATTGGGCGGGAAAAAGCGGGAGTGTGTAGTATTATATTATCATTATGATGTCACGATGCCAGCAGGTCGTCTGCGCATCTACATTAATGAATCATTATATTTTTAATAAATGATATTTTTGAAAGCCAGTTTTACTCCACCGATTTTCCCCAATATCTCAACATCCTGTGTTTGGGGGATGATGAATTTCATATTTTCTGCGTCCGTCCAAGAACGCGCGGGTTGAAACCTTTGACGTTGCCGTCGTCGTCGTCGTCGCCACTGACCGGTTTTGGTTTTCTCGTACACGTTTTGTTTCGTAGAAATCGTAAATAATTATTTTAATATTATATTATACTCGGCACTCGACTGACCAGACGACGTATATATGCTAAACCACGGAGAGGCGAGATATCCCGAGTGTCCCCGCATATGACACAACTCTGTGTCAATTAACACGGTTTTTAATAACATACCAATCGAAATGAATAAAGTTGGGAAAAAAATTCCGTGTCTATATTGTTATAATGTACATAAATACATGATATTTTCACTACGACCATGTGTCGCAATGTGGTGATAACGTTTTGTGTATTAGAACGCGGTCTGCGGCATCCCCGTTATCAACAATGAGCCAGCGACTCTAGATCAATTTTTTTTTATGTATATAAATATATGCATATTTATTTGTTTTATTCTATGTGTTTATATCATATATTTATTACGACGACGTAACAATGTTTTTTGGTTATAACACGTCGTCGTTTTTCTGATAAATCTGTCGCCGCGTCCGATTTCAATTCTCGGAAACTGTGTTGCTCGTACGTTTCATCACAGATGAAAAATATAATAATGATAAATTGGCCGTTTAACCTTGACAAAAAACAATATTATTATGGCCCGTTTAAATTATTGTCTGTGTGTGTATACTCTTCCATGCACATGCGTACTATGTACCTACAGTATATTACTCTACGTCTTTATACCACTCTTATTCCGCTTCTCTTTTATTTGTCATAGATAATCGACCATCGCAACTATACTTTCTAGCTGACAGCTACTCCTACGTATTATTATATTGAATCGAATTTCCATGTTTTCTAGTATTGTTGTGTTCTATATTATTTTACTTACGATTTGTCGGACGTCCACTTATCACGAGGTCGTCGGTATAAAATCAAAGGAAATTCTATAATAATGGCCGTTATACACACTGCTTGGGTGTCTTATCAAGCGTTATTATGCGTGTTGTAATCGATATTATTTATCGTTCTCAAGTCTGTAGTAAATTGTTGTTGAAGTAGAAGTATTTATTTAGTAGCATTAGTAAAGTACATAGTTTAATATACTTTTCATTACTATAGGTTATTCGTGGCAATTGATACATAGATATCAGTTGCTGTATTTGGTTACTAAATAGTATTATTCTTTTGTATTCATTTTGACGAACCGGTTCATCTATGTTATCTTGATATCACATTCAAATCGGTCACGTTGTTTGTCTATGTGGATCCGGAGAAAAATTGTCCAATGGTTTCTGCTTGCCGTCTCAAAGGTCTAGGTTGCCGACAAACACTGCTTTGTCGGTAAGTAAACTGGCTCCGTAAAGTTAATTCTTATAGCTAAATTAAGTAGGTTATTATTATTTGTAGGTCTTTCGCCTCATCACGAAACATATATGACACCGATGACGTAAAACGTGATACGACCCCAAAGATGAAATTCATGTGTACTCGTATATCGTATACACCTACCTGCCGTACTTTGAAGAGACGTAATGTCTGTGAAAAATGTATTATTGGAAAAAACCCTGATAATGCATTTGTTTGGAAACACAATGGCGAAATCTCCATTGCTACACACACACACACACACACACACACACACACACACACACACACACACACACACACACACACACACACAAAACATAATATTAATATGTGTGTGTATGAGTGATGTACACATATATAACCTGTTGCTGTGGACAAAAGATAAAAAAAAGTACCTAAACATCCATATCCTTCTCACAAGGATTTAGTTGGAGAAAAAAATTGCAGATGGCGAACGTCGCATACGCGGGACAACAGGTGGTTAATTTGCAGCGGAACAGCAGCTGCTGTTGTAGTTGCTATTGCGGAGGACGTTAAAAATGAGATTTTTTTTCTCGCCTATCACTTCTTTTTCTTCGTATTTTACTCGCGTTTCCTGCGTTTGCGGATGTGCTCACCGCAGAACACGCGTCATTAGGATTAGGTCATCTTCTTTCCTGGGACGCACAATAAACACTCACACACGCATGTGGGGTCCAATGTTCGTACATAGTATACTATTGTTTTTTCATTTCGTTAAATTTTTATTTTTGTGTTATATGTAGCTTTGTTTCAATCAATCCGATACATTTTTTTTTCGACCATTGTTCATTTTTAGTTATATTATTTCCATTGGTTATTTGATGAATTGTATCTTTGTGATGAACGCCAGTTTGATCTCAGTATCAACCGGTCAATGCATTATGAGAGCCAATATACAGATTGAACGCATTCGATAACATATCACGCCGCTAGCCAGGTGCATGTACGTTGTCCACCTACAGTGAGGATACCCATTACCCAGTGATCATATATAGACTATAATTTTCACTGGTAAAACAAAGTATTTTTATTTTTCTATAAAATAAATCTTTTCGAAGTAAATTTAAAATCTAGTATAATGATAGTTATAAGTATAAATGTGATAGTTATTATAATGATAAATGAGTAACATTACTTGAATAGCATGACGAGGAAATGACTCATTCGCAACACCTTAATATTAATAAAAGAAAACTAAGTACTGATCGTTGTTTCGCGCTACCACATCGATGCCATTACAAGTACCTTGGCTCACTAAGTTATTGTTAAGATTTATATGTAATATCGTTGTAATTATTGTCCGTAAATTGTCTTCACTTTCAAAGCCTGACACTATTTGTTTATACTGTATGGTCACGACACGCTGAACCGTTTTCTAATTGTCTGTTTAATTTGATATTTATATACTTTTCATCTTCAGCTCATATAAAGAACTCATAAAACTGTATGAATATAATAAGTACACTTCATCATTAACCCATAATATATTATAATTTATTTTTCATCGTCTTATAATGTGCTGTTGGTATATCAAATTATCTTACTATATTTACCTCTTGTTTCCTAATAAGTCATAAATTTATAACTTTCATCATTTTTTAAGATCAATTTTTGGTGGTTGTAAAATCATAAATTTGTTATAACATTATATGAATTACCTAGAAATTCATATACATAATGTATAGTTTTTGAAGTATTTTTGTTTCATATATTTACGTGCTTTATACAAGCGGTTCTCAAACTTTTTGAGATCGCGACCCCATATAATTTCACCTAGATGTCTAACGACCCTTTTGTAATGTAAGCATTAAAAAACTGAACAAACTGTTATCATTGTATTTAATTGTGCATACATTTTACGAAAAAAGGTATATTATGTACATTTGACAATTTTTTGAATTTAATGACTCTTTTGATGTTGATTTGAAATAATTTTGTCAATCCTTGGCTCAACAGATTTGGATAGACTTATTCTCACTGTTGGCGATATATCCAGCGGATTTCTCGATTTAGTTTTAATAATGTAGTCATCGTAGAAAATCATGCTTCGCATAAGTATGTCGTCAAAAAAGGAATTAACTTTTTTAAAGCTTCCTCTGCTAATGCAAGATACTCATATTGAATTTTTATCCAAAATTTACTTACGTTTGTATCACTATTAAAAATTTGTTCCAACCCTTTGTCTGAATACAACTCAATTAATTTTTCTTCATTTAACGATGATAATTTATTTATTAAGAATTAATTGTATTTTATTTTATTTATGGCTCTTAATTATAAGATTCTAAGTGAAATAATTTTTTCCCACACGAATTGGCGACCCTAAAATAATTGTAGGCGACCCCCAAGGGGGTCGCGATCCCGCGGTTGAGAATCACTGCTTTATACCATACTTTGTAAAACAGTACGAAAAATATTATCATTCGTTGTACATTTTGACATTTAGTATAGTTCACGGTTTTTTCTTTTGTCTTATATTTATAAATAGTTTGATATGATTAAAATGTTTTAATGATCTCTTAAGACACATTAAATGAATTCATAGTAAAATAAAAAATCTATTATAATTTGATATAATAAACGTCGTCTAGGACTAGACCATTATCGCAAGTCGGGGCCATTAATTAAATGTGTGGAAATTAATAGTCTATTTATTTTATTTTTTTGACCCGCAAAGAATCAGTTCGTCTTCGAAAGCAATAGATTTAATTGTAATAGTCAACGTGGTTAATAATCGCGTGTGTATTGTGTGTCCATTTTTTTTAACGTTCAAAACGTCAACAAGCCTTGCATTATACATAATAAGTAATAACAATAACTCATATAACAACACATCACGCACACTTTTTTTCTCAAACCGTTCCGTAACGCGTAAAATATTTTAAGTAAATACATTTTCATGTTGTACGCATTATAATAATGTTGTATAATAATTACTGTCTTATCGAAAAAGAGCAGCGATAAACCAAAACACTCGGACGCGCGCGCGCCAGCGCAGCGTGCTCACAGGGAAAATAATAAGTTATTCTGCACAATAAAATATAATGCCTAAATGCTATTAAGTATAAACCATTTTATGATACCGGTTACGAACGAGTGCGCGCACGTGTTGTTAAAAATATATTCAAGTCCAAAGTTCAATACGTTACAGTATCAGAATCACTAAACATTTTTATGACCTGAACGCTGAAAACGCTGCGCGGGTATATTGTAATCAAATACTCAAGTCATATAATTAATGTCAAGGTTTGGTTACTGAAATTAAGCGCATTAAACCGTACGTAGGCAATGTTAAAAATTACGTAAGTGCCTTCTACACGAATGTTAGAACTTATAATAAAACCGCCAATTTTTTTTAATGTTTTATCAATGATTCCAACGTTTCTCTATCCGTGCATTCAACAGTGTATTACATTATACCTAATACTATGTACATGTACCACAGTAGTAAACAGTACAGTACAACTGCAAATACGCGCAACACGATTAAAAATCTAAGAGTCACTTAATTTAATCGAGCGTTGAAAACAAAATATACTAGGCGAATGCACACGCTCCACGTTTCACAATCGTCGACATAGTTTCAATTACAGTACAGTGATATACATAATATACACATACAATAACGCGTGTATTGGGTTAAATTATTCCTTAATAATAAATTAATACTTTTTGTTGTTAGTATTGATACGAATGATAGGTAATATTATTACCATAGCCCAGACGTTAAACCATTACAATAACATCTTCGTAAAAAAATATTATTGACGTCGGTAAATCATTGTTATAATATTATATAAGTACTTTAAACTCTGCGAACACGTTATTATGATTAGAAAATAATATTGTAATCCACATAACATGATTTAGGGCAACAAAAGTATTATAATATCGTTGTGTGTGTTTGTTTACAAGGTATACAAAAACACTGACATGTTTAGATTAGATATAATAATATGTATTATATTTACTGAGACGCCGTACAGCCGTTTGTAGCCTAATTTTTTTCTCAATGTTTGATGTTAAAGGTCGTATATTTCTGTCGTTAAAAGCATTTCAAGTCGTTTCCGAACACGTACTACATTAACACATTTTGCCTTGGACGTTAAATTAATCTATTCTGATTTCTTAGTCTTTTTTAAAATTAACGTTTAGACAAAAAAACTAATACCGTAACCATAAATCGAGTAAATAGATTGACCGGTACTACTTTCAAGTTGATTAGTCAAATTTACTTAGTTGAATGAAACAATTATCCAAGCCCTCGTTGTTTACTGCAGGCTCCTCGCGGTATACGAGTCAAACAGTAAATTAGTTATATGGGGTGGTGTGAATATTACAAAACAGTCATCTTGTAGCAGGAATTGTATAATAGGCCGTATCTCACAATGAAAAAAGTCTTTAAAAATTCGTATTTGTTCTAAAAATGTTTTTTTTTTTATTTCAGATTACAAAAAAAACACCAAAGTCGATCACTATCACAACCAACAGCAACAACAAAAGAACAGTAGTTTCAATCAATCCGACGACGAGAGAAATTAACTATGAAAACCAAACGATTAAGAGTGTGCATGGGAATGTTATAATCATGAATAGTTTTTAGTTTACGTTGTACCTAAATCGCAAAGATCTCTAGCCGACTATATAAGTTTAGAAAAGACTTGTTGTTATCTTCTGCGTCTATCTATATCTTAAAAATCATCTCATCTATTGTACGAAATCTGCGCGTAATTAAGGTTTTCGGGGAAAAATTGGGTTGTAATGTAATAGGTAATAATTTTTATTTTCTTAAAAGTTTTCGCGAGTCGCATTATTATTTTGCGTCTGTTGATTTTTATTAGTCATATATACATTAATTACTATCAAAATGGTTATTACTGTTATTAATAATATTAGTTTCATATACATAATATGAATTATTTGTAATATCGAACGACCTCCGTGGAGTGTAGTACGAGTGCACGGCATATACACTACTGTGATATTAGATGCGCGTGTGTATATTAAATAAATATTATGTTATATAAAAAACCGAGGTAAACGCTCGGCCAATGAATATTTTTACAACTCTACAATCATTCTGAGTAGTATGTGTCTGTAAACGTACGTAATAATTATTATTCACTCCCTGCATCACGAACTCGAGATAGAAAAGGTCAATAAAACTATAACAAACAACGACTCTACCGTAGATTCGAATAATAATCATGTAATCACTTAATTTTATTATTTCTATTCTTTTTTTTTATCTCGTGTTTACTGCCGTCGCTCGGCAAAAACTCGGATTTTTTTTATTATTTAATTTTTATTTAAAAACATTTATCCCTTCCTAACTCGCCAATGTTAAAATTTATCACCAGATACTCAATAACAGCTATATACGTATATAATATAATATATGTCTATTAGCTGTGAAAGAAATATTATATGCAATATAAATGCTAGTCTAATTTGTTACGGTGAGAAAAAATATTTATGCGTTGTTTAAGTGGTGTATTATTATATAGAATACACCCTACTTAAATGAAATTATTATATATTTATTAACAATTATTATTATTATTATTTAATTATTTTATATATTTTTCTCTAATTGACAAATTTATGATTTCAATATATATATTATATGCCTATATTAAATTTTTTAAATCTTATTTTATTAGGGTTTTCGCTTCATATTATGCGCACATTTGATATTGTAAACATTTTTAAATTAGACTAGAAAAATACTCATTATTATTCGCGACACGATAAATATTATTATCAATAACTATTATAATTATTTAAATTATTAATTAAAATTAAGACCATGTTTAGACCATAAGTAGTTTATATTATATTTTATGTAGAGTAGTTAGTGAAAAAAATGAATATAAAACGTGTAAAGTAACATTGGAATTACATATATATATATTATATTATATTATTATTATATATGTTGGTGTTTGACAACAAAAAATATATAAATATATAGCTTTTTTTGTGTTTTTAATTTATTATTTGTTTTGTTTTATTGTCCTCTCGACCACACCGCGGCATCGTCATTCTTTTCTCGCGGCGACACGTTTCCCTTGAGAGTGTTTTCCCGCCGAAAGCTAGTTGCCGCTGCGACGTTTTTTCGGTCATGTGACCGTGAGACACAAGTCTTCGCGCTCGTAAAAAAAAAGAAAGTATGTATACATGCACGTGTGCTACGTTATCATCGCACGTCGCCTGTACTCGACTGTGTGTGTGTGTAGGGGTGGCGGCGGATGCGTTTCCGCGAGCGGCTCTAAAAAAGAACACTCCGTAATGTACGAGAGTACATACACGACGACGACAACACGGGAACGCACATTAAATCGGAGTCCCCTCCCGCCGCTATCGAGGCGCATCCGTGGCCACACGACATCGCGTGTGTATAAAAGAAAAACACCTTCACACTAGTATTTTTTCGAAGGAAGTGTGGCGTGCGTGTGTACTCTATAGGTGCACATATATATTATACACGTGCAGTGCACATTTGTGAAAATAATAATGATAATAATAATAATAATAATAATAATAAATGTAAGTTAAAGAAGTAAACCAACTACAATGGGTCGCCTTCTCTCCGCGTGCGCGTATGTTTGTATGGTATATACGTTCGGGGAGATGACAACACACACAATATGACGTCCGCATCCGGTCGTACGCGCGCGCGTCCGTTATGTGTGTGTGCGTGTACACGCCACCCGTCGGCAGTAAGTCACACGGTGTGTGTATCGCGTACACCTATACATGACGTATAACATAATAGTATACCTATATATAGGCCGCGAGCGCGCGCGCGTATCCGGTTTTGCGGTTTGCGGCCCCGTCGTTGTACGTCCGCCGCGAAATAAATCTCTCAGGCGACGTCGTCGAGTCCCATTAATAATAATCTCTCGTTCCCCTTGCATATATGTATAGCTGTGTACACGCGTTGTGCGTGTGTACGCATGTCGCATGCACCTTTTACCGCCGTCTTGGACGTGGATGTCTACGAGTAGGTTCGCAAATACCGAATTAGTTCCCGGGAAGGTCTACAGGTACTATTCGAATTGGTTTCCAGTCAGTCCACTGATGATCCACAAAATGGTTTCGACCGACCTACAATTTTTACCAAAACTGCTGTTTGTAATCAAATACTAATGTTAGTCAGTGAGTAATGTGTATACAACAAGTATAAGTATATAATGAATAAAATTATATATCTTATTGTTCAATGCTTATATATATATATATATATATATATATATATATATATATATATATATATATATATATATATATACAGGGCCGTAGAGAGAAAAGTTCAGGCCAGGGAGGAAAATGCTTTAGGGCCCCTATTAGTGGTGGTTCCAGGAGCTACAATCACCCTATCAAGACCAAATAAATTTCAAATATTTATACCTTTTTTATTTTAAATAACAAAGTAAAAGCACAAATTTGTAAACAATATTACCAAGGTTTTTAATTACATTACTTTTTAAATAATTTTACATCTTTTACATGTATTTATACATTACACATTAGTTATAAAATACATAAATTATAATAATTAATTACTACAAATTAGCTTTTCTTGCTTTAGCCAAAACAAAGCAGTCGATGATTTCTTTAAAATCCAGTTGCCTTGATTGCTGGGTAAAACCGTAAATACAGCATATGTAGAGTATTGACGCGAATGACACGATAACAAATAATTTTACACCAATTACTTTTTAGTGAACACTTAATATATATACACATATTTGATATTATTTTATCATTCGGTTAAAATGCCATCAGCTTAAGTTTGTAGATAAGCAAAAAAATATTTTTTTTGAATTAAATAATTAATTACGGTCCCTCTTTTTCGGGCCCCCTTAAAACGCTCGGGCCCGGGAGGAATCCTACCTTTCCTCCCCCCATATCGACATGCCTGTATATATATATATATATACATTTACTAACAAGTCTTAATACAAAGATTCCAGACAGTTCTGTCTGTATAAAATAAGATAAGTCAGTCGGTTGTTCGGTTGGGACCAATTCGTATTGTACTTGTTTCACAACCGGAAGCTAATTCAAGCAGCTCCATAGCTGGTATCTATGTGATTTTTCGGGAACCAATTTGTACTTTTTTTTTACCTGGGAACCAATTCTGTGGATGGGTTCTAAAAGCACCGTCAGAGCTAAAACTCTTAATACTGCTTATTCCGGACTTTGAGTAAGAAAGTATTACCCATTTGAAAAAAGAAAAACAAACTTTCAAAGGTAACTTCGTTTTTCGTAATGAATGCAACGAATACATTGGATGATTACTGACCGAGTTAGGTATATTACAATACATATTATTTGGTTTTAGATTCCTTCCCAGATGATCTTTCTACGTGATGTCCGTTTTTTTGATGACCTGTAATATATCAGTCAGACTGAGGCGTGGGCCGTAGCGCGTGGATACACGTGGAAATCAATTATAAAATATTTAAATTATGCCTTTTGAAAATGTGAACGCGGCGTGGAGAAACGTATAACGATTAAATAATTTGTTTATAACGAGAAACTAATCTCTGGGAGGTCCTCGGTGTTTGCCCCGGGCCACCTAAAGTCCGAATCCCCGACCCCTATAATATACGGCGAGGCCGCTTTTGGATTTTGCGTCATTATCGTTCAATTGAAACGGTGACGTGTGGGTTTTATACTATCGTCGTAAAACGCGTTTGTATGCATCGATAAAATACTGAATCGTGGGGATCGTTCCAGCCTATAATATTATCAGAACACAATACGTCGGTCGCGATGGACGTGAAACGCGCTTAGCTGTTATTTGGTCACGTAAAGTAAAGCATAGGTCTCGGCCGGAAACTCGGACGCGTCTCCCGCATCGAGCCCGCGGGCCCGTACGCGTTTCGATTACTCGTTCACAACACTCGTTCATTGTAACTCGCATCGTACAACACAAAAGGGTTACGTCTATTATATACAGTTACCGTCGCGTCTTCGGCTCACATACGTCCGCGCGCTGTTATATGTACTCTGTTTTAATGTCCGCGCGCACTTATGGGGCTGTCTTCCCGAGTCGTCTTCGAAACTGATTACCGTGTAATTTTTGTATACAATCCAGAATACCGTTGCCGTGGTGTCTCGTTATCGATTATTATTATTATTGTTATTATTAAGACGACGGGCGTACTTGTGCACGACGCTGTTCAATCTCTACACGATTTATCTTCTTTAGCCGCCTCCTGCACGAATGGTGAAAAAATAACAATCCATCATTTTCTTACCTTTATATCAGCTCCATTGTTTTCAAGAGCGTTCAAATTACGATCGTTCCATATAATGTTTCGTCTTGAGTCTTGACATATTCTTGGACAGATAAGAGTGTATAATTGTATAATATTTTATCTGCATATAGTGCAGGTTTGAATCAAATATTTTATACGAAAGTTTATTTAATACCGTCGTTTATTTTCATCAATTAATACATTGCTATTAAATACGAAATTTTTGTCTCGTAAAATTTAAAGGAACGTAGTGTAATATAATTATATTATGACAACAAATACGAGTATATATACACACATAATACATACAATTTATTGTAATAACACAACATGTGTTTGGTGAATCATCAATTTCATATTCTTAAATTTAATATCGTGGTTTAATAACATAATTTCTTATGAAATTTATCAAAAAAATTATGATTGCTTTAAGCATTTTTATAAAAACCCTTTTTAACATTCATTGTTATTTTAAATCAGTCTGGTTGGGACTTTGCGAGTATACAGTATCTTTCCAATTGGAATGAATGTTGCTTTAAAATTTTTAAATATACATATTTTTTATCTGTGGATCATTTTGTTATAATATATAATAATAATTGTATATAGTTTTTACATATTACAGACCGCAATATATAATCTGAATTGTATTACAATAAATTAAAAAAATATTGAATTTGAAATCTGATTTCCAACATTTTTAGGTTTTAAAGGTTGTTAAGCAAAAAACATAAAATAAAACATAAGAACAATGAAAAAAATTTTGTGAAGAATTAATTTTTATTTCAAGGAGTAATACGATGGCAATTTACGTACATAACAGTGTTACATATATTTTTTACGCTTTGTGTTACTAATCACTTATTTCTTATAATATTTTCCAGAAATTGAAAAATATTTAATAGTGAAATAGAATTCTTAATCAGTATTTAAAACATAATAATATTTATATAGGAATTCAAATATATTCACATAAATCAAAATGAACCCCACATTTAAAATATTAAAATATGTTGCCATATATGTATAATTCTATAGATAAAAATATAATTTGGGTTAAAATGTAAAATACATTTGATTATATGATGATTGTCTAAAGTAACTGCAACAATGGTCGATAATATACATAGTTTATAGTATTGATACATATATGCTTAAAGTATTTATATAATACAAATAGGTTGAACAATATTTTTCTTCCGTGTAGCTATATAGGAAATGTATGTATCTATAATATTTTAATATAGAACGAAGTCGTTTACAAAAAAAAAAAAAATTCTGTCGAAAAATTTGAATTAAATTATGTATAATAAATAGTACTATATATTGTCTAGTGAGCAAAAGTTGTCGATTAAAATATTTTTCAAAACATTTAATCTTATATTAAATGAGCACAAATCTATTTTAATAAATTTTATTGTTCATAATATGTATGTTGATATATACGGGATATATGCAGTACACCAGTCTCTCCATTATATAATTATGAAATTGGTAAATCAGAGTACGTACGCCCCCTTATTATTTATTCACTTGCATCTATCAAACGTAATTTAGGCTCTTAATTATTTATTTAATTAATGTTGATTTTGTTAAAACCAAACGTATAGTACTCAAAAAGATAAAAATAATTATCGACAGTTTTTATAAACAAAAGTAAAATGATAAATTATACTTAAAATTAAGATTTTATTTTTTGGATGGAACACAATCGTGGAAGAAAATACACAGGAAAAGTTGATACGTTTATTTTAGTATTTATCATACCTTTCTAAAGAGAAAATTATTCTGTCAGTGTATCCTTAAGCATAAGAAATAAAATAAAATAAAGTAAAATTTTTTATATTTGTTTGAGTTACAGTCCGCATTACAAAAGTTTTGAGAAAAACGTGAGGAAAATAAATTTAAAGTTCGGGAAGAAGTCAACCCACCTCTGCATACACTTCTGTTGCAGAGTTTGCCGACGACAAGGCTATTATTTCTATCCATGATAATCCCCAAATAGCTTCCCTCAATCTTCAATCCCACCTCGACCTCATGGCTGATTGGTATAAAAAATGGCGTATCAAAGTTAACCAATCCAAATCGCTTCATACAACCTTCACTCTTCGTCTCCCCCCTTGTCCTATGGTATCTCTAGACAATATACAAATCCCTTCCTCTCAATCAGCGAAATACTTAGGTCTAACAATTGACCGCCGACTCACATGGTCACATCATATCAAAATTAAAAAGCTTGCCTTAAATGCACGACTCCGCATCCTCAAAACTCTAATTGCCAAAAACAAACACACTCCATTAAACACTAAACTCTTAATTTATAAATCCTTGTTTAAGCCAATGTGGACCTATGGTCTTCAGCTCTGGGGAAATGCCAAAAAATCCAACACTAATAAAATACAAACCTTCCAGAATAAGATCCTTCGTAAAATCACAAATTCTCCTCCTTATATTTCAAACCTAACTTTACACACCGATCTTAAAATTAAAACAGTCCACGAAGAAGCAGTAACCTTTTACAAACGTTTCCACTCAAAACTCCCTTCTCATACCAACCCCCTCATTTCAAACCTTGCCACCTTCACAATTCCTGGGAACCCTCCCAGGAGGCTCAGAAGGAAATGGTGTAGAAATCTTCTCAATGAGTAATCAAGTAGCTTACAAAAAAAAAAAAAAATCAATCAATCAAGCAAGAGTAGTGTAACCACTGGGTGACTCCTCCCATCATGTTTTCATGTAAATATATTCTTCAAATATCACATATTCTTATTGTCCCTAAAGGAACAGATTGTATATACCTTAAAATAAATTAAAAAAAAAAAAAAAAAAAGTTCGGGAATAAATGGGATGGATCCTATTCTAAAAATATTTTAATCTTAATAATTTTATAATTACCAACACCTTCAATATTCTATAAAATCAATAAAAAAACATTGTTATTATGTTACCGACGTGGATCGGCACTCAGTTGACTAATTAAAAATATTATTGAATTATAGGATACAAAAGATTTCTTAGTCGTGAATAATTTGCGCTGTGATATATTTTTAAAACTTTTTCCATTAATCTATTTTAATTTTTTTTTTTCCTATTTGCGTATATATTCTCCAAAAATTATGTGAATTTATTTATTGAACATTATTTTTGTATAGTCATAATATATATTATTATATATAAACATTAAAATTCACTTGACGAATTATTTTTTGTTTAGCAGGTAGGTTTTGTACCTACATATATGAACCAGACTATATTTGAATTAAGTAAACACGTGGAAAAGGATTATATTCATTGAAAAATCGATCAAACTAATAAATGATGTAAAGTTTTGGTTTTTTTTAATATTGCAGAACTAGATACTGCCAAATTGTCAAAATATATTTTGTATGCAGTGGTTATTATCAGGGCCGTATTAACCATTAGGCACTGTAGGCACTGTGCCTAGGGCCTACGACGTATGGAGGGCCTACGAAAGACGGTTAAATTTAAAAAATAATAAACATTATAAAAACAAGATCTTTTGCGTCACTCAAAATCTAAAAACAGTCTAAAATATATAATCAAATTGTTTACATGAGCGCAATACCTATATTGTTTAGACGACGATAGCTTTGCGATAGCCATGCGATACGGAAATTATTATAAGAGTATATTATTACATTATTGCAGTATATCACACCTGAATTTGAAACAAATGTACGCGATAAATTTGAAATACAAACAGTTTTTGTTATGATAGATTCCTTAATTGTGGAAATTAAAAAACGAAAAGAAGCATACACAAAATTAAATGAAAGGTTTAGTTGTTTAACTGATGACAAATTAACCAAAAGTGAAATCGAAATAAAAGCGACTAATTTAGTTCAGGTACCTATATCCATTAGATCTAGAAAATGATTTTGTAGCAAAATTCTAATTTTTGTAAATTTTTGTGAACCATGCCTGGCTGTAATAGTGACATGCTTCAAAAACAAATTGAAAAAAATTAATGAAAAGTTTTCCAAGTTTCAATATTGCTTTTATAATTTATTTAGCGATAGTTGGATCTTCTTACGGAGGTGAACGGTCATTTTCTGTGTTAAAAAGAATTAAAAATTGGCAAAGATCTATCAGTCAAGGAAAATTATCATCTCTAGCACTGTTGTCAAAAGAGTCAGAACTATTGAGAGAAATTAGAAAAGGTGATATCATTGACGAATTCGCCAACGCAAAATGCCGAAAAAAAAATGTATTCTAGATATGTTAGTGCTCATTAATTTTATTTATTTGATAAAATTAAATATTTGATAATTCCATTGTAAACTCATGATGCTGTATTAATTTAAAATAATATAAAATAATAATATTCAAAAGTGGCCGTTATGAAATTCAATTTTTTCAATGCCTAGGGCCTACGGATGGCTTGATCCAGCCCTGGTTATTATATGCTGGTTTGCGTAGACACTGCTGTATTATTGCCAAAAAATATGAGTAGGTCCTCAAAATGAACCATTAGTGAGGATAAAACAAAATAAAAGATCAATGGTGGAAGAATTGCGGACAAGCTGAAATGGGAGTGAAAAATAAAAAATGTCATATTTTACGACACCCCTACAACCGCGTGCGGCGCAATAGATACCTACCGCCGCGTGAAGGCGCGGATATTATAATACCCAATGAATACTCTATGAATTACCGTCGACAGACGACTACGAGGGGTCCGATCGAATAGATAGGTATATACGCGGTGTGTAGTACAACAAATGCCGTGGTTATTATCGTTTTAGCGTATATTATAATATAATGCGTGACGGTGGTGATGTAACGCTCGGTGAGTCACCGGGATGAGTCAGCGTACGGGTCGGGTGACGGGAATTTGTCCAGTTCCTCTCGTATGGCCTTGATGAGCGGCACGGCGGGGTCCTGGGGGGACAGGTTGGCATCCGAGCTGATGAACTCTGTGCGCAAGGTGGGCCGGTGAAACGGGCCAGCGCTCAGTGGCCGGGGCACGAACACCGACTGGTCGGAACCGGCCCACGCTTCGCCCGGGGACAGTGCCCAGCACGAACTGGCGTTCGGGACAAGCTCGTCGTCGTCTGTGCGTCCGGAACCGCCGCCGCCGCCGCCTGAGTCCACCGACGTCTTGGGTCGGCCGGACGAATGGCCGCCGGAAGTCGCGGAAGACCTGAGCGTAAAGAAAAACACGCGTGGCTATTAGATCGTTGTGACTTTTTTTTTCGATTTTATCGTCAAATATTTCTTTATAATATTTATATTATTTATATTATTAATATTTATAATATTTATACATGTGGTTATAGTGTTATAATTAGACCAAGGATTATAATATGCAGTGAAAAACTATGATAATATGTAAGCAAATATGTAACATTATTACATTAAGTACTGAAATATGCATAGATTATGTTAAAATATGCGTTAAAAAGGAAATAAAAAAAACCACGACAGATTTATCAATAAAATTTGTTATAATGTATATTATATTTAGAATATTTATTTCGAATATTGGTATAATGTAAGCGTCAATCATACTGAAGGAATTATAGCCAAGATTTTTTTTTTCAGTAATCGAGTAAACTTTGCTCTGATATTTTCTGGAAATATGTCAGGTAGTTCAGATGATATTGTCAATGATTCCTTCATAGCCTTTCATAACTAACGAATTTCTCGCTTGTAAACGTGTAATTAGTTCTGGTATTTTAGAAAAATTTGTGTAAATCAAATTTAAATCGTGTTGTGTTGACGGGTTTTCAAATGCTTCCTTGGCGTCACGGATTAATATGGCGTTAGAATTAATAAACTGGTTAATTATTTCTTTTATTTCCATGAAATTTCCATTGTAGAACGAAGCGCTTTTGATCCACGTACCTCATCGCGTAATGACAGGTTCTGGTAGAAGTGGTAAAGTCGGCAATAATTGTTCCCTGTACGTTTTTATTCACGACGGTACTTTCATGAATACTTTTTTTTTACGACACAAAAAAATGTAAACATGTTTTTTCACATTACATTTAATCGTTTGAATGTATAAAAAGACGAGTATATGCTACATATATCATGAATCAATGAAACAAGCATACCCGGCAGAAAAAAGCGATTATATGCATACGCATATGGAGATATGCAAACGCATATAATCCGCGCTCTAGTTATAATATACGTTTTCCATGCGACGCTTAAACTACATTAATTCAAAAATATCATTTGATCACGCTAGCATAATGTACAAATAGTTATAACTTATAACGTCTTAAGTGTCTAAAATATGATGTATTATGATTTTTAGTATAATACACATATATTTCAGAATGAAAATTAATTTTTATTAATGGGTGAGTTTAAAACACTAATAATATTAATTATGAGAATTTTATAATGAAAGTAAATTAAAAATTTAAATATTTAGATTAAATACTTATTTGAAAAAAAAAATCATTAATTTAATTACTTTTTAGTTATTAACGGTAATTTAAAGAGTGATGGGATTTAGGAATATAAAGAATTGTGTTCAAAATGAATTTTAACTTCATTAGATCTTAAATCAAACCAAAAATATTTGTTGACTATTTAAAATTTACGAACATAATAAAATACATTTTAATATTTCGTGATTTTAATATTTTATTTTTTGATCAATACCAAAATAAGTAGATATCTAACTTCTTTTTAATTCGAAGAAAAAAATTTCCAGCGTGCTTGGTCAGAGGTTAATATTATATAATACATGTATATCATAAAAACAAAAACTTTTGTTCGAAATATCAGCTTTTTACTTAATTAACTTTTGTTTCCAATTAATTAGTAAAAATGAAAAATACATATTTTTCTAGAGCTATACTTTTTGTTTATTATGATAAAACTAGTAGCTAGTATTTACTTTTGACTTATTACACAAAGTAACTTGTACATAATACTTTAAGTATAAAGAAAAGCGTAGGTTTATACATGGAAAAATCGTAGAGCCATAATTTTCCCCCTTAAACAGAGTAAATTCTTTCGTAATATTCATGAAAATCTACAAGGCTAATTACTGAACATGATGGACTTGTTAAAATTATTAAGTATAATCCGATAAGAAAGTGTTGAAAGTAGGAAAATGGGCCACCGATTAGTAGATTGTTGAATTTTAAGTTAAAAGCAAAAGTGACCAATGTTTTCGATGTTTTTACTATTGCAATAATTTAAAAATAAAAAAATATTATCTTCGTGACTTACGTCTATTTTATTGCCACTATTAAAAATTACCACATTGTCTATAATATGATGATTTCAGACTTAATTATTTATTTATGCCTAGGCTGTTCAAACGAGTTCAATGTGTACAATAAATAATTTGACATATTTTATGATTTCTATTTATTCGTTTATTCGTAAATGTTAATTGTATTATGATTATATAAATAATCAAAAATACTAATTTTGTGCAAAATACAATATTCTGCTGATTTCTAACAAAAAACAAGGAAAACTTATTAAACAAATGAAAGTCTTGCTATGACTTAAGTTATAAACCAAAACAAAAAGACATTATGTAAATAGTAAACTAAGAAAATATCATTAGGGATATGTATAACAAATCAGAATAAAATTATTTCTGGAAATGAATTTGAGTTACTTAAGATTACATGAAAGAAAGTTAAAACCAATTGATAATGGTATTTTGTGAAATAAAGTGTATAAAAACTATTAAAACGATTAATTAATAATTTTGGTATGTTATTCTATCATTATGTTAGAGCATTAATAAAAATGTATTTATTATTTATAATTATATACTATACAATATACATATTATATTTATTGATGAAAAATATTGTCTGAAAGTTTAATTTTACAAATAATTTAATTTTGATGTTATCCAGATATAGTGTAGAGAATAGTTATTTGTAATACGAAGTTTTACTTAGATTCTTTTTTATAATATCATGATATGTCTTTTAGTGTTTTAGCTATTACAAGAATTTAGTTTTATTTTACTGGGTGCTATAATGGAATGTTTAGTTACGTGAAAAATTGTATTCTTATGATGTTGAAGAAAACTAGATGTATTTGAAAAAAGACGTTATAATATATATATATATATATATATATATATATCAAATTTAATATACACATTAAGTGTGGTAAGTCAAATTAATAATGACCTAGAGGCTAGAGATATCGAAATTAAATGATACTATCATAAAAAGTACTATAAATATTCATAACGATATGGTATAATATATCTGGGTAAGCACTTAGTACTTAGTATTCACCTAAATGGAGCTGATTTTGATCTATGTTCGTTGTTGCTTATTGACGGACAACTTTCGTCACTGTGTAAAATTGAATTTCTACTACCGAATAACGTAAACGCATCATCTAGAAGTTCATGAAATTTTTGTCTCATTTTTGTAACATTAGTGTCCATAGCATTGAAAGCGTCAAAACTTGAACAAGAATCAACATCTTGATCATCTGTAATTTTATTAAAAATAATGTAATACTTATATTGTAATTTATAAAACACAAATATATTATGTACCTAATACTAAAACAATTTATAATACTCAATAATTTATGAAAAAATATAAATGTTATTTTAGATTCTGAGTTAAGCGAAAGATCTACTGGTTTTCCAATTATATTTATTCATTATTTTATTTTTTTTTTAGACACTTTTTGGTACAATTAAGTTGATCCCAATGTTTGATCCAACAACTCTTATAGATCGGGAATCGCATGTAGATGGTACTTTATTAGATCATATGATTAATATTAAGTAACCTATTAATATTTTCAATAGCATACAAACACAATTCAAGATCATAATAAAATGTTTACTTAATGCTTAACGATGATTAATAATGAAAAGCCAGATATACTTTGCATCAAAGTTATTCTTCGTTCCTCGGACCAGGTAATCTTGATGGTTTTATTGAATTTCAAAGAAATGATGAACCGTTTCCGTAGTTAAATGATTCTGAATAAAGCTTCAGTGTACAAATATATCGTACATATATTTTAGTATTTAAGTCTAATTATCAATAAATTTTTTAGATTCTGAGTGAAGTGAAGGGCCTATTAGTTTTACAATGATGTTTATTTTTTTCTGTGAACACTTATTCGAGTAGTAATACCATTTTAGTTAATTAATCATATCTCACGAAGTAATGTTGTTATAAACTTTAAATTTTCAGAATATACTAATGATATATTTATATGTACTTCACGAAAGTTTCAAAAAAGTTTAACAACTTTGAAAATAGGACTATGAAAATACCTAGTGCTTTGAGTTAATCCCTAATTAAATTTTTAATATTTGACAAAAACGTCTGAAAATTAAATATTATCATAATCGTACACTTAACTAATAATACTGAAAAATTTTCAAAAATCATTAGACAAGATTTTTTTCTCATTTGTCAAACTAGAAAAATTTAAACATGTTTTATAAAAAAAAATCAAAAAAAACCTACCGATAATTAGACTAAAATAATACATTATATAAACAATATTTTTTTGATACTGAAGCTTTGCTCAAAAACGCCTAGCTAAAGAAATGATCTATCATTTTTTTTTAATTCAATACGTTTGTCCTCATTATCTTGTTCAAGGAGTGAAGAATACACCCTGGAGCGAAGTAAAATATGTCATTTTTTTCGTAAAACTTACTAGTTTTCATTTGCATTTGTTTACAATGCAAATCCCAAACAATAGGTCCAACAACTCCAGGATCTTGACCATCAATACTTTCGTGTCTTGTCACAGTACGGACATTTTTACTTTCATTTAAATCTAGTACATTTGTCAGTGGTCCAGGTATCGAATCTCTGAAAATTTAAATATACACTATTATTATTTTATGTTTGAAAATACTTTTTGGATGATGTGTTGTGGTATTTTTTAACGATATAACAATGGTTTTGTTACTAGATCTTGTCAATTATATTATTTTCATGATCAAGTTAAGTCATTCTTATTTTATTTTTGTTACTATGAGATCATTATAATAAAAGCCTTTTATACATATTATTACCTATAACCTGTGTAGTCTACACAGGGCCGTCCTTAAGATGAAACTCATGGGGAGGGGGGTAGAGATTCTAAAAAGTGCCGACTACGACCATATCTTCGGACTGAATGTCATCTTTTTCTCGTTAATACTGAAACCAGTTAATGCTATATCCTTACCCTAAATGTTGTAGATAGTTTTATATCCTAAATAGTGTTAAAAAATTCAGTTTGTTCATTATTTTTAAAACGAAAATATTGAAATGCAAAAAAAGGCGGTCAGATAATGATGGTGGGAATTTGTCTTTTGTCCTTTCAGTCATCGGACAAGATAATGGTGAATTTTTTTTTAAATTAGATGATTTGGAGAAAAGTTTCAATGTAATATGGTTTAATGTAATATCAACTGTCATTCTCAGGGTTCTGTTTTTAATTCAAATTTAACAACTTGTTTCATACATCTTGTCTCGTTTGTACAATCATGTTGTTAATGTGTATAACAAAATTACAATTTTTTTACATTATTTTTAGAGTAATGACTAAAAACGAAAATTGATTTAATTTATTAATAAATGAATATCTGTTTTACAGCAAATAGTATGTATTCTAATGAAATTCTTAGGGATAAAAATACACACACACACACACACACACACACACACACACACACACACACACACACACACACACACACACACACACGCACATATATATATATATATATATATATATTTATGTTTATGAGGACTGAAAGGACAAAAGACAAATTTCCACCATCCTTATCTTACCGCCTTTTTTTGTATTTCAATATTTTCGTTTTTAAAATAATGAACAAACTGAATTTTTTAATACTATTTAGGATATAAAACTACCTACAACATTTAGGGTAATACATATTTTTTTTTTATTATTTTTTTTTTTTATAGTCACATTATCAAGGGATTGAGTAAAGCGATTTTACATTTTCAAGAATTTCCACCAAATTAAAAAATTGTAATACATAAAAACTAACAATTTTTGTACGAGAAACTATGGAAGAGAGAGATTTGAGACCCTTCAATGTATCATCTATGTGTAATTTTTGAACTTCTGATCAATTAATAGAGCTAGGGACTTAACCTTTAGACTAGTTTTACTGCTTGGTTAGTGTCTTCAGACAAAAAAAAATATAAATAAAACTTTACAAAACAAATAAGTCCTTAGCTTCACTCAAAATTTAAAATTACCCTGTTGCTAATATCAAATTCTTTTTCCCAAGTAAAATAAATTAGGTAGGTACTTAAAATACCACGATACCAGAAACGACCGAACGCAGCTGATTGTCAAATAATTTTCGTATACAACAATATTTATATTTTTATAAATTATGATTGTTGTAGATAAACATAATACTCAGAATATTGATAAAATTATTAAGTATATTTGATATCTAATATAACTTTATATTTTGAAACAATGCCGACTGCCAATTATTGCCGACTGGTGTTTTTGTTCGGGGGATGACTCACCCCCTAAGACCCCCTTCAGGACGACCCAGAGTCAACAGGTTATATATTTCTAAAATTGTATAGAACTAAATAACTTCTATGTACTCACTACTTCACATTTTCTTAGAAATGATGTGAGAATTATTTTAATGCTATAATCACTAGTAAATAGGTACCATTGAATGTTTCAAATAAACTATATAGATATAATTCTGACTTAGAAGTATTTGATTAAAGAAAATTTGAACTACATAACTAGTTTTATTTTATACAAGTGGATGATTAATCAATTCTACCAGTACAAGTAGTTTTAAAACAACGCATCGATTCCGCCACTGACAAATTTTTACCCGTGGCTATTCAAATTATTCCTTTTATCATAAATATAATAGTATAATATATTATAGCAGGTTATAATATGATATATCATATATAATGCGTATCTAATTCTGTATATTTTGCCATTTATTTTGAACCATTATACAAATTTTATTTTCAGATATAATATAATTAGGGTATTTGGGAAAGTGATTGCTCCCATCACTCCCTAATAAAATACGCGTCTGTTTAGTATACACGAACTTAGGATTACAATGTGCTTAACTATAAGTATCTATTTTAAAATGAATCATACTAAAACAAACTTGATTCTAAGTGAATTAGTTTTTATAGTTGAAACTTTTAATTGTCTTTAATTACTTTATAAGATATCGTGATATGCGATAATATAGCGTGAAGTTATTAATTTGTTGTAATTCATATTCATTGTAATATCAATTTATACACATAATGCTATAGACGCAATCGATTATTCGTAAAAAAAAAACAATCATAAAATTATTAAACAATAAATAATTATCTGTCGTCATTAAATTATTGCTGTGTAATGCTTTCCATAAAACCAACGATTGGACATACTACTTCTAGAATGTTCACCCCGGGAAACGCGGATTGTATCTTTCTTTTTATTTTAACATTTTATCGTGTTATTTTGATCTCAATGGCTACTTATTTTTCACTGAGATTAAACGCCCTGGGTATGTTTTAATGTAACGATCAAATCTTTGAAACCGTTTGAAGTGTTCGTCGAGCTATAAATTATTATGATTTTATAGTAAATAAATGATTTCAGAGTTAATTATATGATTATAATATATTATACAAATCACGTTGAAACTTATTGTTTGTTTTTATACAATTTTTTACATGAAACAACAATATAAATTAGTTTATCAACATTAAGATATTTATTAACCAATTTTTATGTCAGTACTATATTGGATTCTAAATATTGAATACTTCCTAATCTATTATTATTAATTTAACTTACTAACTTTTGAAATTTATTCACTGCTTGCATCGAAAGCAAAGAGTTTGAAATTTTGTTTTTAATTCTTGGCTTTGGTTCTGGTGTTTGAATAATTCCAATATCTTCAGTAGAAGTTGCTTCCGTTTTTACCTGAAATATCAAAATATCGAATGTATCTTGACGTAATATTTCGTAGTTTTTAGTGTTAAATAAAATATTAAATTATACATCTCGTTGAAGAGTTTGGTCTTCACAGAATGCCATATTGGTTTTATCGGAGCTGATACTATTTTTCCTTCTTTTTTTCTTATGTGCGATGGCAATACCCGTTAAAATAACTAGAAGAATTATACCAGCTAGGGTGATGAAAAGCCAAATTTTACTATAACTTACACCATGAGCCCTTTGAAAGAGTAATCCATCCAGGTAAGCTAAGAAAATTGAGTTTTGAATTTTGAAAACTAACAAAAATAAAATTTTTACTCACGACGAGCTTTTATTTTTACAGCATATCCAAGATAATTTGCAGCTTCTTGAGTTGTAACTAGACTCATATCACGCACTGCCGTTGCAGCAGACACAGGATAATCATTTACGCTAACAAAATAAACCAAATTCACTTTGTTCAATATAGATATAATGTCTACCTTCACTTTAATTGGTTTTTCATTAGTATCCCATCTTCGATTTCGATACAAATTTATTTCTTCTTCGGTCCAATTTCCATTTAATCCAAGATGCCGAGCCTGTTGTCTACAAATAACATAGCACAGCTCATATTAAGTTGAACATCATTGTTTGTAATTCTACGTACAACTCATTCAAATAAACGTTTGTAATTTAACGATACGATATTACGATATTATTTTATTGATCAAACTTCACTTCGTTACAATGCATCATCGAAACTTCATTTTATTTTTAGTGTCAATCGTAATTCGTTAATGGTTCATTATTAAGGCTTTAAAATTGAACCAATTTTCAGGGATATATGGGTTATAGCAGTTGAAACTATATATTGAAACTACACAAAAATAACTAGAAACGTTTTTAAAGTAAAATATCTTATTGAGAATTATATTATATTTGATTTATATCATATAATGTGTTCAATGATGAAAGAAACATTAAATAATTTGATCATATGACCTTGGAGTGAAATAGAAAACATAGAGAAACCAAGAGGTAGCAAAATGTACATTATTCATTTGTTGAAAATTTAAAATTTTTCAATTTTTTTAATTTGTTTATAATATATATCTTGATTTGAAATATATTAACGGAATTTCTACTCTATTCACTAAATTCAGATAAAATAATTATTTTAAATTCACGTTATTTTTATATAATAAAGGTCTAGATTTGATAAAACGAAAAAATTTACATTTAAAACGACTGATTTTCTGATGATTTCATGTTTAGAAAAATGATTGAAAAGTCTAATACCTTTTTTAATAATTTATTAATCCAACTAAAACATATAATTGACTGCAAATAGTTTAAATTTTGAACTTTTTTAACTGAAATTTTTATTTTATTTAATAAAATTAAACACAACGTGTATATCATCATCAAATTAATTGGTCTCCTGCCTTCACTTTTGCGATACATATATATGTAATCATTTAATGATTTATTTATTTTTGTAAACGTAACATACGATCATATGAGTGAAATTTAACTGTAATATTTTTAAATTTAATAAAATGTTATACTCATAGCGTGTGTATAGTACATTTGAATAATACCTAGTAAAAGCAATTGTGTAAATAATGGCCAATTTTTCTTTAATGACCGGTATCGAAATGTTAACATCCGATGGTGAATGAAATTGTAATTCCGTAACTATCCAATATTCTTTGTTTGGTACTTCGGAGGTTTGTGGTATGTCAATAACCCCAGGATGTGGTGTAATATACGTAGGTTGAATATTGCAGTCTTGCCCACCTAAACAATCCTCAGGATCTTCCTATAATTTGTTTTAATTTATTAAATGGTTCTATTTGATTAACAATTAATTTAAATACTGGGTAAAATGGAATTTTGATAGTGGTTGATGATTCGGCTGGTTCGTTCGAGCCATCTCCAGAACCTGACCATAAAAATATTTTCAAATTTGTATAGTTGTGTATGAAGTCTGTAAAATTATCTGTAAAGTAATACGTAATATATAATAAGTGGTAATACTATGTATTACTGTTAATAAAGTCTTATTTCACTATGTCCAAGTAGTAATAAAAAAAGTTCATTACAGCCAACAAAAACCAATTTTTTTTTTACATAAATAATATAATTATATAAAGTTATAAAAATATATGTATTTATTTTTATATATGTATATATTTGTTTAATTTTCCAGAAAATCACATGATGTTTAAATTTTAATAGTTAAATTAATAAAATATAATTCGTTTATTGACTTTATTGAATTAATTTAGATTTAATTTTTTTAACATGCAATTAAATTAAATATTATATTACTCACCTTCTTGTTCGATACTCTGTAAATTGCAGCTAGGAAACATTATTATACACACTAAACATAACCACCTTATATCCATGTATACATTCCAAGACAATTGTTTTCATTTGGACAGGCTGTTTCATAAACCTCCATTGTTTTGTCCAGGATTCAGGTTTTTGCTGGAAACGTTCGTTTTGATTGACATTTCATCCATTTATACATATAACAAAAACGAAACAAGTATTACTGATGTGCGCGCGTGCGTATGTGTGTGTGTGTGTGCAATGCGTGAAGTCTAGTATCCATAGGCAACACTGCACCCAAATAATAATAATTAATTTTGATATAGGAAATAGACTTCCGCACGACTTATATGTGTAAATGCGTTGAATGTACACATAAAATTATAAATAAAAACGTTATAAATCAGTGGATATCAACTCACATCCAAATATACCTATATAGTATATATACATTATAATATGTGTGCATGTGTGTGTATGTGTGTGTGGTAAGTGCATATACGTTTTTAGATTATCACTTCATAGAAAACATATCAAAATATTACATAAATAGATACACATAAAAAGAACATCTAAGTATTTACAATATTATGTAATTAAAACAATTTAATATTTTCAAATATTTATTAGTTAAAAGCAACACAAAAATCATGATTTTCTTAAAAAATTAGCAGGCCAATGTACTGGTTTATAATATTGGTATGTGATAATAGGTAAATAATGCATATATTTAATATTTTGAGATTAATATTTTATTTTAGTCTCGATATTATTTAGTTTGTAAAAAACTTAACAATTTAAAACCCATTTCAATTCTGGCCTATCAAACATTTTATTTTATTTAATAAAACAGGTTTACAAGTGAATAACTCCTGAAGATTACATTTCGTGAAATGAAAATAATAAAACGATATTTTATTTTTTGTATACATATTTTGCATTTTTGCGGGCAATTACTATTGATAAAAAGATTGACCTATACCAGGACACACATTCATTAGTAGTTTGTTTCTTAGATTTCATTCGTAATAAATCAATATTAATTTATATTGATATTATTGTTCATTAGAATAAGTACCCAGGTATCTATTTTTTGATTTTTAAACACGCTGTATTAAATATTGTAATGTGACCGTTAGACATTGAGGTATATGTGTCTATTTAAATTAGTTGGTAAGCTTAGTGTGTTAAAGGTCGTTTGTAATTCAGATAAAATGTGTATGATTAATAGCTTATATTATTCAAAGTATGGTTTTAAATATCCAATAATATTTTAAAACTATTGTTCCTGTTTGTTATCTAAAAACTGCACATTATAATATGCTCTTAATAAAATTGTGATGAATACGACCAAAACCAAGAAATTATATAGTTGGAGCGCGATAAACTAAATGAAGACATTTCAAAATATATCTAACTGAAATTAATTGGATTAATGGTTTTAACTTTTATGCATAATATAAATAACGTATTTAATATAAAAAATAACAAATATATTTTAATTAATAATTATTGGATTTTGTGTGCTTCAAAATTGCTATTAATTAAAAATAATTTTAGAATAAAATTTCAAAATTTATTGATTTATTTATAATAACATTTTCAAAATAATTTTTTCATTAGCAAAATTTACAACTATTATTATGTTAGGTAAGTTCATAAAATGTATACAATTAAATATTCAAGGATAATTTCCAAAACTAATATACAATTTTAAATATTAATTCAATTTGAATTAGTTGACAGTAAAAAATAAATTACTAAAAACTCAATACATAAATACATAAATTTTTTACTCTAATATTTTCAATTTTCAGGTTTTTTTAATGAGATTATGAAAAAAATAATACAATTATTAAGACATTTTTTGTTCAATGAATTCTTTTACGAGTTAATAAATAAAGTACTGAATTTAGTCATTCGATTTAATACATTGAATGGATAAAAGTTCTTTTTTTAGATTAAAAACCATTTGGCATTTCTATTACAATTACTGCAATAAAGCTATACACATCAAGTCACGCAATGTTAAAACCGTACCTGCTATTTATTTTATTTTCAATAAATGTATTCTATGATGAAGTATGTTTTTGGGAATATAAATCAATAAAATTAAAATCAATATTTCTTAAGTACTATTCTACATTCGAATACGTTATACGTTTTTTGACAGATTTCTATTTTTTATTATTAAAAAAAAATAATAAACTAATTAAAATGTTTTATACAGATCTATAAACAATTAATATTCAAAATGAAAAAAGTTTATTAGATACGAATATAATTATTTATTTTATAGTGACCACACGAAATTAGTTTTGCATGCATTTCAGAGCTCGTGCATTTTTTTCAGAGCAGTAGTTGAAGTAACAGTAATAGTACATTATTAGGTTTAAATTCAAACTACTCAAAAATTTTAATTGCTTCAATAAATGTTTTTTACATCATAAAGTAGGTACTTATTAAAGTAAACATAATAGTAATTATAATATTGGTAGATACTCGTATCATAGTTATCTTTCATTTTTAAACCTTTTGAACTTAGAAAATATGGTTTCTGGATTTTGCGTTTTTAAACATGTATAATATGGACATGGAATTACAATCATATACTACTATTTCATTGAAAGTCAACATAAAAATGCCAAATATTATTGCAGTTATAATCTTCAATTTATTCTCGACATGATTCACTTCGAGTGAAAAAATCTATAAATTCAAGCTATACAAGTAACCTGAATATTTTTTTTTTAAAGCTTTTAAGTAATTAAGTAATTACTCTAATATATTTTAATTGAATCACATTGTATATTAAAGGTTTGTTTGATACTAAATCTTAGTCAATCTCAATGTATATCAAAAATGTACCAAATTAATTATTAAGTAGCCATTATAATTTAGATTATTAATTATTGGTATTAATAATTAATATATACGCGCTCAAGAAGTAGATATGTTATAATTAGATGATCCTATCGTTATTCTTATATATATATATATATATATATATATATATATATATATATATATATATATATATATATATATATATATAAGTTTCTTTTAATTATTTGAAAATAAATTTGTGTTTATTATTTAAATTATTTAATACCGATTTAGTATTACTATTTTTGTTGGTAGAACACTTGCTTGGTCACTTGGTAGGTACACAGGGTTTATAAATTTTCAAGATGTTTGAAAGATTTTACTCGTATATTACGTCAAGTCTATTTAATGGATAAATAGTATTAATTTAATTTAATTTTAGATCCTGAATGAAGCGAAGGATCTTATGGTTTTACAATGATGATTTTATTTCTGGAGACACTTTTGGATCAACTTAACTTTGTCCAAAAGTTTCTACTAAGTACTATTCATACATAATACGTACCTAATAATTTGATTTTTTGAGATTTCCCTTTTTTGGTTCTTTAGAGTGCCAAATTTGAAATTTCCGAGGTAATTCGCAAAATATTTCCCCAAGCGTGAGCCGTGAGGTAAAACTAGGTAATTACTCGACATTGCACTTCAACTGTAAAATTGTTGCTATGTCTGTTTTTCGCCAATCCAAATTTGTTTTTTTTATTATTACTTTAAAAATAACAATTCTAGGAACTCGAAATGTTACAATTGATTGCAAGGTTAAGAAAAGCCGGTAAGATGATGATAGTGGAAGTTCGTCCTACGTTGCTTTGGTCCTCGAATAGAATAATGGTGGAGGGTGTTTACATTATTCATTAGAACCTTAGATCAGCCATTTTTACAGATCGATCTTTTGGTGGACGATAGATAAATAAGAAATTACTTTAAATTAAAAGGAAACGTTTTTGAAATAAATGATCAAATAATGATTTTATTATGAACTAGTTTTTGAAAAAAATTAAAACCCTATTATAGACAATTGGTAGGTATAAGTTTGAAATAAAAACATTTCTAGAATAATAACAAGAAAAACATGTTGATTCAATAATGTTATTATATGAAACATTAATATTAATTCATAAAAATGTTCTATTTTACCGTATTTAGACACAATTGTCTACAGGCGTATAAAATGAAATTTGTCGCAATCAATTAATATGAAAATAAAAAGATAACTTAGACAATTTATAAAGAAGTGAAGAAAAACCTCAGTGTACAAAATATATGTAGTTCAAAGTATTTCATTGTATTAATTTAATTGTCAGAAAGTTTTTTCCCAAAAGATTCAAAATAAGTTGTTCTATCTGTATCCAAAGTTTCATAATGATTGGATGGCCCAATTATTTTCATAAACATTTGAAGTTAAAAATTGATATAAAAACAGTCGATTCCGTAATTTTTTTAGAATTTAGTTAATCGTTTTAAAAAAAAAGTCCTGATTAACTATTTTTTATATTATTTCAGTGTCATTTGATGATTTATATGAGTCAAATATAAATTTAATATAATTTTAAGTTCTAATATCAAATATTAAAAATAAACTTTAAACAAATAAGGTATTTTTTAAGTTCAATTTATAGTCTAATATTTGTCAAATTTGTTTGAAACATATGAGTAAGCACGTAACAATTCGACATGGATTATGATTGATATATGATGGAAATATCAAGTTTTTTGTAGCATTACTATTCACTTAGATCTATGACTAAATTATTAAAATCAATTTATTAAACGCCTCATTTTCGTCAAATTTTGACATTTTTATTCGGTTTTTCAACAATTTTTCCTCACATCTGGAAATACTATTGATAAAAAAGAAAAATGAACTCTTCAGGTATCATCTACATGCGATTTTGAATCTCTAGAATTTTATTTTATTTTATTATTAATTTTCTTTTTTTATTTGCTTTGTGTTGATCTATAGAATAGCTAGATGAAAC
Organism: Therioaphis trifolii; assembly: GCA_027580255.1. NCBI lineage: Eukaryota > Metazoa > Arthropoda > Insecta > Hemiptera > Aphididae > Therioaphis > Therioaphis trifolii. The sequence goes on along the minus strand of CM050408.1, from coordinate 34,442,694 downwards.
TTTTATTACCTACTTTATTATTACTACTCAAAAAATTGATTTTAATATACTAAAATATTATCTATTTTTAGACGGAGAATACAGAATTTTTATTTTTAAATAATTAAAGTTTGTTCATTTTTAAGTATTTTCTTAATTAATTTTTAAAGTTTAAATATCGACATAAATTATACTTATAGCCTTAAAGGTAATGTTTATGTATATTATAATAAAACCTTTTGAATTTTTCAATAAGTACTAAAGCCGGGTTTACATGTAACAATAAATGCTAGCAATTTATCGTAACGATCGAATTGTTTCGATTTATCGTTGCGTATAAATAGGACATCGTAGCGATTTATTGGAATTGGAATTGGATCGGATGATTGATGCCGACCGGCATCAATTTCTGCAAATCCTAACGATAAGTTGTACGTGTAAACATGTAGCAACCATTTATCGCTACAATTTGATTTAGTTTGCACTAGCCGTTCACGGAGGATGGACTACTGAGGTGTGAGTGAACCGCGGTCGACGAACAATATTGTACAAGAAATCGTAGCGTATAAACAGTATCCACTTTTTCGATTAATTGGAACGATATTAACGAAGATAAGTTGTCAACCACATCGTTACGATTTATTGTTACGTGTAAACCCGGCTTAACGGTTGTGCACTTTTTTATTAATATTTTTACCAAATATTTTCAGTTATTTTTATTCAATGACATTAATGAAATAATGACCAACAAGAATTTCCTAGGATTTTAAAATTAGAATTATACAGATCAAATAACTAATCAGCGTTGTTTAAGCGTTTTAAGTAGATAATAATTATGGATTGATTATTATTTAGTTTTTTATTAATTTATTTTATGAGAGTCAAACTTAAAATCAGTTGGGTTCTATAATCAATTCTATGTAAGAATTTTCCGGGAAAGATCTTAGTGCAGGTTCACGACTACAATTTTTAGGCGGTAGGTTCATTCGGTAGGTAAATACTACGGTAAATAGCAACTCTGGAGTATCTTTGATTATGATGAGCAGCAGAATATATTTGTCTACGACGTCTTTAATATCTGGGCACCGCATAGGAAATGGGCTGGTGTTCTATGGGCCAAAATATTTGAGAGGGGGTTAATTTTTTCTTGGAGGACTCGGAGTGAATTCCCACTCTCGTCCCCTTTTTGATGCTGTTCCCCACATAAAAAAGACAATGTGTTACACTTTTTAACATTTTAATTTTACTATGTGCATAATGCACATACAGGTTATGCTGTACCTACAGCTGTAGACATAGTGAACAACAATGCGCGAATTGTCTCTTTTTCTTATAGCAACATTTGTGATAAATCGTTTTTTTATAATTCAGATATATAAAATTATTTTTATTAGAAACTGGAATAAATCTGCAGATGTACTTACATCAAAACCATATTTACGTCACTATATTTTGTCATAGCGGGTATTGAAATTTTTCACGTGCAAACAAGGTAGGTAGTAGGTACACTACACATTACACTGAACTGAGTGACTGAACTGTGTACTCTGTTATCATCCAAACATGCAGTAATGATGTGATAACACTTTAATGTTATTCTTTTTATTATCATTAAATGTAATCAACCAAGTATAGATTCAAAATAATAAATACAAGTGATTAATGAAAAATGAAATAGGTGAAATTATTTTTTTTTTACAATTTTGCGTATCAAGTATAACTTTTTTTTGTTACTTAAATTTCTACTATTATTGTGAAATTAATAAAAATGGAAAATTTGTCCGTACCAATGTTAAGGGTAGCTTATAAACATTATGTGAATTGGGTCAGTAATCATCCAGAACGCACTACAGACCTAGAATCTTCAATAAAATGGATATCGTACTTTTTAGCTGGTATTTTTTGTAGAAATCTTTATTGGAAAAAGTCATTATTCATTAGCTTTGTTTGCCTTAAATGTTTGCAGGACGAATCAATAACTCAACATTACTTTCTGAGCTCATTTATTCTATGTCTAACTTCATGATGTTATTTAATGATCAAATTATTCTAAGTACTGCCAAAAATACAACATCAATTAATGGCAAAGGAAAGAAATCAATTTTTGGCCCTGAAAACATCAAACGTTTCCTCACCATGGTAGAATATATTGAAGTATTTATAGAAGTATCTGCAACAAAATTATGGGGAACTAGAGGACGTTGGATTGTTATTGTGCTCTTACAATCTATCAAGTAATTATAACATTGTTTGACTATTTTATCAAACATTTTATGAGGTGTCAAGTTTACCTACATTAGTTAGTATATAATATGATGGTTACTGATTTCCAAAAGATATTTTCATATTCTAGTTACATAAATAGAAAGTCTACATATAAATTTAAAGTCATTGTTATTTTCAATCTAAATAATTTATTTCAGAACAAAAATAATTTGATTACAACAACTTGAATATATAATATTTTATCAAAAAATTCTTTAAGTGTTAAAAATTTGATAACATCGACTTAACTATAAACCAATGCATCCATTTTTCCATATATATAGTTTTGATTCAATTATGACTGTTTTGACGTTCCACCGCCAACTGTCATAAATGAAAGGTATGTATTCCAAGCTAATGATATTATTTGTACCGTCAAGACCCTGAATTGTTGTGGAACAACGGTGAAATTAACAGCTTGTACAGCTGGCCAAAGCTATAAAAAATCATAGTTATAAACTATTTAAAAAAAATCTATTAAAATAATGTTTACCAAATAACTATTGAGCATAACAGTCACATAGTTTTCATCTAGTTTCTTTTGTATCTGAGGCCATTCATCACCACTGAACACTCTACTCATAATCATAACAGAACCATTAACTAATGGTGATGCTATCAATTGATCGACTAATAATTTTTTGGCAACTATGGGAATGGTGTTCTTAGTACCGAATCTGTCTAATGTTCTGTACCACATACTAAGTGAAGGACCGACTGCACACCCTATAGATGTGTAGCGTACTGTACGTAACCAATCAATTTCATTAGGTTTACGCTTTTCAACAACACTTTGGGCAGTTAAATCTCCAAAACCAAATAAGAGACCTAAAATACAGAGCATTAAATAATAATTATCGATAAATATTATAATTTATAAACTGTTTATACATTTTATCAAACATAGTCAACACTATATTAACATACCTGTTTGAACAAGATTAGTTCTTATTGGATAGTTGTGGCTGTAGTGTTTGTACCATTTGAAAAAAGATGCCATTTTTATTTTAGATTTACCTGATGATAATTTGCAATCTATTATTGTATAGAATTATGATTATTTCTAAGCTTTTTCAAATAAATGTTGTAAACTCTGTCTAATTTCAACTTCACTTGTAGTAGAGATTTGTGAGTAAAATTTTAATTTTCACCAAGGTTTATCATTAGTTTCAAAACGAATTGATTATGGTCACATAGTCATCAGTCGAAACTCATTTACACGTAATTTACATTCACTGAGTTAGCTGTTAGATGTGTTCAAACTGCTGTTTCGTTTGTAAGTTGTAACAATATTGTAACCGGTTGATTTAATTTTATCTCCTTATCTTGAACGTTGTCAGTGCGCAGTGTCTGGTGAATACAGAGCGTTCAAAATATATATTTTTCATATTTCGAACCAGTAACAAAACAACACTGTTCAATTAGTGTCTTGTAAATAATTTATTAATTTGTGTAGAATTGTCCATTAGTATCAACTTTTATTGGCGTGGACAGTTGAGGTGTTCTGCACTTATTATTATTGAACTCTGTTGTTTTAACTAAATTTACACCAATGAAAAAATATATACAATGTTAATTTTGTACTTAATTTATTAAGGATACTGTGGTTACTCAATATTATAAGTTGTTGCTAGGAATAATTCCTATGAAAGTATACCAAAATAAGAATCATGTTAACAGGAATATTGTGAATGATTTCTATAATGCTGTTTAGAGAGTTAATATTAATACAAAATGTCGTCTATCTTTTTATATTTATCATATTATGTTTTAATGTTCTATGTATTAATATGAATAATTGTACATAATTTTCCGTTGCTAGCCCTAGCAGTCTGTACCATTATCAATTTATCTTAATAATATAAGTATTTGTTGTAAGTTGCATCATCGCTACTTTTTAATTATTTAAGTGCAATAATGTTCCCCAGTCCAATACCTATGGGATGTCTTAAATATTATTAGACGTATAGCTATAGTTAATAGTTGCTTACCAAAAAAGGTTAGAATCATATTTTCCTCAATTTTTTTAAGGTGCCCTTATCTTAATTTTGTAATATGCGTGATTTGAAACATTGAAACTTTTATCTAGTCCAAAAAATGTTAGATCAAATATAAAATTATGATACTTAAATATTAATTGTTTATTTAAGACGTTTTAATAGTTTAAGTACAACAGATTTATTTTGATTTTTAAACTTTTAGTAATAAGGTCATTGAACTATTTTAAGTAGGTGTATATTTAAAATTTTGCGAGCAAATTTTGTTTTTAAATTATCCTACATCAATTAGTAATTTTTATTTTAGAAGAATTCGTGATCGGTCTATAACCCTAAAAAGTACACGTATGTTTCATATTATTTCCATTAATTATGTATATATATGCAGTAGCGTATTTACGAGGGGTTCCCGGGTCTCGACCCCAGAAGAAAACAAAATTAAATTTACGTCTGAAATGAAATTTACTATATAATAACATAATAATTATATTTACAAGATTCCAGACTCAAATACAATATATATTATAAAATTGGATTTAGAAGTCATAAATGACTTATTACATAAGAATAGATGAAGAGAATATTCATTTACTACCTACATTATTATGTATATATATTTATATTATATTATGTTATAATTTGTAATTCATCGATAATGGTGAAGAGGGTTACTCAGAATATAAAAAATATTTTTTGGACTCCCCCCCCCAAGAAAAAATTTGAAAATACGCCACATGAATAATAATTGTGTTCCTATATGTAATAAGTATTAGAAACAGTATAATTTTATCATATGGGTAATTCTCAATTCGATAACATGTATAACTTTCTAATTAGTAATTTTAATACACACTTCTATAAATTATTCCCAATGGATTTGAATTTTCAGATGTTTGGCTCGTTTATACCTGTTGCATGTGTACAAACTCCATATACTCGAATCACCACCTATACAACCTTTAGATCGGAAAACGGTTGGCATTAAACAAAATAATGCATCCGACAGTGTTATAACACTGCCATCAGGACGAACTATTCGTAAATTAGACAACGGTAGTTCAGATATATATATTTTTATAATGTATTAATGTTCATATTCAAAAAAAAAAACTTTTATTTTAGCTCCTCCTATGAACAGACGTACTTGGGAAGCTCCTCCAAGAGCAGATATATCCACCAGTTCTGACCAAAATTTAAGTGATAGATACATTGTAGCAGAGGTAATAAAATCTAATAACTATTAATATTATTTTTCACTATAAGCATAATAACTTGAGAGTATTTATAGTATAACATTAAAAGGATATTTTCTTGAAGTATTATAATATATGTAATTGATTTTAAAATATATTTAAAATCATTTTCATAGAGATAATATTTTTGTATTTCAATTTTCAGACAATGTACATAATGAAACCTATTGTTCACTTGAGTAGCATGTGTGTATTTGGTGAACAGTCATGGAAACCTTGGTTAATTTCCTTAACAATTGAATACATTAGGTAAGCGGGTATAAATTCGAAAATGGCAGACCTTTGCAAAAATTTGATTTGTTTAAAATTGCATTAATGAATTACTATTATTTGTATTTATTTATTTTTTGTTTTAGTTTACAAAGATTAAAATCTTCAAAAACCCTTACTCCTCAACAACAGTTAGTGTTGTCAAAACGTGCTCTTAACTTGGCTTTGTATATTGTAAGATCTCCTTTCTTTGAGAATCATTCAGAAAAACACATTCGAGCATTTTTACTTTGGTTTGTAAATTCTGTGCCATTGGTTGGTTCACTCGTGAGGCCTCTCCTAGAATATATGCAACAATGGCAAGAGACATATTTTTATCTATGGTCAACTTAGTTTATTGTATATTGTTGGAAATGGCACATTTTTTGTACATTTTTTTTTTCTTTAAGGAACCAAAATAAGTTTATTTATGGGTCATTCAATTTTCAGTTTTTATTTGATAATTTAATTAATTTTTTGGTATACGTTGTTGTAATATGGTGATTTTACTATAAGTGTTAGAAAATGCTCAATTATTAAATAATTTATTTATTATATTTTTGAAATTATTTATTATTTATTTTATACCATTTTTTTCTTTGACAGGGTTTAAGTGCTTTATATAATATAATACCTATCCAGTTATGTTAAGCTAAAAATAAATAAGTTTTTAATATAATTTATGACTACCTAATTCTTTTATAAAATATACTTTTTTAATTATTCATTATTAAAGCAAAAAAATTTTTTTAAAAAAATATATATATATCTTTCAAAGAATATAATTGGTAGTAAATTAAATATGAATTACACTTTTGTCTTTTACTCTACGTGTGTATACATGATAACTCGTTTATGAGTTTACCAATTGCAATTTTGCAAAAAATAAAAAAAAAAAGGTTTTGTAAATTTGTAATAAATACTAGTGATGGTATAAACCCAGATTTTTAAGGTTGAACTAAACTTTTCATAAAATTATAAAACCCTAACATAACCGAACCCACACATGATACTTTTTAGAGATTTAATCGAACTCAAACTGAACTTTAAAAAGTCAAAAAATTCAATAGTAAAAATAATTGTAAAATACTCAGTATAGTCACATAACAAAATATAATGAAAAATAAATCAATATGTGAAAATACACTCTTTAATTGTATTAACTTTTTGATTTTAAAATTGTCTGACTAGTTATAAGTATGATAAAAACACTAAACAAACTAATTTAAGATCCTAATTAGTCATATTTCTTCATATCATACTGTATAATATGCTATGCCCCTATTTTTCGGGTTCGATTTTCTAACTAAATTATTGAGAATTTGGTTCGATTTGATTATTTGCTGTTTCAAGTTCAATTTTTGGACCGAACCAAACCCCCCAAATTCAGTTTGGTTCAGTTCATAAATCAAACTGTTTGTAGCATCACTAGTAAATCGTCGCCTTCGTGCAAAAAGTGACCAAGTGTTTTTTTAAAGTTTTGAGTAGTCAATTTTAAAGTTGAGCACTTCTTTAAAAATCAAGAGTTTAACCGATGTTTATGTACTTGGTACCAATGAAACCGCAATAGAATACTTGGTTGCTTATTATATATATACACTATTATAATTACTTATTCGTTTGATCACTTTTTGCATGAGGTTGGCGAAATACCAGTTATTTATTGAATAATTTAATGAGATAAATATTTACTCAAAAATGATACTTTTACTTGTCAAATTAAAAATACTTGTGTTATTAATTTTAAATTTACTTCTCAAATTCTCAAATATGATTTATTATGAGGATCTTATATTTGCAAAATTATTGTTAAATGTATAATACCAATATTTCTTTATTGAAATATTAAACTGAGAAGTTTAATATCTTCTCTAATTCTTTTAACTAAATGTTCTTTTGTAAATGTTGTGATATTAAGTTTTTCATAGATCTTTTCAATGCAAAAAATTCACTAATTATATATATGTATATATAAAAAAAAAAAACTAAACCAGATGTAATTTTAGTAATAAAGAAGCAATTAAAAATAAAAATTTCTACTTTAATGTCCTTCCTGTTTATCAATGATTGAAAGTTTTAAGAATTTTTATGTTTTGAAATATTTTTTTGACATAGTTAAATTTAAAAAAGTGTAATTTAAATATTTTATTGCTTTTGTTCTGTTGTAAAATTACTTGGTGCAACACGTCAAAATTTTAAAAACCACTCATATGGTTAAAAATTAAATAAACAATTATCCATAGACAAGTAGATGACATTGAATAAAAGTAATTTATCAAATAATAATAAATTATTAAAAATAAATAATTGTTTGAATAAAAATATGAATTAAACAGATATTAGTTGTACCTTTAGTAATCTTAAATACTTAAAATAATTGTATACATATGTTAATATGTGTGTACGTCGTACGACATATACAATTAAAGTATTTTCCATGAGGATCAAAAACATAATACTAGTATTCTAAAGCTATCTGCAATTTACACTATTAAGGTTAAATAAATTGAATATGATGTTTGTTAATAATTAACATTCATTCAAGTTGAAAAATTATTTTGCACTACTTGGATTCGTTTTTAATATAATGTAAGTGAAATAAAACAACTCTTCAATGGTACATTAACGGTAGGATAGTGTTACTCAATTAAAATCCTAAAAAACTATAGCACAGTAAAAATTAATCTGTATGCATTGTATTATGTATTAAATAAACAATTTTGTAATCATTTCCTTATCTGATATAACTCACATGTAAGACATTTATCATCCATTTTTTATTTTTAATAAACAAAGAATCCAATATTTTTAATATGTGAACTTTTAATACAAATATTTAATTATTGTATTTTGATTCAACTTAATCAATTAAACAATTAAATATTTCTGAGAAATTGATAATTGGTTGTTTCCCCATCTATGATAAACTGTGTTTTCAAATGTTAAGGAAAAGTTATTAATATAACTGAATTTTTTAATCTTAATTCTAAATAACAGTGAATTGGGTTAATACAACTAAATAATATTTTGAATATGTGATGTACTTAAACAATAATTAATAAGCTTTAATGATGTGCTAGGTATTTATAAATAGTTTTAATTCCATAAAATTGGATTTTGTATGCTAGTAACACTTAACAGTGTAAACTAAAATAGCACTGATAGTCATCAAGTAATAAAAATGTGTGTGTTACACATGTATTTCATTACTATTAACATTATTTTTACTGCAAGTAAATAGTAACTTATTGCAATGCCACAATTTCATTTTTTAATATTTATTTTCATTGAATTATGTTTCTTAGTTTTTAACACTTTTCTAAATTGCTCTTTAGATTTCTTTGCTTTCAAATTTACATACAATACATAATAAAATATTGAATTAATTAAATTTAAATCAATTATATATGAATCAATACTAATAATATATTTTATTCTATGTACAAAACATAACTAAAAAAATATTAAATAGTTAACAGTTTTTTTTTTTTTTTTTTTTTTTCACAATCTAATGGCAAATTAATATTTGTAAAATAATGATTATTATTAGTAAATTTTTCATTTTAAAATACAATTAACAATTGATTATCAATAATACATTTTCATTGAGATGATAACAAGAGCTTCTATTTTCATAGCAACAAATGCTATTTATTTTAAATAACAACAAAATTTAAATAATAATTAAATTGCAAATAAAGTTAATTATCAACTAATAATGTTTTTTTATCTACATGTTTTCTGGCTCAATTCTAAAATAATTTAAAATTTCAACAGTTAAATATTGTTCCATATGTGTAAGTTTGAAATTATTCATTAGTTGATTCAAATGTTAATTTGATCTCAATAAGCTATGTTTTTAAACATAGTTTGGATTTTATACTTAACATTATATATAAATAAAATGATTAATAATCAGTTTTAATTTTATGCTGTTGAAGTAAATAAGTAATTACTTACATTTTTGTTTAAAATATTTAATACAGTAATAATTAAATTATCGTTAAATTAATAACATTTGAGATTAAGTGAAATACTTAAATGTTGATTTTAAATAAAAATAATAAATCTGTTTCTATCTACCAGTTGTTCCCTCATGTACACACACACAATATATGTGTATATATATATATATATATATATATATATATATATATATATATATATATATATACACACACTAAATTATTTTTTCATTAGATAAATATAAATAAATAAACAATTTAAGGTTTAAAAACAACCAATATTCCAAAAATATTAATTGGATCACAACAATTGTTTTTTTTTTTTTTTGGCAGAGGAACAAACAATATAGTGGTCCGTATACGTCATTGTTGTTACATTTTGTTTATATTAAACATATTATTCGATATTTAAAATTGTTTTCCTGTTTATGAAACTGATTCAACATAATTGGCAGGGTATAATCCGACCCGGCCCTCTTTACGTCCTTTACACCAGCCTTGTTCATCTTCATCCTCTAGTTTTTCAAATAGGTCTCCTATAATTAAAATTAAATAATTACACAGTTAATACAGTTTTTATTTTAATTTTTTCTATTATTTTTTACCTTGTTTGAAACTAAGTTCATCAGCTTCAGCACCTTCGTAATCATAGAGTGCTTTTACAGGTACACCGGGCTCGCCGTTGTCCACAAGCGCACCATCGGGACCAACTCCTTCTTCCTCATCCCATTCCTCCTCTTCAAAGGGGTTTGAGTCTGGTGTTTGGCTGTTTGAAGCTCCATTCCTGAAACATTAAAAAAAAAAAGATGAATAAGTTCATAAATGATAATTTGAAAAACATAATCACATAAAATATGAGGTCATTTCAATAACATATAATACTACGTAAAAAAAGGAATATTTCTAAATACATTGGAATTATGGGACACGTGTAACCGATCTTACCAATTAACACAGGAATGTAAGGTCCGGTGCACGGCCCCTTCAATAGGAATCTAAATGACACGACATTTAGGTGTCATTTATAAATTATTTTTTCATAAATATATTTAAATAATTTTATAACTTACGTTATTGGATGGGATTTGGTTCCATTGGATTTTTCAGCTAATTGCTTATGATCATCAGTACTATCATTAGATCGCGATAATGAGACATTTTGTTTTTTACTTTTTATCTTTGGATTAGTTAAGTGCAAGTCCTAAAAATATAGGTAAAAGTTAAAAAATATTTAATTATTACTAAATAAATACACATTTGGTTTTTGGAAATATTCAGGAAATATATACTATTAATAAACACTCATCTAATGTATAAAAAATGAATAAAAATAAATGCACACTAACATTTACATGCAAATCTTCGCCAACTGACCGTTGATTGATTAATGTAATTGTTCCAGCTGGTATAGATTCTTTGAGTTTCCCTTTCGATATATCTCGAAACTCTTCAATATAATCCTAAAGGAGAATAACATGACAACACACATGCACACAAATTAGAAATCACTTTACTACAATTATAAAAAATAAACCGTGGCAAAAACATTCAATGTGCATCTAATAAATAAATTACACACAACTTTCTACAGTTAATAAAAACAAACATTAATAATAATTAATTTATAATTTTGCAAACCTCAAACAAAGGCCAATTCATGGCCATATTTACACCATGATTATTTGACCACCATCGTAAATCTTTTTCATGATCAGCATTATGTATTGTATGATTAAACTCTTCATAAATTTGTGGCAATCTAATTAATAAAAAATTTACTTTGATTTATATCCAAAATGTATACAATTTATAATTTCTTACACGGGATCTTGAGAAATATTTAGACACTTATGTATTGTAAAAAGGATGTCTTTGAAAAATTGTAATCTTCTAGCTTCTGTTTCTTGACATCGATCAAACACAACAGTCATATCCTCCATGTACTTTGGATTGTAAGCATTTAATTCTTGCAGGGCCATTTCATATTTTTCTTTGGCTTTTTGAACTTCCTCTTTAGATTTGGCCACACGATCTTGCATTTTTTTTACCTAAATAATATAATATATTATATCACACTTATTAATTATTATATAATTTAACAGAAGATTATAAAAAGTATTTATGTTTTTACTTGATCCATGGATAAGGAACTATCAGCAGAAGCATTCCGTTCTTGATTTGATGCAGACTTTTCTGCTTTACATGCAATATGGTACTCATTTTTTGTTTTGTTAACCTTAGTCAATAATTTACACCAAGGTTTTTGAGCTTTTTTAAATGATTCTTCCATTTCTTTTCGTTCTTTTATATGTAAAACAGTCTGAAAATCAAGATATAATTACATATGATAAATTTTATATCATTTTCTGCATAAAAGATAATAAAAATGAAATTTCAAGTTTTAAAAATGTATATACCTTATGATAATTGTCTTTTTGCCACGTTTTTACTTGTTGCATTATATCATTACACAAGTCATCTTTAACTCTTAAATGTAAGTCACATAGTCTATCTGCTTCAACTAATACACCTTTCCAAGCTGCTTCTGTTGTTCCATATTCAGGACCTTTTTCAATGATTTCATTCCATTTTTTGGACCAGCCTTTTAAACTTTTGGCATATGCCTTTTCTATATCAGATCGTTCTTGTATAAGTGTAATAAGATCATTACACAGTCTATAGCCATCTTCAATACGTTTAGTGGTACGTTTGTGATTACCAGGTTCCCAAAATGAATCACTACTTGCTATCAACATGTTATCATCACTATGATGTGACATTTTCAATGATATTTACCTAAAACTAAAACAAACAGTATCAATTGTTTTATCTAAAAAGCATATGACTTATTGAAGTAAGGTACTCATAAATAAACAGCAAATTATTAATTGCATTGTTTTACAGTTATATATTTCTGAAGAATTTAAACAATTTTTATTTTTTAAGACAGTTTTATAAATTGACATATAATTTTAACGAGGATTTACAATGAACTTTAAATATTAGTCATTCTCAGAGGTTAAATTCATAAAATCATTTTAAACATAAATTAGACCTTATTCTATTGAATACTATCTAAGAATGTTCCATTAGTACTTGAATTTTATCATTTTTAAAATTAAATACTCTAAAAATCAATACAGTTTAAACAAAAGCTATATTGTACAACTGTAATAATTTCGACCCTAGAATTAAACTATTTTTTTAGTCAGAATTAAACTAAATTAGTTTATATTATATAAAATAATACTATATAAATTAGTGTATTATTTAAACACACGCAACAAAATATTCTCAACAGAAAAGCCAAAAGTAACAAATTTTCCAGGTGAAAATTATATAGATATAAATTATGACATTAAGCAATTGGACCATTAATATGCTGTACGCTATTCTTTGTCTATAATCAATCCATCACATAAATAATGGTATCTTTATCCCTACTTTAGTCTCTATCTAAACCAATGATGATATTGCGGTAGGACGAATGCAAGAATGTAACTTATCGGAAGTATTCGTACACAGTTTAAGAATATTAAGTACCTACATTGTTTAAAAGAATATTAATGTTCACAATATGGCAAATGTGTATGTACTGGAGTACATTGCGAATAAAATTATTCAGGTAATAATTATTTAAAAGTAACCTTGAATAATTTCAGAATTAACATGAAATCACTTTTTAATTTCAATAACATCATTACTGTTTATAAAAAATACATAACCTACAGTAATATTATATATATATATATATATATATATATATATATATATATATATATATATATATATATATATATATATATATATTACATAATATTTTTACTTTAAATTTTTGTTTCAATACACCATACTACATCAGTACCACATGAACCGTGTGCCTACATCGTTAACATGGATATTTTTGTTTACTGCCAGAAGAAGAAATATAAAATTAACAAAATTCAATGAATTTAAATATTATAAATTAAAGTTACGGCTTGATTAGGAAAATTAAGAGAAATGTATATTTAAATTTGGCGATGGTATAAAATTTATTTAAATTAAGTGATCGTTTGAACTTATTGTGAAGCCTTATATTTTACTAATGCTTTTAAATTAAATCGCAGAACAAAATTTTAGGTGCATATTATAAGTGCATATTATGGGTTTTTAAGTGCATACGTGCTTGCATATTTAGAGCTTTTTTAGAGCTACAAGTCCTTTGCCCTACTAATTAGTTATTAGAATTCCAATATCCATTATTATATTATTTATAAATCAATGAGCCCCACTAACAAACTAAAATTGCAAATTATTATGGGACCACTGGGAATTCAGTTTTTTGGTTTTTCCGATGGGGTGTTTTTTTTAAATAACTTCTTAAATATAATATTACACTTATTACGAATTATAAATAGCTTTATACTATAAGGGCTGAAACAGACGACCGGTTTTCGCCGGCCGGCGCGCGCCGGCCGGTGAAAAATAAATGTGAACACACGAAGACTCGCCGGCCGGCGAGTTTCGTATTTTAATCACCTGGTAGAGTAAATACAATGTTTACAGTATTTTTCAAAAGTTTTGATACAATTATATATGTGAATATTACAACTTACCGCAATGATACATTTCTGAAATGTTCTATCTTGAACATTCTTTCTACCTTGAATTACATTAAAAATAAACACCAATGAGAAATAAATACTCACAGAAGGTACAGTGAATGATATTTATTTTATGAGAACAAGTATCATCATTTTATTGTTTACATAAACTCAATCTTCGCTGTTAAATACAATATTATGGTTTTTAAAATGTGTATAGGGGCATGGCCCCATATTTAGAATGAGTTTTCGGGAGGGGGCAATAGGGAGATAGGACAATAAATAAGTTTAAGTTTTAAAATCTTCGAATCGGGCATCAAAATAATGTAAGAAATGTAACAAATTTCGGGCCGCCGGCCGGCGAAACGGCCGGTCGTGTGTTCACTCCAATCATTTTATATGTAATTTGCTGGGAACCGGTGGTTTTTTCGCCGGCCGGTCGCCGGTACCCACCAAGCCTGGTAAATGCGCCGGCCGGCGAGTTCCGACGAGAACTAACCGGCCGGCGAAAAACGGTATCGTCTGTTTACTCTAATCTAACTCAATGTAAAAAGAAACCGGCCGGCGCTTGCCGGCCGGCGAAAACCGGTCGTCTGTTTCAGCCCTTACTTGTATAAAATATATTCATCGGAAATTTTAAGCGAATTTATGAAGGTTAAAACATTTATGCTTATTGATACTCACTAAATCGTTTTATATAAGCTGTTAAATAGTGTGATAAAACGAATGAAAACAGATGAAATTTTCACAAATGAGAAACAGTAATCATCATTTATCTGTGTTATTATATATTTTTCCTTATTTACTCTAACTAATTATTTGGATATAATAAACTAATCTCACGGACCCAAAAGTAAAAAGTACCTTACTTCCCATTAATTAAACAATTAATATAATAAATTACGCTCAGCTCAGAATAAACTAGTAATTCTAAATCAAAATGTAGAGGTCCTAAGCACAGTGGCGTAATTAGCAAGGCGATGCACTTGCACCCCCTTGAAAAATGTAGCAGGTGCAAAGATATGATTTTGCATCTGCTGAAACTGAACGTTAACCAAATAAAAGTATACTATATAGTACTGTTTTATTGTTTTGGTATTATTACAAAAAAGGTTAAATTTTTCATTAGAAAAATATTAATTATATTATAAAATAATATTTTATTTTAAATATATATTCAATATTCATGTAGAGTTTGAAATATGGAAGATTATACAGATTGTGTAGTGAAAAATTTTCATATTTGGATGTAATCAAATTTAAAATGCTAAATAATACGTGAGCAAAGCAAACTGCTTAGAAAACGACCTAATTCGACTTTTTGATTTTTGAATCTATGAAAGTTTTACACCCGCTGTAATTTTAGGGAATTACATCAATGCCAAGCACTATCCTGCACTCTCATTATATGTGCAATAAAAGCTTAGAACTTGCTTAACCCGTACTTCTAGTAAAAGTGACCCAGCTGACGATAATCAGTAATATTACTTTTAATTAATATAAGAGCCTTCTGATAGAACTTATCAAAAACTAAATTGAACTTTAAAAATAAAGTTACATTATACGAACACAATGAATTTTTTTTATTATTTTCAATCAAACTTTAGGTACAATTGGAAAAACTAAAGAGTATTTCCAAAAAAATCATTTTTTAATTACTAAAAGGAAGACATTTCTAATCTACTAATGAGACTGAATGAAATGTTTACACCATTTTTGACAACCCAAAATGTTGTTTAGCCAAAAACAAATGATTGTAAAATATATTCTTCTATCAAACATTTGAAAATATGATAGTCACATACTAAATGAATACATGGTTATTATTCTTGTTGTTTTTATGAACGCGGTTGAAAGCACGCACAATAAAATATAACCAATTTTTAATGCTAAAAAGTACAAACTTTGCTCCTCGGACAAGATTGCGGTGATGGGTTTGTTAGAATTAAAAAAAAAAAAAACAATAGATTATTTTTTTAAGACGATTCTAAGCGAATATATAGTAAAAAAAATATGCGGTTCATTTATTTGACGATTGTAAGTTTAATTATCAGAGTCCAGTAATTTTTTATACACACCTCTCTAAGTTGAAAATTGATACAAAAATATAATATTTAGTAAAAAACGTAAAATAATTAACTTAAATGCTTATAAAAAAAAATTCTGAGTCACGATTTTTGAGTTTTATAATATTGTTAATGTAATACTGCAAAACTCGAATAACGTAAAACATTAATATATGATGAAAATTTCAAATTTCTAGCTACATTACTTTATGAGTTATGACTAAATAACTAAAATTGATTAAGTGAACATGTTGTTTACAACAATATTACCATATTTGATATTTATTGGGTTTTTCCTCACGCCTGGAAAAATTATTGAGAGAAAAATGAACTCCCTGAGTACCATCTACATAAAATTTTTTATCTATAGAATTGATTGATGAAACTTTAAGATAAATTCTATTGGATAAAAAAGTTTCTCCGGTAAAAATAAATATCCTTGTAAAAAAATAATAGTTGCTTTGTTTCACTCAGAATCTTTAGATGTGATATTCTGTTGATACAGTCAAAAAGACTATTAATACTTTAATAAATAAATTAGATAGGTACTTGAGTAAGAAAAATAAAAATAATATATTAAGTTCTTTGATTAAAAAATGTTTAAGGGTTTTAAATGGCTTTTCAATATTTATAAGCTTGACCACTTTGACTATCCAAAGATATAGTTACAGGCATAAAATGATTTTTCATTTAGAATCAAAAAAAAAAAAATTGAAAAATAAATCAAATTATATTTAAATATACTTTATATTTCTTGGGTAGATGTGATTTTAAAGTTTTATTAGTACAATTATCGCAATAATATTATTATAAATTATCTTTGCTAAAAAAACACAAGGTCTAGCCTAAATTTTCTAATTATGCCATTGAAAAATGAAAAATATACTGAGGGATTTTTGTTTTAAATGAATGTAACACAATAATTATTGGGTACTGTTTTATGTAAGTTAACTGTTTAAGCAGAATTACATTAGTTATAAACATACAATGGTTTATAGTTTACTTAATATGAAACTGTTTTTAAAATATTAATATCACAAAAATCACACTCAATAAAACTAATAAAAAAAGTTAAAACCAACATTTAGGTTAGGTTAGGTAGGTTTAATTTTAAAGTGCAAACAAAATCTTGTATTACATTAACAATATATTATAAAGAAAACATTTTATTACAATGAATAAATTCGAAAACTAAAGTCAAAATTAAAAATTAAGTTTGACTAAATTTAATAACTAAATAGTGTTGTTATTTACATTTAACCATGATGTATGTGAGTTATAGCCTTATAGGTAAATAAAGAATAACAGTAGTGAAAACATGATGTGCACATATTTATAACTTTCCATGTAAACATGGGTTTTGGACTTTGGTTTGAAATTATAATTAATGTTTGTCTTAAATAGCTTTCTCCTAAGGTGAATATTATACAAGAAAACAAACTAAATTACCATAAAATGTTCATATGAAATACTCAAGAAATATTAAAATAAAATAAAAATGCACATTTATAAAAAAATATCAGTTGATGAAAAATAAATATGACATTATTTCTAGGAAAGTACGATAAACTCTTTATCTAATAATTTATGGGAAAATTAAAAAAAAATAATCTTATAATGAATAAGATGATTTTTAATGATTGTAGTCATACAAAATTAAAGAAATTCTAAGTTTTTATACATTCATTTATATAAAACAAACCCAATAATTTGAACCATACAATATAATATAGTTGGAATATTTTTCAATTGATTATCATGATAATGTTATTACATGGAATTATAAAAATTAATTTTGTGTTTAAAAAATAAAATATTACAGGTATAATGAATAAAATAAAAATGATCATGAATATAACCAGTACTAAAACCTAAAAATAAATTTAATAGTAATGGTTATTAAAAATACTATTGATGCCTGATGGTATCTAAAATTATTAATATGTCTCTAAATTACTTAAAGTTAAAAGTATGATTTTAACACACATAAGTAGAAATTGGCTCGAAGTGTTACTTTTTGAACTTTTAAAAATTATTAAGGAGTTAGTTTAAGATATTAAATGTTTTCTTGGTAATGACATGGGGAGTAAATAAAAACAAATACATAAGATACATCACACCTACAAATAACAATAGATAGTACCTTTTGATTAAATATACATTACATTTACAGTTTAGGAAAAATTTGTTTAATTTATAGATTTTATTAGGGAGCATCACTAGTACTTTTAGGTAGGATATTATCATATGTGATTCTCAGAGGAATGTTGATTAGCTTGCAGCATATTTGGTCCTTGACCCTCTAGGCCACACCCAGTCTAGTACATATGAAGAGGCCTCTTCTTATACCACTGTATAACATAAAATGTGCTAATACAGATCAATTTTATTGATGATAATGCATGAATGTCGAAGCTACACAAAGATAATGAAATTGAGGCGTTATGAAATGATACACTACTTCACAGAATCATGAAACTTCATCATACTCCTAATTTGATTTTTATAAAAAAAAAAAAAAAAAATCAATATCATAAATAGTTGAAATAATCATTATTCAATCATTTATTATAAATAAAAATTGAATAAAATGTACCTAACCTAGTCTATAAAAAGCATAACTATTTTTAATAGATTTATCATAATATATTACATTTTAGCATCTAATTTTTTACTGTTATCTTACCTAGATGTAAAAAAATATATATGCATTTAATGTGGCATTTTGGTTTTAACTTTTAAATACTACTCACCCCCTTTAATACTACCGAACCAACATAAATCAGATTTTAAACTATAAAAAATCCAATTAAAATTGTATATTTCTAATAATATAACAAGCATCAAATTTTATACTAATTGACCCAATTAATATGAGCACTATAGTGAGATTTTATGTACACTTATGAAGAATGAAGTGTTACTATATTAGTAGCAAGATAAAAATTTATAAAAGTAAAAGGCATTTGTCAAACTAGTAAATGAATATTTATAGACATGAAAAATCAAGAAATATTTTTCAAATTTAGCCTAAGCCATCAAAGGTATTATGACTAGAAAAAAAAACTAGGGTTAATATATTATGCATTTCTTTTATATGGATGAGTCCAGGAACCATAAGTATGGTTTTACACAACTGTTAATATAGGATACCCTTTCATTTAGTCATACTTGTAGGTTTTCTTTCTACAATTCAGTCTTTGACCTTATTGATTTTTTTTTTTAAATTAACACATAAAAATAATAGTTTTTATTTAGTTAATATTCCTCCAGCGTCTTAAAATTAACCATTTTCAATTGACATTGATAATTTATTTGAAATATACTAAACAGATTTATAAAAACTTATATGTTATAATTATCTAATATAATAGTAAGTAAATAAATAAACTAGGTAAATTGGTGTATTTTAAATATGAAATTAATACAATAAATACAATTTTTTTACAATCCAAACATATTTTATTGTACCGATTAAAACTTTAAAACGTCACAGATAATTTCTAACAAGTAATAAATAATATATAGATGGTTATTAATTTCATTATATACAACTTATCTTTTACTATAAAATATTAATACAATTTATGTATTCAATATAAACATTATTTTAAAATAATTAGAATGTTTGATAGTTCAACATGAAATTTTGCAAGTAGGTATAAGTATTTAATCAAGACTGCATTAAATCTAAAATATGAGAGCCAAAGAACTACCTATGTATCAATAGCGAATTTCTAGTTAATATGACATTGCTCAATATCCAACATTAATGTTTTATGTTATACAGAATAATTAGTCAAATATCAATTTAATATTAAAAACATATACATATACATATACATATATATATATATATATATATATATATATATATATATATATATATATATATATATATATATATATATATACAGGGTGTTGAACAAAGATCTGACATGTTGAATAAATTTTGTTCTATTCAATATTTTTTACTTTTTTTTTACTTTTTTAAATGAATTCTATAGCCTAGCGCTACAATAAAATTACATTAAAATTGTAATTTTATTTTTAAAACTCAAATTTCAAAATTTAAAATTTATTTTAGTTAGTAAAAAAAAATCAAAAAAAACCATTTTGTAAACATGATTTTTAGAAAAATTTTGGTGTTTGAAATTCCTATAAAGGTTGATCCGTTAATTTTCTATGATTTTTTTAAAGTTTATGAAAAATGTAATAATATGTATCGTTTATCAGTCATCAGATAATATCACTAGTAATAATAAGCAATTTAATTCGATTTTTCATAAACTTTAAAAAATCATAGAAAATTAACGGATCAACCTTTATAAGAATTTCATAAACCAAATTTTTCTAAAAATCATGTTTACAAAATGGCTATTTTGATTTTTTTTTTCACTCTAAATTAAAATTTAAAATTTCAGTTTTAAAAATGAAAAAAAATTTTAATGTAATTTTATTGTAGCACTAGGCTATAGTATTCATTAAAAAAAAAAAAAAAAAAAAAAAAAAAAAATTAAAAATATTCAATAGAACAAAAGTTATTCAACATGTCAGATCTTCGTGATTATAAAATATATTTGATATTAACAACAAAATATTAATATGGATAATAAATATGGAAGAAAAAAATACCTCATACACCTTGTTCTAATTTTCCTAAACAGATTTACTAAGATGTCTTACATAATAGGTATCTATATAATTTCACAATTGTGCACACATAAGTTATGTTAAACAAGTAAAAAGTTTAAGTAAAATTTAAGGCAACAACAAAATTTATATAACGCTAAAAAACTCCCACAATGATTAACTATAATATAGGTAATATTATTATTCTAGGAATACCTACTTGAAATAATTCTATGAAACAATAAATGTGTTTTATCCGTAAAGTATTGTAAAAATTTCTATATGTAAAATCCAGAAGTTATTAAGTAATACAAACATATGAAATATATGTATATACTGTATATATATATATAGTGATTTCATAAAAATAAAAAATACTGTTGCACCTACAGTATTACGTGTAGGTATAATTTCTGTAGGAAATCATAAACACATTATCGACAACTGAAATTTTTAAACATACAAAATAAATTGCAAAACATAGTATAATATACACATACTGCAGAAGTAAAATTAAACTAAAAGAACTAAATAAAGCTTTAATAAAAGGATTTAGTTTCAAATTCTAAAAAAAAAAAAAATTAATTAATTAATTATTTAAATATCTGAGAATAAATTGATATTATAAAATACATTAAGGCACAGAATAATGTGAAAACTATATAGATGGCAGCCAGCAATAAGTTATCTTAGTTTTTTTTTTTTTTTTTTTTTCATATGGCATAGTTATCCGGGAGTGTAGACCCAAGGGTCTACTAGGGTCTACAGTTTGGTAGAATTTCTATTGGGGCACCCGTAGGTTTCTGCCATGCCCCGGAGAGGGGGATGGCAGTCTCTCTCCAAAGACAGTTGTTTCCTGTCCAAGTTAGAGAGACTGCCCGAGGCCGGGTTCAAACCGGTGACGGTATGCGTCGTAACCGCCACCTGAGTCCACTTGGCCACTCCGTCCCCCATCTTAGAGTTAATAGAGGTGCATAAGCCATCAAACAATATTTTTGTTAATTATTCGTTTTTGAGTATGAAACCAGAAAAATTCAGATCAACTAAATAATTTAATTAATATTACTTATAAAATCACAAAAATTTTTTTTAAGTATATACCAAAAATTAGGGTGTTGTTAGTCAGTAAAAAGGAGTAAAAAAATTGTAAATACAACAGAAACAAATAAATAAATTTTGATAGCTGATTGGTTAATAATAATTAGCAGAAACTATAAAAAGTAACAAAAAATATATAAAACCATTAAGTATTTAACTTACTTAAAATAATACAGAATCTACCTATGAATCTTTTTTCAAGGGAAAAGGGAAAATACAACAGTAATGGTTCAAATGTCACAACATTTTTAATCATATGGATAAAAAATAACACGGTTTTAACAAAAAGGGTAATATGGGGGTAAGGTGATTAGAGGAGTTAATCCCCCAAAAAATACTTCTAATTTAACCTAGTTCTATAATTTGTCCAACTACATATTATTTAATATTAATGATATAATGAAATGTCAATAGAGCTTGGTGATAAAAATATTATTATAGTAAAATAAAAACAATATTGTAACAAATTATTTAATTTATTTTAATTTCAAATGTACCTATATTATAATAGAAACTAAAGTATTTTGCTACTGAAATAATTTTTCATATTTAATAATAAATCTTACGGACATAGGTTTTACTCCATGCAAAGAACCAAAACTTGATTTAGAACTTCTATAGCAAATAAAATGTAATCTAATATTCTATTTATAAATAAAAATAAATACTTCTAAAAAAATGATCAAAATTGAGTGATCACATAACTTGCTAATAAAATCATTAAAATCAGCAATATCATATTATATTAATAGACTTAACTGTGTTCAAATATAATATTAAATTTATATGATAAAAACTTATTTAGATAAAACAGGGAGATGTTATTAAAATACTACTTAGAAATCTATACCAATATTTTGCTTTTTTATTTTAGGTATATTAATAATTGCATTGAGCAAATAAATATAATTAAATAATTATAAAAATTAAATAGGCGATGAAAAAATAGAAGAAATTGCAAATCACTCAATCTGGATAGTATTCAGAAGAAAATAGCTCATACAACCTAAACAACAAAGATTTAAACCATTAATTAAATTTGATTTCAATTTAAAAGGCAAGTAAAATAATAATAATATTTATAGAGGAACATAAGTCTAGTTTAAATAATAGGTTTTGTCAGTGATGACAACAAATTTTTGGTTAGGTAAAAAAATCTGGTACAAAAATTTTGTTTCATTTAAATATAATTTATTTATTAGATACTAATAATTAGTACATAAATTATTTATGTAATTTGTATACTTAATTAATTAAAAATATTTGATTTGCGAAGTATATGTTCACTATACCTAATTGTTCAATAGTCATAATAAAAAGTTAATAATTTGTAATTTATTTATGCCTAGGCAATAATTGATGAGTCAATTGATAAGGCATCTATTACTAAAAAACAAATAATTTATAAATATGTAATCTTATAAATAATACATTTGGAAGTTACATTTTATATATAACTGTAAAACATTTTTTGTTATGTTCCGTTAAAATTAAAGCCAAAGTGCCACTTTTTATTAGGTAACTGTATCATTTGTACTTCCATTTTAACAGATAAAGAATAGATAATATGTAATTCAATTTGTTTGACAATACATTTTATAAAGAACAGCAGTACTAAACAAAACCCAGGGCAAAATTTTACTGCTATTCTTGAAAAAACAAAATAGAATACCAATTAAATATTCATTTTTGGAGCAAAAAATTAAGAAATAGGATAATAAATAAGAACAAATATTTTCATAGGCAGTGATGACTTGAGGTATTCACAAATATAAATTTATAAAATATTTGAATGTAAGGAAATTATAGAAAATATTATAGATAATAATTAATTAAATGAATAAAAGACTAATTTTAAATTTATTGTAGGTGTAAGAAACTCCTATTGTACTAGGAAACACTATGTGATACTAGCATCTTTATACAATTAAATGATAAGTTTGTTTATATAGCTACAATTGAAATTCTTAAGTATTTTTTTTATTGGTATTATTTGCATTGTATGATTTAGGTGTGTACTTTAATTGTTATAAACATATAATCGGTATATACTCATTTTTTTTATTATTTGGATGGATTACATGCTCTTGTAGTCTTATGCTCTATAACACAAGCTGCTACTAGTCATGTTAAATTCCTATTTTTAGTTTAAATAGCCTATTCATATTTACCAAATAGTCCACATATATTTCTTAAGCCCACATATTGTAAAATAAATATAGGTAGGTGGTTACCTAAATTATTTTATAATTTAAATGGAAAATAATTTCATTATTTGAATCATACTATAAAAATATAAAATAGGATTCAAATAGGTATGGTATTAAAATAAAATATTACATTTGATAAAATATACATCTATATAATTAGGAAGTTTGGTATTCTCTATTTCAAACTATAGACAATTAATTTACAAAAATGCACTCATATTTATGATTAACTGCCAAATGAAATAGTAATAATACATTAATACATGAAAATATAAATCACAAATAAATAAACCAATTAGATAACTACCTATGGCTTTAAAATAATTTACAGAATTACAAAGAACAAACTAAATTAGACAGGTCTCAAATTTATTCAGAGATAATTTATAAAAAAAAAAAAAAGTTATCAGGTATTCGAACACAAGTAGATAAAATGTAATATCACGTCACGTAAAATGAACAAAAATTAAATTAAAAAAATTCTTTAAGGTAAATACACATATTTACACCTGTGAAGATAATTGCAACTGTGGGCGGTGAATAATGAATAATCGAAATAAGTTGTTGGGCAGTTTCTAATTACCTGGTTAGCGAAGTGTTGTAAATGCAGACCGTAATGGGCTAAAGGAATGGCAACTGTCCAGCGCAAGAGATCCAGGAAACGGGATCCGGTACAAATTTACTCGACAACAATAACTCCGCAATAATAAACGGTCATAAAAATATTCGACGTTCCAATATATTTTTTTATCAATCCGTTATCAATTATTGACATGGCACAGGTGTGGGATACTTCGCGTAACAGCGTGTCGATTGTATGGTATTATGGTATAGTGCTAAGTATTCGGCATATTTTACAATTTTTTTTTCAATTGTAATAATTACAAGTAGTCAAAAACACTCGAACGGCACTCTGAAACAAACACGAACTAACACAAACCTAACGCTCGATTCAACGGACGAAAATACGACAGCGTTAAGTAGAATGTACACAGAGAGATTAAATTATTATTATGGCTTTCGAGTTTCGGTGTGAAGTACGACGGCGGCCGGTACGATCCGACTGAAGTAACGCCGAGCAGTGCCGATACTGAACGAATGGCGCGACGGCAGCCAAATATGCGTAGACAAGTACTTAGGTTCCGGCGTGGCGGTAAGACGGAGGTATTTTTTTTATTTTATTTATTTTTTTCACGCTGGCACGGGAAAACCGCTCTGCCGACGGACAACACGCATTGTTTGCAGATCGCGCGCTATCTATTGCCGTCGGTCAGCGTCATCCGGCGGAGTCGTAAGAAAACGCGCGCAATAGCTATAATCATGTCTGGATCGCACCAAGTAATATTCCCGCTTTCAGTATCAAGCCTACTTCGTCGGTTATTCAATGTTTAGAACCGAAAATTGTAAAATAACATATTAGGTATTGGCACCTTGCGCTTGCCATGCACCCATTATATCAATATAAGAAACAAAATTAACTTCTGTTAACCTATAACCTAGGAGAGTCACCAAAAATGTGACGGAATAACTACACCTCGATAAAGTTCTAAAAAAAGTTTCTTAACCCCCTTTACTTCATTCCAAAACTCTAATCGCCTGACCTGGGTCGTCCTTACTCCTAAGGATTAACTTGATTTGAAACAAAAATGTAACTCCTATATTGTATACATATTTAAATGGTCTTTTTATAATATTATTATTCGACCTGTAAAATAAAAAAAAAATCTTCATTTGAACCTGAGAAATTAAATTAACCTAGGGTCAAATTATCTCTCCCTAAGGATGACCTACTATCTGTAATTAATATATGTATATCAGGCATCGTGTGTATAATAATAGGTAATTATTAGTTATCAGTTTATCACTTTGGAATAAATAATAATGACTAGAGCAAGGACTTTCATGCATTTACATATTTTTTCTGGTAAACTTTATCGTATGCTTGTTATGTACAAAATACATTTCATAACGCTTATGATGAAATACTCAAAGTTTTTAGTGCCTATTTTTGCATATTTGGACATTTTTTGGTTTAAGGGGCATAGGTATTTTTGATTATGAGAGCATATTTTAAGCTTTTAGTGCATATTTTGAAGTTTTATCGAATATCAAGCGCTTTGGTGAATATTTTTCATGAATCAAGGTCAAAAATTTGTTATAAACTTATAAAGACGATAAAGATAAATTTTATCTTGAAATAATAATAATGGTCAGTATTTATTTTATCTGTTTTTGTATTTTTATTTAACGAATAGTAGGTATGTGGTACGTTCTCTGCTATTTGTAAATAATAAGGTGTTGTAGCACAGAGTTTCGAAAAAATAAAAGAAGACAATTTTTTTCCAATAAATTTAATAATTCAGTTTATTTTGATCGATATTTTACACACCTAGGCAAACTTAAGTTTTGCCGCCCCTATTACGTGTAAATACTATATCAAATATTTTTTCACATAAACATTACTAAAATATAGTTAATTCTGAGTTCACTATATTTATTTACAAAAAGTTAATAATTGGTTAGATTGATATACAAGTATTTATAGACAAGTAAATCCCTACTAATTTTATTAAAAAAAAAAAAACAAATTTAAAAATAGTCGTATTATAATACAAAAGTTAATAAAAACATAATTTAAATGTTAACATCGTATTAGAACTTGACTTTTCTTGCTTTTGCGTTAGCGAAATCAGATACAACTTCTTCCATGTCCATATTATAGGCTTATTCTTTTTCAATTGAAATCATTGCAAGGCCCACTAAATGATCTTATTGTCACTTGTCCGATCATACTGACCAAATTTTATATTTTTATATTGATTTTTATTTTTCACTACACACTTTGACCTAAGTAAGGAATCATTAAAAAAATTATCTAATAAACAAAAATGTTAAAACCTACGAATAAACCAACCCACCCCTTCTATTAGAAAAGAAGACAATTTATAGGCCATTACCGACACCGATAAATCTTATATTCTAGCTCAACACCTAAAAGATTCTTTTTCTCCTAAAGATATTCAACCCAGTCCCACTCAACTGAAAATAGTTGAAAACTACATCGAATCTCTTCTCCCAATGTCTCTACCTGCTAAAGCCATATCCCTCGAAGAAAACAACAGTGTAATAAAAAAAAACCCCCTATCAACAAATCCCCAGGTCACGGCCTAATTACCAACTTTATTGCAAAAAACTTACTACGCTCAGTCATAATTTATGTATCCCACTTATTTAATATACTGCTTAGATTATCATACTTTTCTAGGAACTGGAAACACTCTACCATAATTCTTATTCTCAAACCAAACAAACCACCTGAAAATCCAGAATCATACAGACCAATTAGTCTTCTTCCCACTATATCAAAAATTTTCGAAAAATTTTTATTAAAAAGACTCCTCTCCATCGCTACCAATAAAAAAAAAAAAAATATCATCCCACACACCCAGTTTTGTTTCTGAGCCCATCATTCAACTACTCACCAACTACACCGCAATGTCGATCATATCTCCAACGCCCTGGAAAAAAAAGAAATCTGCCCCACCGTTTTTCTCGACGTTTCCCAGGCCTTTGACAGGGTCTGGCACGACGGACTTCTCTTTAAACTGAAAAAGTTCTTACCAGCTCCCTATTTTCTACTCTTAAAATCCTATTTATCAAACCGGTTCTTCACTGTTCGTCTCAAAAACAACTACTCAATATTATGTCACCCTATTAAAGCAAGTGTTCCACAAGGAAGCGACATCGCCCCTTGCCTGTACTCTGTATTCACCCATGATATCCCAAAGTCGTTTTACACATTCATTGGCACATACGTTGACGATACTCTGATATCGGCATTACATCGTGATCCAAAAATTGCTAGCTTAAGGATCCAAAATCACCTTTTTTTAATTTATTTTTTATTTTTTAAATACACCCACCACCCGCCACCCCGTAAGGGCATGAAGCAATACTTCGGGTGGTGGGTCACCATCGTTTATTGAAACCAAACAAGCACAACGTCACATAAATTTATTTGGGGAGAGGGTGGAACAATTCAAAATCACTTAAATATGATTAACCTATGGGCAAATCATTGGAAAATAAAAATAAACGAAACCAAATCAATTCACGTATAACATTCACTTTACGAAACTCTGACTGCCCTCCAGTTACGCTTAACAACAAAGTCCTACCAACAGCAAATGAAGTTAAGTACTTAGTGCTCACATTTGTCAAACGTCTTTCGTGGAGCTCACACTAAAGCGTAAACAAGTTAACTCCAGGCTGCACCTTCTTAGACCCTTATTAAAATCCAAACTATCCCTAATAAATAAAAGGACAATATACAAAGTGATAATCCGTCCGATCTGGCTCTATGGCATTCAGCTATGGGGTCTGCAAAGCCTTCCAACACCAGAACTCTTTAAACATTCCAATCAATGTGCTTACGTCTAATAACCTCCTCCTCCTGGAACGTAACAAATAAAAATCTCCACAAAGATCTAAAACTACCTACTCTTAACGATTTGGCCAAATCCCATTTTTGATTTTACCAAATTCTTTTCCAAACTACACACTCATTCTAATCCTTTAATCCAAAAATTATCCTCTGCAATACACGCTCCTAGAAGACTAAAAGGCTGTGGCCCTGAGACATGCTCAACGTGTGTGTGTGTGTGTGTGTGTGTGTGTGTGTGTGTGTGTGTGTGTGTGTGTGTGTGTGTGTGTGTGTGTGTGTGTGTGTGTGTGTGTGTGTGTGTGTGTGTGTGTGTGTGTGTGTGTATGATATTTTTATAATCCGATAATCATTTGTATCTATACAATAATTATGTAGTCATATTTTTATAAACAAATTATATTCAATACGTTCATAAAAGTACTTAGTAAATAGGTGCCTATATTATAATGTGGAAGGAAATGTGGTGGTATAGGCCCCACAGCTCAATTTGAAATGCATTGTCATATCCCCCTCCAACAAAAATCTTGAAAATGCCACTGTGAGTACACAAAATTTGTATTACAAAAAGTTGGTCGTTCCAATCATCACGACATTTAGAACTTAGATAGAAAAACATGTTTGAATCTTTTGATAAAAGAAATCTTCTATTATGTAAAAAATTCAAAATGTTATTAGGTTTTAATAAAAAAAATCCTACAGATATTTAGACTAAAAACAGTAAAATATGTAAATAGTAAATATTATGCTGCTCGGGATCATTTTATTAAAGAAATGGTTTATTATTTCTTAAAAATTCAATATTCCCATTTTGAATTATCTTGTTCAAATACCAAAGAGACAATATACCAATTCCCACTGCCATTATCTAGCTTGAGGATGGGAGGGACGAAGGACGAACTTCCTTCACCATTGTTTAAACGGATTTTTATTATGTTATACTCAATAAATCTTATTTTATTAAACTTAATATTAATTGTGGGTAAATAAAAGGCTTTGCAAACCTTTACGAAAATAAGGATTTGAAGTTCAACTACTTGTTTTTATTCAAAACTTATTGAGAATTCTACCACAATTTATAAAATATTAATACACATTACACACTATGTAACATACTCATATATAAATGATATTGTAATTATATCGTGTTTTAAGTCAACTAATGCGTATGACCTAAAAATAATGAATAAGCATTGTTTTTTGATAAAAACCAGATGGGTAGAAAATAAAGGCGTGTACCTATGTTACATATGCTGTCAAGTGGATTGCATATCATTTTATTTTGAAAACTAACTTAAAACAATAACACATATATTTATCTCTGTATAATACCATTAAAATAATAATACCATTATAATATTTGAATATATTGACAAAAAGCGTTTATATCTTATTATAAAATTGTATAATCTATAAACACACACTCAGTCTAAAATTCCGAATAAAATCAAGAATGCAAAATTCAGTGACCTAAAGTAACTCATTTACGTAATTTTTGTCAAAAAGTTTTTAAAATTAAATATGATCATACCTATAACCGATACAATTAACTAACAATACTGAAAAAATTTCAAAATCGTTAGTCAGGATTTTTTTCTATAGGCGTGTAAGTAAATTATTATACAATTTTTACGGAATAGATCAATATTCATCTTTAAAAAAGTATAAAAATTATTGAATTATCTAAAACGATAGATCATTTCTTTAGTTAAACAATGTTAAACAAAGCTTCAGAATTAAAATATACCGTTTGGATGGACCTACTTCTTCAAATAAATTCTTAATTTGAAAATTGACTTAAAAACAGTTAATTATGTAATAATCGTATAATAATTTACTTAAACGTTTATAAAAAAAAATCCTGAGTTACGATTTTTAAAATTTTTTCAGAATCATTAAAGAAATGAATGAGTAAAGTTATATTAAATTTTCAAAAGCGTTTATCAAATATTTAATACTTTATTAGGGATAAAGTTTTAAAAAACAGTGTAGTAACTATCTTGTTATTAATATTTTACTAGATATAAGTTTATATGGTATTAACTGTACTATTTTACCCTTTTTGGGGTGTTAAATTTAAATAAAATAAAAATAAAAATAAAATAAAATTTTCAAAGTTCTATATTTTATGTAATAATACGTCAATAATATAATATGGTGAAAATTTCAAGTTTCTAGCAACATTTTTTGTGGCGTAATGAAGAAATTACTAAAGTCGATTTAATGAAAGTGTCGTTTACGGCTCATTTCGCCGTTTTCGATCCATTTTAGGCTGTTTTTCTGTTCACTTGGAAAAACTATTGAGATGAGAGCTTAATAAACCCTCGAAATACTATCTAGATCAAATTTCCGATATTTAGAGTTACTAGATAATACTTTTAGACAAAGTTAAATTGAGCAAAAAGTGTCTCCAGAAAAAAAAAATAAAAAAATAAACATAATTTTAAAACCAAAAGATCCCTTGCTTCACTCAGAATCTAAAAATATTTCTTATTTGTCAAACTAGAAAATTTTAAACAAATTTTATTTAAAAAAAAACCTTCCGAGAATTAAATTAAAAATAATAAAATATATGAATGGTACATTTTTTTTCATACTGACGCTTTACTAAGAATAGATTAACTAACGAAATGATCCATCATTTTGTTTAAACTCAGTTCACCAATATTCATCATCTTGTCCAAGAAGTGAAGAATACCCCTTGGGGCGAAGTACGTACTTTTTTATTATTGGACTCATAAGAGATAGTTTGATTTAAGAAATGTATGCACATCATGTTTAGAGCTGCAAAGAAGTAATACATTTACACTACATGACACTACCATAAACATTTAAATGCTTTTATTTTTCTACATTTTAAAATTATTTTTCCACTTTAAAAAATATCGTAGTATCATAATTTTCAAAAAAATAAATCTATTTCATTATATCTATTATTTAATTAGAAGTAGGACCATCTCTGCTAACTAAAAACTTAAAAAGTCATGGAGATGAAAATAGTAAAAAATTATTTATTCATAAAAATGTAAGAAAATTGTACTAGTGTTTTAAATATGTCCATAAAAAATCCAAATTTATTGCATTATCCTAGGTTAAATCGCTCTGTGCAAATCTCCACGAGACGCAACTTGTATACAATTGTTTTATTCATTCTTACATCCCTTTATTTTATTTGTTATAATTCAAAGTTAAAATACAGTTAGAACCATGTTTATAATAACAGAAAAAAATAAAAGTCCTGCAATAGAACCAAGGATCCTTATTATTGAAGACAATCGACATTTTCTTTTTGTAGTTCCAAACGGAAGATATTCTGTTGGCTGTTGGTATTAGGGTTTCAATCAATAGGTAAAAAAAATTAATGTATTTAATGTAGATTAATTGTTATTGCATGTAAGAGACTTATTGGATTTTGTTCAAAATTAGTTTTACACTTTACATTACAATAAAGTAAAGGTGAATTTCCACCATCGACGAAATATAATTTTAAATTTAATTAAATGTATTATTTCTCACAACTCTGGTAAATTTTTATAGCGTTTTATGCCATTCACGCCAATCATTTATATAATTTGTTTGATAAATCGAAATCGTACAACGTTGTTGTCACGCAAGAGATCTCGTTGTTTCAACTAATAAAAGTAGGCACATATTATTGTCTCAGACAAACACACACTCATGTACACGGATCACAGTTGACAGACACACGAGGTCATCCAGGGTACCGTTATCATGTATCACAGCGTCGCGGTGGCCGGGTCGTCATTTCCTTATCAGGAGACCTTAGTGCGCGCGGTCTTATATTCCAATGGTCTCTGTCATTCGCCAAATGGATATTGGATAAAACGTCGTGAGTTCCGCAGGCGGCTTGTTCATATTTTATTTTCACGCTGTAAATATTTATTTTTCCGTTTCGTTTATTTTGAGTGCGTCGTTAGTTCAAATGAATCAAAAATCGTTTTGTTTACAAAATTATTTTCCAACTTCGTAAGTTCTTTATGCATACAATCATGTATACAATGTACATAGGTGTAATGTATTTGGGTAACAATTATACTTTTGGATAGTTTTAATTTACTTTAAATTGTAACGGTTTATAAATTTCGTCATTTTAATTGTAGTATAATAAAATACCAAACGTTATAGCAAATTCATGTGTACATATACAAAACAAGTTATAGTCACATAACTCAGAAGTTAATTTGTAACCTAACACGGTGTAAGTATACGATTGTTTAGTAAGATTTTAAAATCTAGCTTTCCCAATCTAAATGCACTTTTTAAATAATGAGCATTTGCTGATTTACAATGCAGTTTTCTTGACAGATAAAAACGCTTGAATAGGTATGTAGTGAATAAAAATAAAAATATGAATCAGTTGTATTAGGTGTGGTTGTAACATAAATCGTCTTATAAACTGTTTCAAATGAAGTTTAAGTGTATTAATCGCATTGAATGTTCATTTAATTCCGCTAATTCAAATAAATTTGAATGTTAATGACTTATACTTCATAGGATACATATCGTGGATCTAACATATCAAAAATCAAAACAAAGTTTCTACTATAATTTATATTAAAATAGTTTTTTATTAAATCATTATACTTCTATCCTATTTATTTTAAAAATAAAATATTAATGCAGTTTTTTGTGTCAGGCCATATTAAGTACTGATTTCTTTCTGAAACGTTTCAATATATTTAAAAGTCAGTTCATTCCGGTTCAAAATTAATTTCTTGACGAGTATATATGTGTGCAAGCGCAAGGGAAATAATCGATACGCTTTGGTGTCGGCCATGTTTGTATTGTTGCGTCCTGCGCCTGACTAACCTTTAATGACCAACAGCTGGGAATT
Organism: Therioaphis trifolii; assembly: GCA_027580255.1. Lineage (NCBI taxonomy): Eukaryota > Metazoa > Arthropoda > Insecta > Hemiptera > Aphididae > Therioaphis > Therioaphis trifolii. Next base: position 34,409,098 of record CM050408.1, on the reverse strand, counting down.
CTCTTTTCTTACTCTGTCATTTCGGCGCTACGGTGACAGTAGGACGTCAGTTATAATTTTTATTTCAAGGTTATTAATCACCCAAATCCTGTCAAAGGAATATTTTGTAAGTATATCAATATTTTTTTCACTGTGATTAATAATTTTTTTTCTTTATTAAGCTTCAACTGCTATGGTTATTAGCTTGTTACAAAAAATAGTATAATATTTGTTATTGGGTCCTTAAATTAGGTTGTACATGTAAATTTGTTTAAGATATTAAATTACTTTCTTGATGTTGTCACTTGCCATGAGTTGGACTGAGAGCTTCGAAGAGGTTGTCGGGCATATTTAAACTTTTCCTGGTATCTAAATAATTGCGACAGTGGACAAGGAGGTGCTTGACTGTGAGAGGTTTTCCGCAGGTTTGGCACATTACAGGTTATTCTCTGTGCATAAGATGTCCATGGGACATCTTTGAGTGACCAATACGGAGTCTGTTGATAACTACTTCATCCTTGCGATTTGATGTATGGGGTTTGGGCCAGTATACGGTAGTATTTTTTATTTCTCTTAATTTGTTATTGGGTGTACGCCGCCATTCGGATTCCCATAAATTGGTACAAAAGGTGATGACATTCCTATGGATGTCTATGAGTGAGGAGTTTGTGCGTATTTCGGTCAGAGGGTTATTAACTGCTTCACGAGCTACTTTGTCAGCTTTCTCATTTCCATCTATTCCACAATGGCCTATTAATATTTTTATTCTGAATTTATTGCGTATATTGGAACATTAGATGGTATCTATATAAGGCATAATAATTGTTTTAAGCCTCGCGGCTAGTTTTTCCTAAATTGTGAATGTTAATACCATCGGTAGATCATACTTGTAAATTATTAATTAATTCTATAATATTTTAGTGATTTAATGTAAACTATATTAAAATATAAGAATACAAAATTACATATAAACTACGATAAAATACCATTAAAACGTAGACAAATTTTCATTAAAAATTTTTTTGAGAACTTCAGCGTTTAAATTTATTTTTATCATACGTAATATTATAATTCATTTATTTTTCAATTCTTTATCAGGTCATTTGTCATCTATATTGAAATTAAACTTGTGAAATTAATCAGTTAAATGAACTATTTTGATTTATAAAATTGTATTATGAACTATATTGAATATTTTTTTTTAATAGTGTAATCCACTATATATGACCAAAACACAGTATTTATTCAAATATTAATAATATTTAAATACAAATTATAATAATAATAATAAAATTTATGGCCAGTTAATTGTAAATTTTCAACAAGTATATACATGTAACATAGGTAAATGGCCCATATCACCACTGAGGATAACCTCTTATCGGTGATGATGGAGTACAATTAAAAAATAAGTACACATTTTAAAGATTTTATAATACTTTGGTATTCCCAGAAAAACTGTGTCATATTTGACTATAATTCAAAAACATAAACATACAACATTTTATATATACCTAGTAGTAAAAACATCGACTAGATTTTAATAAACGAATAGTAGGGATTTCTAAATTATTTTTTGCGCGTGTATTATAATATCTATATAGGTTTAAAATCAATTAAATTAAATTTGTAGGTATAATATAGGGCATTTCTGTGGATTAATTGTTGAGTTGTAAAAACTTTGAATTCATTAAATAGTTCCTTAGTGGAATACGTTTTTTGTTTGTTTAAAATTATTTAAATTATACTTTTTTGAACTCTGAAAATTTCATTGCTTCCTATAATACCTGCGACTCCCCGTCCCCAAGCTGTTACTTCATATTGTAAAATTGATTGTGTCATGGCAATGTATAGCAGACGTAGAGCCTGTTAATTTGGGAATTTTCTTGCGTTGATAAACAGATAGTGCAATTTAGTAGTTTATTTGGTGTAATATTGATATGTGTATCCCATTTTGAGGTGTTGATTAAATGTTATACCTAAATATTTAATAGATTCCATTTTATTTATAACATTGCATGATCATTGATCATGGTATTAGATTTACAGTTGATATCATGAAATTTAATGATTTTGAATCGGGTTGAGCTTTTTTGTCTATGGTAAAAGTGATGGAATTTGATTTAGTGTGAATCAATGAATAAATGAATAATAATTTTCATAATCTATAAATTAAGTAAGCATTCTAAAATTTAAAATTGTTTTTATATTCAAGTCATATAACTAAAGTTCCGAAGAATATTCTCTTAATTGTTTCTCTTTTAATTTAATGATTGTATGAAAATTCTATAGAAATATAAATTTAATAGATACAAAAGTATCGTTCTAACTATAATTAACACATTATATAAACTTACGAATCTAATTGAGAGCTTAGCTAGTACTATAAATAATGGATTGAATTATTTTTTACCGATTAATTATGTTATTTAACATTAGTATCATCTAAAAATCGTACGTAAAATATATTATTGTAAGCTCTCTAGATATTCAACAAATAACTAGATAGTTTTAGTTGATTGATTTGAATAATGCTCTTGGTTCCGACAAGTCTGTATGTCCTTTATAATTTCGGATCGCCACGCAAGACTATAGTATAATAAAGTGCAGCCTTTGTGGCGCCAAAAATGGTCGCACGGACCCAATCGATATTGCCAGTAGTATGGAGGAAATGAATACGTTCCGTTTTAAAATTTCACGCCCTCCCTCAACTTATTTCCGAGTAATTATCATTGGATTTTTATCTCAGTGATTTTCATTCATAATTAATTATATTTTAAATTATATAGGTGTCGATAATTATTATGTATAAAATTTCAATAAATAGGATCTGTATAGTGTATAGGTACTGTTAAAATATCTACGTTGGTTTTTTGAATAAAGAGTAAAATTGTATTAAAAGTTGAAGCCTTGAAGGCAATAGTTTAAATTAATCATTATAAATTCAGTAAACGTGCATAGTTTTTGCATAGGCCAGTTGAAATATATGTTATGTGATATGATCATAATTTGTGAGTATTTGTTCGTTTATATTTTTATCTAAATTGCAAATTCTGAATTCACCCTAAAAATCACGTCATGTTGTTTATAATTTTATTTGCAATTTCAATGGTTACTTTTTTCATTGGAACTGGAATTTTTCACATTTTTCAATTTCTTACAAAAAGATAACTATCGTTAGTTCTTTTTAATTCGAATGATACAATATTTATTCAAAATAAAAGCTGGTTATTTGATAATTGTTGTATTGCGTATATTCAATATGTTTATTTATGAACAATATATGCGTAGACAATAATTACTTTCAAATAAGTAATAATAATTATACATTCTTAATATTTACCAGTTTTTAATTTAATCGGCAAACACTCAAAACTCAACATAAAAACTAAACTACTTTTATATAAAACTTTATTGATGCCTATTTGGACATATGGCATCCAGTTATGGGGAGCTGCCAAAAAGTCCAATACAAACAAAATTCAAACCTTTCAGTCCATAACTCTTCGCATAATTACGAATGCTCCATTCTATGTTTCAAATCACACTCTACATACCGACCTAAGAGTTAACACAGTAGATGAAACTGCAAGACTACTATATAAACGACTTCGTTTACGACTAACCAACCATCCTAATCCCTTAATATCAGCACTAAACTCTGACACCATTCCTGGCAATCCTCCGCGTAGATTAAAGAGAAGATGGTGTCGTGATCTAAACCAAAATTAATATAAAAAAAAAAAAAAAAAAAAAAAAAAACCATAAATTAAACTAACTTCTGTTATAAAGTGTTGCTATTGGGTGGCTTCTTTTTTTCACGCGTCGCATGTCAAATCTATGTATATCCGCACACATGCTTATTGTAAATTTAAATTACAGATTGTATGTTTTAAAATAAAGTTAAAAAAAAAAAAAAAAATATTATTCGAATTAAAAATAATTGATAATGATCATTATTTACGAAGAAATTGAAAAATATTTTAATATTTTATAGATCGTTGTGCTTCAGTCGATAAATTTCGTACAAAATAATTTACTACGTGATATGGTAATTTTTTAGGGTGAATTTGCAAGTTAGATAAATGTATTATGTGAAAAAATCCTCACAAGTCACGACTATTCATACCACATATTTCAACTGACTTACGTAAAAGTTGTGAACGTTTATTGAATTTATAATGAATAATATTAAATATTGCCTTCAACTGCTAATACAATATTACTTCTTATTCAAAATACTTTGTTATTTCAACAGTACCTGAATAGATCGCATTTATTAAAACGTTTTATACATAAGTATAGACAGATATTAAATTGCATTTATAAAATTAAGAATTATATAATTTATATGTTTACACTGTATACATATTTATATAAAGTATAAACATATATTATTTTGCAAATATGCTATTTTTGATTAATTATTTTTTATGGTAATGCTAATCATACATAAACTTACTAATTTGTTATTCAGGGTGAATAACTTGAGGTCAGAACACGTATGGTATGTTGTGTGGTGAAATAATTAGATCCCCCAATCGAAGTCCATACGCTACGTTGTTGTCGTCTTTGTATCCGATGATGACTGCTGCTGTTGTTGAAGACGACAATTTACTTGGTAATTAATTATACGTATTATTCACACTTTTTAAACTAAGTATGAAAGGTGCTAGTTATTAATTTATTTTTGAAGGAATAATTTTTGAGTAATTTGTCAAGATAGGTTAAAAAAAGTTTGATAAGTTCCTATTTATTATTGTGAACAAATTACAACCAACGATAAGAATGTAATTCGATACATTTCATTACATAATTATTCATAATCTTATTTACTTTAATATTTCATTATGTGTCTCTCTATTTTCGCATTAAAATTAATTTTATTATTGGTTAGATTTAATTAATATGATTAAAAAAGTTTGATATTTATGTAAATATTTTATCAAGAAATAAAAATGTATTTATTTGTAAACTGTTAATACTGTTTTAATCAAATATATTATTTTCCTGGAGAAACTGTGCATTATTCATCCGGAGACCGGGAGTACCTACACTATTTATCGATTTTTGTATTTGAGCGTTATGAGTCATCACCACTACCGGGCTCTACATTATAGCGGCGAGTTGGTTTTTTTACCATGCGCATGATTATTACACACATACTACGTTTTCTTTATTTAGTTTATTATAACAGTGTAATTTATTATGTATATTTCAATGGATCATTGTCAAAGAAATGTGGGTGCGTATTTTTTTTTTTTATATATGTATTATGTATACAGTACATAATGAAGTTTCAATATTAAAAAAAAATTTTTCATTGGACTTAATAAATTATTCATAAAATCTTTACATACAAAATTAAATATTTTATGACAATCGTAAAGCAACAATTTTTGAAGCTTATATTCTGTTAATTCATCTTAAACAAAACGTGGTACCTGATTAGAACACTTCTATATTTTTTAATATTCATTAGTATTTTAATTTAACATAATTTATGTCATTTGACTTGTGCGATTGTTCGTTTTTATTAGTGAATTTAATGTTAAGACTAAATAGTTTTTTTATGACATGACAAAATTTAGATTTCTATAGTTATCTTATCACAGACCAAGGGTTAAATGTCGTTAGCAAAAATTAAGGAAAGGATATGTTTATAGTTTTATTATGTTGTGGCCGTTGTGGGTGTCGTGCTTAAAAAAGTAGGTAATACCTAAACCCGCGTACCCGCGTGTAATATACACCTACAAATTGTATTGTTAATATTCAGGAGAAGATATTTTACTGTAGCTGCTTAGTATTTAAATGTTATTAATCGTAAAATGAACTCATTATTTCTTATAGCGCTAAGAAAATAAGTATAAAATGTAGGTAGGTATATATCTACTCATACGGTTATACCTATTATGCGTAATTATCACCAGGTCCAACATAAATCAGATTTTAAATTCATACTTTTTAGTATTATATCTCTCACATTTATTGATTCATTTTTATAATTTGTTAATATTGATTATGAACTAGGTACAAAAAAATAATTATCTTTTTTTATAGAAAACGGTCACTTGAGTTACGAAAATCCAAATTATCATCTGGCTGGAACGGGCCACTTAGCTCTAGATGATGCATTGAACTCAAACCTAACATCAGCTACTGATTCTCCAGCTGGATTTAATTTAAATAATGACTGTATTCTATATTCAGAGCTTTTGTGTCGGGAATTTGATACAGTGTGTAATATCAATACAGAGAATATAAACAGAAAACGTTATAAATCATTAGACTTGGGGTCAATGGGTGTAGATGTACTTGGGCAAACAGGAAAAACTTGGTAATAATAATGAAATTAAATTATTGTTTGTTATTTTTTTAATTGAAAGTAATATGATTTTCTAGGAACAAAAATTTAAATTGTAACGCGACAAGAGACATGAATATTACAAATCAACATGATTTAACAAATGTAAGCAACCAAAACCATCAGATGCAAGTGTCCTATGTAAAACCAGATTTAATTGAAGAATCGGAGCAAACAAAATGTAAAGGAGGAAAGTAAGTTAATTTCATGAATTTATGTTTTAGATAAATATTTAAATACATTGATTATAGTATAAACGAGAAACGTACACCTCCCAATACTCTTTCTTTAAACAAACAAAAGGATACATCATCTAATATAAACAAGGAAATACAACACATACAAGGAGGTTTGAACAATGATTTGTATGCAGTTCCAATGAAAAATAATTCACATGAATGTACAGATGAACTACCAGCTGGATGGGAAAAACATGAAGGTAAAAATATAAATCATGGGTATTAAATTAAAAGGCACTTATTGCTTGTTTGTAAACTCTGTAAACTTTAAAGGAGAGTAAAAGTAAAATTCAATTTTACATTATTCTAATGACATTGATAATCTATGATTAGTTTAAAAAAAACAATTATAGTTTTGAAAATAACTTATTAATAGCTTAAAGAAAAATTTTGAAAGTTTTATCATTTTAAAGATAATTTTTTAAGTAATTTAAAAAAATAAAAAGACAGTTTCAAAACAAAATATTATTTAGTAGGTACCTTTTGATTAAACACCTAAAACAAATTTAAAAATCTTTTAAATAAATTGATATACATTTTATTTTAGATAATGACGGTCCTTATTATTGGCACATTAAAAGTGGAACAATTCAAAGAGAACCACCTGAATACAAAAATGAGCCAAAAACACCTCTAGTCAAAGATGCAGAATCGGTAATGTTAACTAAATATTAATAATTTATTTAATTTTGATATAATATGTTTAAATTAATTAAAATATTTACAATTTATGACTAACTTATTAACTAGAATTTAATTGTCACTTATTGTGTGTTTCTATAGTTAGGTCAATTTATAAATAATTAGTTTGAGTATAATTATTAATATTTAAAAGACCTTTATTTAAAAAAAAAACAACAATCAAGTAAAAGTTTTTAACATCTTAACATAAATTAAAACTGACTGTTTTATTAAATCTAATTTATTCATACTCAATCAAGGTACTGAACAGTTTTCAAAATAATACTGGAGGCTTGGTGAGTTCAGTGACTAGAAGTACAACAAGTTCAGCCCTCGAAAATTTGTGCTACCAAAAGAACCGGAAAGAAGATATGGCATATAAGTAAGATATGTAAAAAAATAATGAACATTTTGTTATTAAAAATGTACTTTGCTTCAGGCGTAGAAGTTATCCAGCTAGAATTGAAAATGAAAATAAAGGTATACGATTTGCTGTTCGATCTTTGGGATGGGTAGAAATTTGTGAAGATGATCTGACTCCTGAAAGAAGCAGCAAAGCAGTCAATAAATGTATTGTTGATCTATCATTAGGAAGAAATGACTTCATTGATAATGTTGGAAGATGGGGAGATGTAAGCACTAATATTTATTTTACTTTCATTGAATTATTTAACTATTAAAATTTCAGGGAAAAGATCTATTCATGGATCTAGATGAAGGTGCGTTGAAATTAATAGATCCAGAAAATCTCACTGTGTTAAATACACAACCTATACATACTATTAGAGTATGGGGAGTAGGACGAGACAATGGCAGGTTTGTTAGTCATTGATTTAGTTAATACCATATTAAGTTATATTGTTAAAATAATGTACTGTTTTAATTGTGTATTGTTATTTTTTCAATGCTTACCTGTAGGGAAAGGTAAGTTAGTAATAATACATAAGATTAAAGTTTATCATAATTAATAACTAACAAGTAACACAGTGTTGAACTTAAAATATAATAAACTAAGTATAATTGTTATTCTAATCAGATAAATCAAATTAAAATTTTTTTATAGGGATTTTGCATACGTAGCTCGTGATAGAATTACTCGCCGACACATGTGTCATGTGTTCAGATGTGACATGCCTGCTCGTACAATCGCTAATACTCTTAGAGATATATGTAAGAAAATTATGATTGAGCGCAGTCTTCAGCAGAATATTTCTAGATCTACAGATATAAGTAATCATATTATACTTTTTTTCATATTGAATTCTAAGTTATAGTTAATTAAAACCATTTCTTAGATACTGCAACAAAAATGAACCAGCCAGTTAGGCCAACAAATCTTCCTTTGGAATATCGTAAACGTAGAAGTTACAGAGGTAGTTACTCTGCAACCAGCAATCTAGGTAAGGCGAATAAATCAATAGTAAATTTTATAATAGAAATTAATAAGTAATAAGTGAATGGAAAAAATATTTTTGTACGAATAGCTCAACCATTTCCTACACCAATGGAAGAACCACGTAAAGTTATTCGAGCTACTTACTTGGGTTCAATTGAAGTGTCCAAAGCATCTGGAATGGATGTACTAAATGATGCAATTGTTGCTTTGGAAAATTCACCTACTTCAGTACCCCAAACAGTTACAGTAGCAGTAGCACCTTCAATGATCACCATCCAACAAGATACAGTAATTTAAAGAATTAAAGAGCATATTATAGAAGAGTGATATAAAAAATAATAAATGTTAATTTTTAGGATGAAGGAGATCAAATGGTAGAATGCCGAGTGAGATACTTATCGTTTTTGGGGATAGGTAAAAATATTAAACAATGTGCATTTATAATGCATACTACTCAAGATCTGTTCATTGCACATGTATTCGAGTGTGAGCCATCTGCTGGAATACTTTGTAAAACTATTGAAGCTGCATGTAAAGTATGTGAACAGAAATTATGTGCTTGTTAATTGATATTAATCTGTAATATTTATAAACTTTACACTTTACAGTTAAGATACCAAAAATGTTTAGATGCACACCCACAAGGTCTGAATCCAAATGCATCTTTAAGTCATAATATTAATAGTCCCAATGTAAATGGCATATCAAGAAAAGGAATTAGTTCTACATTGAAGTCATTGGTAGGCACTATTACAGGACGTAAAATGAAATTAACCCAATCCTGAGAAGAAGTCTTCACGCTACAGGTGAATAATAAGTATATTAATAGCTGAGAGTTGTGTATACTATTTAAATTTTTGCTCATTATTTAGGAAGAATTAACAAATCCTGGAGTGCGTGAAGTAATACCACATCGGCATTTGCAGTCTCCGCATACAATAAAATATTATGCTCTTTCGACTAGTTTACAGTCGTTGTTGTCACCAACCATTGACAACCGGACCATTAACAACCCTTACTAATTTAATTTTTAAGACACTTAATTGTGACTATAACAGTTACTTAGGGAAATGAAGCATATGATGTAACATTAGTTTACTCATTATGAGATACCACTTATCTAAATAGGAATATAGTATTGTAGATAACACAGTCCTTGAGTACATTTTAATAATGGACTGATTTTCTTTCCTTAAAATGCTGTGTATTATAAAACTATTAATAAAAAATGTATACTAATAAATAAGTAAATATATATAGATATTAGGCCTTTAATGATGCTAAAATTCAAATTATTAAAAAAAACTTATTTAAAAGAAACCGAAGCTGGTTTTTTATCACTAGAAAATAAAAATGACAATAATGCAAAACAAATTTACAAGCATGTAGACAGTTTTTTTTTTAAGAAAGCACCATTTTTATGTTTATTAAATGCTCTCCACATATCAAGCTTAATTTATTACATTTTTTTCGACTGAATTATTTTTCATTAAAAATAAATATTCAAAGCATATTTCTAAAAAAAAAAGAAACAAAATTACAATCCTATTATTGAGCGATCTCAACGTCTTTGTGGTACATGGGTTAATAAACTTACATAGCTTGTTAAATAATATTTAAAACTTAGGGATTATGCACACCTATTTTGATGTTGTGAAATTTAGAAATAAGCTTTATAAGTGTTAAAATAAAAATAAATGAAAATATTTATAAGTTTACTTAAATTGTACATTTATTAAATATTATGACAGTCTTAGTTTTTATTCTTATTTTCCAATTATGGTTTACACTGCCTAAACCAATTTTAAGTTTTTAATTAATGTTTATTATTACATATTGATTCAGATAATTAGAAAATATTAAACAAAAAAAGAAATAAAAATTACAAAAACAAAGCTTTAACTTTTCTACCGACTACTTGGCGATCATAGAGTGCATTGAACTTGTTACAGTAATCATTGACTTCATTACTACATTTTGTTAACACTCCTAAGTACGCAATCATTGCCACATCATTACAATGAGTGTACAAGTCTCTGTAGAATTCTCCAGATTCCATTACTGGTAAACGATGACATAAAGAAACGAATTCCCTAGAAAATAAAATAAGTTAAATATGATATATATTTTTGATTTAACAAATAATTTATAGCTTCATTACCTTATTTGTTATTGGATTCATTATTGGTGAATTTTTTCTAATATACTAATATTCTGGTTATTATTGTTATAGTTTTATAACAAACATTAAATAAATTAAGATTTTGTTTATTAAATATTATGTGTTTGATGTAGTTATTGATTAATTAGTTTGTTTAACAAGTATTTTATAAAAAAAAATTTTAGATTACAAATTGGTATTACAAGCATTCTGGGAAGGAAAGCTTTAATTTCATGAGTTTTTTATTGGTACAAAAAAGTAATGCTATAAGATGCATACATTCATATTCACTGAAACTTAAACACTAGCAGAAATGGACATACTAATACTACAAAAATGTAAATTTAATTCATGTGTTAGGGTTTTTTTTTTTAGAAGAAGAAGAAGAAGAAAAACATATGATTATACTTAAACGTTAGTGATAAAATAATATTTTGTTGTATTAAAAAGATAATCAAATTTGATTTATTATTTACATTTGTTCTCATCAAAAAAAAACAACAGTCAACTCAAAAGGAATATTTCAAAGAAAGATGAAAATATTTGATAAAACACCGAAAAGGCGATTTTTAACCACAACTTGTGCTATGAATTAGATGTTTTTTTTTTTTACTGATCATAAATAATGTACAAATACTATGGTTTGGGGCCATTAGTTAAACAAATATATCAAATATACATTTAAAATTACCCAAATTTAGTTATGTTTAAGATATTGATAGAAAATATTGCTTTTTTGAAGTTAAGAGTTAAATTAGTTAAACTTTCAAATTATGACACATTATTTTTTTACTTTTCATGAAGGTATCAAAGTACAATTGAAAGTAGAACTTGATGCAAATATGATAAAAATAATACTAGTTTACTTATGGCTTATAACATTTTTTAAGAACAGAGAGTGCACAAGATTTATTGTTATTAAAAAGGAGGGCCCAGATTTTACTGGAATATCTTGGCTACATATAGTGGTAATTAAGAAGGTGCTAATTTCGTGTGACAAAGACGTGATGAGGGCTATAAATAGTACTGTCAACATAACAGTTTAGAGAACTCAAATGTAACAATTGATTTGATGAATGAATAAATTTGTTTAAATATTATTTTTCATCACAAAATTACCTCAATATTCCATTGTCAATTGATTTCTCGGAATTCTTTGCATCCTTCAAATATTCAAGAACCATCTTAACTCTACTATGAAGCATCTTTATTGCATTGAACTGAACAGTTAAAGTTTCAGCCACCAAACTATTTTCTTGAGCATCATTGCTAGACATACGGGCTACATGATCAACTCCAATTCGTTCTGCATCTTCAGTAGATAATGTGTAAGTCAGTTCAACAAACAGCATTTTGGTTTCTCCATTCATAATATCTATTATAGATTCATAAACTTTGACTGGTAGATCAGTATGTCCACCATGAGGATCCATTTTTAAAAATATTGGACTCTCGGCAATGTCAATGATTTGCTTATGTACTTCAATGTCACGTAATGACGGCTTGTCTGAACCAGTACCAGTTATATACCATCCAAGAAAGTCCATATCACAAAACACCTAGTAAAATTAGGTTAAAATTGAATAAAAAAAAATAACTTAAAAAAAAATATATAATTACCTGTTTGAATTGTTCTTCTTTAGAGTTGTAATAATCTCTATCGATAACCAATGACAAATCATCAAGTACGGTATATGATAGTTCAAAAGAGTTCATTATTTCTAGAGTTCGATCTTTTTGTTTTCCAATCAGTGCTCCGAGGGTAGGAACTGAACCTACTTGAGCTGTTAAACGGGTCCAGTGTTCTGATATATTCAGGATTACTAAAGGATGCAACGAGATAGATACACTGCCTGTAACATTTGTGGCTAAAACATTGTCTTGATCTTGAACTACGTCTACTTCCATTTCCAGATTAGAGTTTTCCATTTTGCAAAATGTGTTACGAGTTAACTTAATTTTTAAATTTTAAATATGATGACAATAGATATGCGAAGAACTGATTGAACCGAACAACATTTAATTTAAATTCTAAAATTAAAAAAATAGAACAATCAAGGTTTACAGTATAAATTATAATATTGATAAATTCTATTGAGCTGACCGAGGAAACAATAAAGTAATGCGAAAAATGATAATGATAACAAAATAAGAAGGTAACCACCATAGATTAGTATATGGTAATTGGTAACCACTGACTATAATGGTATCATTTTTATGATTGTACCATATTATGGCGTACCCTCCCACTTAAGCGCGATTCACACTGATACGACACGACACGACACAGCACGACACGACACAGCACGACACGATACGACAGACAAAAATCATGTTCAATTCACACACGACCGACAAAAAACGACAGACACGCGCTCGCCACTCAGTTGATTCCAATTTTCGTGTCGAACGAATAACGATCGGAAATTGTACCCAACATGTTTCAAAATGTAAACTTTGAAGATTTGGCTGTGATGGCGTTATTGTTCGACGCCGACGAAGAGGAAAATATTGACCGTGCGGTAGTCGAATCTAATATAAAGACTGTATCTATGTACTACGTCTATAATTATAATATTATAATTGTATAATATAATATAATCTTTATGTATATAAATCAAGCGTTCGACGAGTTTATTTGATGAGAATTTGATTTTATGAATACATAAAAATACGTATATTTCAACTAAATTGATTCCGACAGACCGACAAAACATTCTTTGCTCGAATGTCTTGTCGTGTCGTGTCGTTACGGAGCTTGCCCGATCGGTGTTGAATAATTTTTTTTTGTTCACAAGAGTTTGCCAAAGTAATCATTAGGAACCAAGCCTTAATAATTGGAAAATTAGATGAATTACTGCAATGTAATAACAGCAGCTTTAAACCTACACGTGAAGAAAATACATCATTTTTATCTAAATTTAATGAATTATTTCCAGCTTCAAATGAAAGCCAACAAATAATTATAGAAAAAGAGTTAACTGATAAATATTTTGCAAAGCAACTGGTAAGAATAAACTTAAAATTTATCATTTTGGAATAATCAGTTAGGTATATGATTTCATATTAATTTTGTATAGCGTGATCGGTTTAAAAACTATGGTAGCCTCAATTATTCAATATTATTGAAAAGGATTTTAGAGCATTCCTTGACAGATCAATTTGGCAGTAAAATAAACTTTACAGGAAAAAAAAACGTAAAGAAGACCCAAATAAAATAGGATTTGTGAAATTATATCTCTATCAATTAATAATTGGCAAGTATTATGTTATTATTTTTGTTAAATAAATTGTTATGAGATATAATTCTTATTGTGATTAGTTTTTTTATTTATACTGTTCGGATTTAATTTTAAGAAGATTTTTATTGAATTTCAACAATTTATAATAAATATTTAATCTTTGGGCTAGTGCTTCATAAAAAGATTGTCTAAATCCTATTCTTAACAATATTTTTATAATCAAAACTATATTTCTAATTTTTTATGTTTTGATAGATTATTATTAATAATAAATGATTTAATTTAAAAAAATGTGTATGGTGGTGTGTGAATATATTTTAATTCATACTATTAAAATTGTATATAATATTATTTATAGATGTTGTTCAAAAGAAATTTCCTGCAACTTCTATCCACTGCATCAACAATCAAATTAGTAGTTACACCATTCATTGGAGAGATATCCTAGAAAAACAATGATATAAATTGATATCAATTTTTTATTTTTAAGTGATTGTACATAATAAAAGGTTAAATTCTTTATGTGTTCTGTTTTATTGATTCAACTATACCTTATCTTAATTTTGAATAAAAATTGACCCAAAATATAATTGTGTTTATCTTGCATTCATATATGCTAACACTTATTTAGTAATTCTTTAATTGACAATGTAGTTAACAACCATTTAGTTAGTAAAATACTTAATAATGAATATTTAGGAGACCATATTTTACTCTAAAATTAATTGAATTATATATAAACAAAAAATAGTAGTTGCTGTTAAAATTTTTTTAAAAAGAACTTGTAAATGATCAATTTCACTATAATATTATATTATTATTCATTTTTAATTTTGCCAACTTCATGAAAATGAACTGTACATACATTAACTGATAAAATGAGCGAGTTATTTTAAATAGTCATCTATTTAATGTAAAATTTTAAACATTGTATTTACCAGTTAGTAGGTAATGTAAGTAGTAACATTCACCAACCGACTCGGTTTAGTGTTAAACTACTCAAGACAATTATAGGAAATTGTAAGTAATTTGGTACATTTTTGATGGGACACTGAATGGACATTTAACTTCCAAACAGGTCTTGTGGCTAGCATTCAAAATTAGAGGGATCTTTCGTGTAGTCTACAGGGTAACCTCACTCCTGCTCAGGACATCCTAAGGAATCCCTATATAACAACATTGGACAGTAAAGGGACACCCAAACAGGATTCCTTGTGGCATGCATTCAAAAACTAGAGGGACACTACATGGAGTCCCTTGGGTATCCCTAATCTCCCACCCAGGACTCCTCCAGGTATCCACTTGGTGTCCTTGTGCTACTAGGGTATTGCCTATTTCATTCGGCGGAAAATGGTCTTCTTTTCGAACTGGGTTGGAAATCCCCAGCTTTTCCTGCTTGATCGTGTAAACCAGTTCTTCTACTGATGATATCCATCTCTTTCTTCTTTCTTCATCTAGTAGGTTATTAATCGGTTTGCTGAGATAGCGCTATTGTTTTGTTCATATTCTTCGAGTTATTTTTCACATTCATTAGTCCAGCACGGGATGTAGTTATTTCTGTGGCCTCTAGGTATCGCTTTACTTGCCGATTTTTTAATAAGTTTGATAAACCTTGTGTAATTTGCTGTCGTTGGTTTGACGCGGTTGATGTTTTCTTCGACGTATTTGGTGTATTTTTCCCAGTTTGCCTTGCGAAAGTTCCATCTAGGCCATTCTGGTTTTTTAATTCTGAGAAAGGTTATACCTATTTCTAATACTACTGGCCTCTCAACTAATGACTAATTAGTAGTTATTATCTTTTAATTTATTATCTTTGTGGAGATTTAGTTTTTTTTCTATTAGAGTACTAGTTCTTGAATTCCTTTTGATTCACAATATTTTCATCTTATGTATTCTGCACATGCGCAACACAACTTTTTTTTAATAGAAACCCCTATTTTAAATACTATTTTCGGATTGATCGAATTATTTATTAATTACTAATTATTTATTTTAATGATTTTTCGTTCTATTTCTATTAGAATTATTATCAAACTGATAATGAGTACTGGTATTTCTATTTTTAAATAAAATAAAAATGTAACATATTAACATCCACAAACGATACAAAATAAATTTCTCAGAATAGCTCTTAAAGCCCCATGGTTCATGCGAAACACACAACTCCATAATGACACTGGAATACCTTACATAAACACATGGATAATTGAACAATTTAAAAAATTTCACACGAAACTAAAAACAACAGAAGGCGCCCTTCACTTCAAAATTGGGAAAATAACTAAAAACCGCAGACTAAAGCCACGACTATCTCAAGATATCTTGCTACCTTTAGAATCATCTTCATCATCTTCAACATCGGTATCATCAGAACAATGACTTAACTAAACAACTCATAATTTAAATTCATTTTACTAAAAATTAAAATAATGTACAAATTGTATTACTCTCTATATGAAATGTATGAATAATAGAAATGTATAAAAAAAAAAAAAAAATTGTAAAAACAAATATTTTGTTGAGACAATTATAATTAATAAATGAAAAAAAAAAAAACATCCACCAAAGTGGTTTTAAATCGCCTAAAATTAGACAAATATGTTAAAATGATGTAAAAACCACGCGTTTTAAAACCGCTTTCGACCGCCTTTGATCGCTCCAGTTCAATTTTTCAGCGGTTGATTTATATAACTGCCTATTTCTAATACAACTGTTTAGACGGGGCGTTTAAATCGCTGCGATTATACGTTTTCCTTCAATAATTTACCATTCATGTGTTTGCACGAAACGTATTGATATTATATTTAATATAATATTATTAACTATTTTTTTTTTATAGTAATGGTTTTTAAAAAGAAACGAATTTTAAACATGGGACTTGACAACTAGGATTGCTTCAACTTCGTCTAAGATCTCCATTTTACAAAACGATGGAGAAAAACTGTTTTTATATTTTTATCACAACAGACATAATTTAAAGTTTACACAAACCACGTTCTCTAGTCTCTACACAACTAATGTAATAATAAATTCAAGTTACAATGAAAACCTTCAAATTTGGCGGATAAATTCAAAGGCGTTTTAATCGCACACAATTTAGGCGGGCCGCACATTGAAGAAACTAGTTTCATGAAACCAATTTCATGAAACTAGTTTTATGAAATTTATTTCATATTAGCTGTATACTGATGAAACTAAATGTGCCTATAGTTTCAACAATGTCGTCTGATGATGAGGATGTGTTATTAATTTAGTATTTTAAAATCTCGGTCTCCTTTCGACATCGCAACTAAATATAGAACTAAAAACGCGTACATGGTATTAATTTATTTGTTATGCAAACAATATAAAAAATTATCTATTCAATTAATACGATTCAAATTTTCCAAGTATAAATACTATTTATATTAATACTATTGCTTTTAAGGTTAAATAAATGCTGTATTATATATTATAATATATGAATTACTATATTTAAATTTGGTAACATTCAAATATAACATAAATAATGTGCATGTATAATATACATCTTCGTAGTGGTAAAAAAGAGTTATTTAATAAAATCTTTCATAAATCCTACTGTAAAAATAAAGTTATTGGTCTAATGCAAATTATACTTATAAATTTATTTCTAGAAAATTATATTTTAAACATTTTTTAAATAAAAGACTATCGTAATTTCAATCATACGTCAAATATATTAGAATAACCATAGAAAAATCAAATTTTCCAAATAAATATGAAATCGAGTTATTTAACAAATTCTCGGAAAATAAAGGATTTACAAGAAATTTTGTAAGAACATTTCTTGTAGGTAATATAATGTTCTATACATTTTTATGTGGGACTTACAGTTTTTGGTTAAAATTTGAAAAACAGAAAATCAACCCTCACTAGTCATTTTTCAACCCTTTTGCGGCACGTGAAGGGGGTGAGATATCATCACAAAAATTAACCTAAACTATTTTCTTATAGTAATGAACAAAATGGACGGGTGCTCGATAAAAAATTTGAAAGTTTAAAAATAAGGACCACCCAAATCTACATAATACAAAACGTATTAACATGCTTCCAAAGTATTAATTAAAAACCGTCATAACTGATGAAACTATATGAAACCAAACTGTATGAAACCAAAATCACAAGTTTCATGAAACCGCAGTTGCGCAACTATGAGAAATTTTTGTTTCATGAAACTCAGTGTGCATATCTCTTTGGTTTTTAATTGAATGGTTTCATGAAACTTAAGTTTCACGTTTCATGAAATCGGTTTCTTAAAATTAGTTTCTTCAGTGTGCAGCCCGCCTTAATCTCCTAGTGTGTATAACATCCACCAAAGTGGTTTTAAATCGACGTGTTTTTTAGCCGCGACCACGGACCACGGTATTAGCCCACGTTATTAACCCACGCTATTAGGCCCTTTTCAGTTTTCACACATACACGGTTTCCGTGTAAACGGTTCCGTGACGGTTTACTAATATTTAGCAGCTTATCTGACGTTTCACACGTTGCCGTGTCCGTGTTGCGGCCGTGCAAGTCGACACGGTTCGAAATTCCGTCACGGCGGCTTATCGCACAGTAGGGTATTGCGTTCTACGATACCGTTCACAGTGTTCACACACACACACGGTTTCCGTGTATACGGCAGGCTTTCGTATTTACTAAATTGAATAAATTATTGCAAGTTAATTCTGCAGTGCGTTATAAAATGGATATCGACTTGATGATTTAATTGATAGAAGCCCGTCCGGTTCTAAGCTTGTCCATGAAAATGGTATAAAAGGCACCTATTTCCTTCCGTTTAGAATTATAAGGATGAATCCAATAAATTCTTTCGCGTGAATTTCTTACACGGCGCCTATGGCGTCTGTGCAAAAACATAAGCGCAATTTTTTTTTATTTTTGTCCATTCATTCAACCGGCTACAATGAAAAGAGAAGCAAACTATGACTACAAAAGTGCTATTAACAGTGGACTGCGAAGAAACCGTACGGAAACCGTGTGCGTGTGAAAAGGCCCGTTTGAGTTTTAAAAAGTTAACCTCCCAAAACTACCACCCTAGCGTTATTCAAAAATATGAATTTTACTTTCCATTTTAGATTTTTTTAAATAAAGACACTTTTGAAATATAAATTTTATTTTATTTCGAACATGGTAAAGTTGCTGTAAAACAATTGCTGAATCATCCTGTGTATATATAGATTATATACTTAGTATATAATATGGAACACGTATATTAGCACTCGGCGTACAGAACTGCAAATGCTGAAATTTAGTTTTATTTTCCCTTACATCTCGAATCGATATATACAAACATTTATCATCAAATATAAATTATTTTATAAATCATGAAAAGTTCGTATTATTTTAATAATTATTATTATTATTCACAGTTAGACATTTTTCTCTTTTTAAAAATTCATCGCAATCCCGAATTGTTTTGTTATCAACAAAAAGTGTAATTCCGAAATATATCAACAAAACGTCAATTACTACTTCATTAAGTTGAACGCACCTAGCGTAAACAGAAAGCATAAAAGTATAAAAGAAATATATTTCATACGCACGCAGCGCTCGTAATATTACAAGTTTAAAGTTCAGTAAGCATACGTTGTGCACGATATTAAAAAAAAAAGTGATCCACGGTAGCGGCACGACATAAAAGCGCGAGTGGTGTACGGACTTCCTGTTAAGTATACCATCGTCAGGGATGTCGGTCTATACGGTTTGAATGCGAAATCTGAATAGCACTCAATAGAGAAGTATAACGCTTTGGTATAATCCGTTTTTTCCGCTCACGTGGCGTCGAAATCAAAACGAATCTAACAGAAATTCACGAACAACGAGTTTTAGCTAAGTCGTGGTTATTATCATGCGTATTGTAAGTAGTGCAATCGAACTTTTTGCGTACACACTTTGCAGTCCTGCGGTGAATTTTGAACCGTCAAAAGAATGTGTGGTGTATCATTTAAACAATTTTTGTTTCTCTTTGACGATGATATTGTTGAATAAAATGTCATATATTTCATTTGTCTGTTAAACATTATTAAAAATATTTGATATTTATTTTAATAAAAAATAACCTTTGTGACAATAATTGTATTCCTCTGTGTAAAAGTTTGTTCTCTATGGCAACTCTTGTCCTCTATGGCAATTGTATTTCTCTATGGCAACTCTTGTCCTCTATGGCAATTGTATTTCTCTATGGCAACTCTTGTCCTCTATGGCAAATGTATTTCTCTATGGCAACTCTTGTCCTCTATGGCAATTTGTATTTCTCTATGGCAACTCTTGTCCTCTATGGCAATTGTATTTCTCTATGGCAACTCTTGTCCTCTATGGCAATTGTATTTCTCTATGGCAACTCTTGTCCTCTATGGCAATTGTATTTCTCTATGGCAACTCTTGTCCTCTATGGCAATTGTATTTCTCTATGGCAACTCTTGTCCTCTATGGCAATTTGTATTTCTCTATGGCATGTCTTGTCCTCTATGGCAAATGTATTTCTCTATGGCAACTCTTGTCCTCTATGGCAAATGTATTTCTCTATGGCAACTCTTGTCCTCTATGGCAATTGTATTTCTCTATGGCAACTCTTGTCCTCTATGGCAATTGTATTTCTCTATGGCAACTCTTTGCCCTCTATGGCAAATGTATTTCTCTTTGGCAACTCTTGTCCTCTATGCCAATTGTATTTCTCTATGGCAACTCTTGTCCTCTATGGGAAATGTATTTCTCTATGGCAACTCTTGTCCTCTGTGGCAAATGCATTCCTCTATGCCAACATTTGTTTTCTATAGCGAAAAAATTCTTCTATGTCGGCATTTGAACTATCCGGCAATTATATCCCTCTATGGCAAAATGTCTCCTCCTCGACAAATGTATTTCTCAATGGCAAAATGTATATTTTATGGCAACGTTTGTCCTCAATCGTACAACTAAATATAAACTTCAGGTGGAATATCATATCACAACACGCTCATATACAAAATATTATTCGAGTGTGTGTGTGTGTGTGTGTGTGTTTGCGTGCGTCTGGATGACTATATTATTATCATACGTCATAATTATGTTATTTCATTATTATATTATATCATATAATTATTTCATTACAATATTATTATGTTATCCTCGACGTCGCGCGTGTGCGAAAAAGCCGACTGGCAACCTCCGCTGGCCATACGTCCAAAGTCCCAGACGCGGCCACACGTGTCCACGGCGTCCATCCCGCACGCCATCTTTTCGAACTGTTGCACGCGACGGCTGACGCGGCTATGGGCGTCCGGGCCGTCGTGCTCGGCGCGCGGTCCACTGTCCGCGGCGGCGTCCGCAGCGCTCGTCTGCGTGGCTCGGCGAAACGCGCCGAGAAGTGCGCTTCCGCGGGCAGCATCTCGCGGCTCATTTCGAAACAACGAAAAATTACAAAAGTGAACTCAAGAGCGAATCGCTCAAAAACGGCGGTTAGTTCGGGATTCGTGATGATTCGAAACGTCCGAGTAAAAAGACGCGTCTGTTCTTACTCGATTGTAATTTTCACTTTTTCAATCCCGGGTTTCGCCCAGGATTCCCCGATAGCAGGGTGCTGGGTGACTATGTTTAAAAAAATAATAAACACACGGTCACGGCAACGTGTGAAACGTCAGATAAGCTGCTAAATATTAGTAAACCGTCACGGAACCGTTTACACGGAAACCGTGTATGTGTGAAAAGGGCCTTAGGTTATCTTCTATACCAGGGGTCTTCAACCAGCGGCCCGCGGGCCGCATGTGGCCCGTTTTGTCATTACTTGCGGCCCGCGATCATATTTGAAATATAGCATGCATCTTTTCTATTTAGATGAAAATTAAATGACCATGAACCCAATGAAAAAATTGGGATAGAAGCGATAAAACAAATTAAATTACCTACTTACATGTTATAAATGTTGGCTGTTTTAATGATATTAATGATAGATTGTAATTAAAAATATTTTAATCATACAAATTATAATAGTAAATCTGAATTTTAGAATAAAATACACGTTTTTACTACGGATGCGGCCCGCGAGATTTGTATAAAATAATGTGTGGCCCTCTCCATAAAAAGGTTGAAGAACCCTGTTCTATACCGTGCCGCGACTACGCGGCACGCGCGATTAAATCACTCCGTGTGAAACCAGCTTTATTGTAAAAATAAATAAATATTAATTTAGAGCTTTGTTGTTAGATAGTAAAACTTATGTTTTTGATTATAATTAATTATTTAATTAATAGTGTAAAAATAGAATAAAATACCAAATAATTCATCAACTACAAATATATAATATTTATATAATAAATTATGATATTTACCAAGTTTTGAAGGGAAAAATACATATACCTAGTCGGAAAAAAATTGTTCAAATTCATATTTATCGATGTTTTTTTTTAACATACCTCTCATTCAGATAATTTTGGCTTTAGAATACAAGTTGATTAATCAACAATGTCTTGAAAAAAATCGATCAATTCAAAAACAATATTTAAAATAGGGGTTAGTCCCCATTAATACGCCCCTGGGCCCTGCTCTAATTAAATGTCCCGCAAACAGAATTGAAATATATATAGTACCTATATCTTAATATATATAAATCTCGTGTCACAATGTTTGTCCTCAATGGACTCCTAAACCACTTAACCGATTTTGATGAAATTTTTTACACCGCGTGTAATTTGGTCCAACTTAAAAGATAGGATAGTTTTTATTTCAAATTTTTTAATACATTAAATATTTTAATTAACTTTTTAATAAATTTGTATGATTGCATGGTGTATTTCGGGTTTGGAAACCGTCGAATCTATTTGTGTTAGCTAAAGACAGGTTAACCAAAACCATTGTGCACCGATTGGTGTAAAATTAAATTGAAATTGAAAGTATTTATAATTCAAAAAAATAGATATTAATGTTTAAAAGTTTAAGACTGTCTGCCTTGCCTATCTCATTCATGAGTTTAAGCGTCACATGTTATTTACTGTATTATACTGTAATATACTTATATTTGTTATAAAATTAAATGGAAATAATAAATCTGATAAATTTTTATTTTGTACCTATTGATTTCTGCTTAATATCAAGTGTAAGAACATTTTAATTAATTGTGTTCAACGAACTTCCCCTTCAAATCTCAATCCAGTGAATTTGTATACCAACATCAACATTTTCGTCTTTGTTAGTAAATAATTTCATTGTACTAAAGGGTTATAGTAGTAGAAAGTCAAATAAGGAGATCACCATATTTTTTTACAAATACCATCTGTGTGAAAAAGCATAGTGAACTCCGTGACTTATGTTCTCTTATTGTTCCTCTTAGATTGTTTACTATAATGTAATATAACAAAAACTTTAACCACAGCAACGCGTGGCCGGGTCAGCTAGTATATTATATATTATATAGTAATAGTATATACGTATATAGAGTGTATTCAGTTATAAAGTACCTAGACCTTGTTTTCGTGAACATACTGTATTTTATACATGTAAATATTTTAGATGTTTTATTTCTAGTCGTCAAAATCACTTTGAACTTTTAGTAGCAACTAAACATAATCAAGCAACCGGTTTTTTTTCTTGATGACTAAGAGTCTTTAGGTAAGTTGTATACCAATGTTTAGATTTTTTGTAAATGCTTATCTTCACCAATTTTAAATGTATATAGCCATATAGGTATTAAGTACCTAATCATCAAATCATTAACTGTGAAATAAAAAGCTTTCAAAATGTAAATTTGGCTCATAATCAAGTGGTAATTTATT
The DNA here is from genome assembly GCA_027580255.1 of Therioaphis trifolii. NCBI lineage: Eukaryota > Metazoa > Arthropoda > Insecta > Hemiptera > Aphididae > Therioaphis > Therioaphis trifolii. The sequence continues at coordinate 34,385,266 of CM050408.1, read as the reverse complement.
TATGTAAGTTTTTGTAGATATCATGAAAAATAATTCCTACAACAAAATACAATTTAAATGTTTTAACTCTACATTGTTAAGCATAATAGAAATAAAAAACTATGCCAATGATAATTTTGTACCACAAAATATTATCATACTCGGTATTATACAGAGACCATTAATTGTCCAAGTAAAGTAAATGGATTTCCATTCAGTCACTACTTTTATAATGAAACCGAAAAAGTAAGTTGAAATACATATACTAAACATTGATTGAAATATATGACACAATATAATGTCAATGTACAGTGTTCAAAATGGATGTATTGTATAATACATTCATACCTTCATATAATATTGATTATATAAAATGATTATTCAATAAGTGATATGTATTGGACCATGAAAGGAAAAAAACAACTGATTCTTAAAACTAAATTCTTAATTAAAGAAAAACAGAAGTCCAAACTTAACTTGTCTACGACTTTTCGTTAGCGAGTTATAGTCATTTAAAGTTAGCGCGAGACGTCATAGAATCTAATCTACTGCGGCTGCAATATGGCTCCACGTAAGTCACGTGTCGTACATTTTATTATTTCACATAATATTATTACGAGTAGTTATAACTTATTACATATTATTATTTTGGGTTTGATATTTTTGTGTACAAAAATAATTACGTGCTATATATTTATTTTTATTTTTAGTTCTTACAAACAAAACGGATTTTTTGTCGTTTTCTTCTAGGACAGGATTAGTATTTACTATTTTAGTATTGTTCTGTGTTTCTTTGAGTGTGCTTGAAAATAAACTATGATTGTGGTTACGAAATTAGATTTCTGCGATTACTATGATTATTTTAATCAGGGGCGTATTTATGGGGGGCTGAGGGGGCTTCCCCCTCCCCTCGAAATCCAGGAGTTGTTTATGAAGTCTGCTTCTTATGTCCTATCAGATGTAAATCGTAAAAGTTTAATTTAATTTTATAAAGAATTATTAGTAACAACGAACAAGTTATTCATGTAATGTGTCTGACTATTTTGATCGTAACGATTATACATTTGAGTTCGGTTTAATAGGCTGAATTGGGGAATTTCAGTTGGAGAAAATATCACAGCCCCCCCCCCCCAAATCTAAATACGCTCCTGATTTTAATACTAACCATAATGAATTTAGCTAATGCTTTGGTAGGTCATTGCTTGGTTAGGTTTAATCCCCCCCCTGCGTTCGCCCCTGATTGGTGGGTAAAAATCGTCCTATAATTCAAGTGGTCTATCCCCAAGTGAATTTACCTCCCCCCCCGGAAAATTTTACAAGTAGGTAAAAATTGCCTATTACGATAGGCAATTTTTACCTCGGGGATTTTTTTTAGCCTCAACTTTACCGGAACCTGTAATGTTTTATAACATTTATAAATGTAATAAATGTATTCATCAAATCATGTTCATACGCCAATAAGGTACCATTTTTTATTTACATTTGAAGACCACTGCATTAAACATTAAGTATACTAATAAATAGGTTTTTAAATTATTTTAAAATTTTTGAAATTTGAAGTTATTTTTTTTCATGACGTTTCCCATTTTGAACCGCTCGCAATCCCTTTAATCCCCTTAGGGTTTGAATTTTCAAAAATCCTTTCTTATCAGAGGCCTTTGTCATAATAGCTACCTGTACGCCAAATTTCAGCCCGATACGTCAAGTGGTTTGAGCAAATGAGCTTTAGCTTTGCAATTGCATTGATAGATCAGTCAGCTTTCCCTTTTATACAGAAGACAGATAAGCGAGACTAAGGTATAATCACAGAACAATAATATTACATTGTGATTATATCTTATTCTTAGTCCATGATAATAAAGTATGGAGCATGAATGATAAGTGATAACGTTAAAATCGCCGCTTTTTAATACAAATGTATTTTGTAAATTTTTTAAACTATATTGTTATGTGGTTAAACCTTCTTAAATAGTTTATATTGATTCTAAAAATCTTTGTATTATTATATAAAATGTGTATCAGAAAATTATTGATAAAACAGACCTATAGTCAAACATTACATGGTGTTAAACTTACAAGAAATAAGAGCACGGAAATTTTGGATAAACAGTAAGTAATATTGCATATTATACTTGTACAATGTTAATTATTTAATGAAAATTGTATATTCTGTTATAAAAAATATTAGTATATAGAGATATCTTTTTACGGTCCAGTATTTTTTTATCTGAATCTTAAATTAATTAATATTAAATGTTTTTTGTGTATAAATGTTTTTACCTCAGGATTGAATTCTATGTTGATTTTAACATTATTCTGTCTATAAGTTCATAGTTATTTTCTATATAATTCTACTATATGTTATTTATATTTATAATAAATTTTCAATGTTATCTGGTTTTGTAGTAAATGGAAAAGTGTTGTTGGATTAGAAATACATGCTCAGATTTCAAGTGAATCTAAATTATTTAGTGCAGCTTGTACTAAGTTTGATGCAACAGTGAATTCTCAAGTGGCATTATTTGATGCTGCGATTCCTGGAACACTTCCTGTAAGCATTTTTATCATCTAATTCAGTGTTAGACCTGGCTAGAAAGGAGTTAATCAATAACATTTATCATGACACATTTATAAAGATTAATTTTATGCTGTAGACTAAGTAATATTTTTAGGAAATCATAATATCAAGATTGATCTTTATTATTATTTTCACCAAGGAACAAAAAATTCAATCTGTATAAAATTAGGTAATAATATTTATAATAATTATTGATTATCTATAATTTTTTTATAAAATTACATTAATGGTAGAGATTAATATTAGGAATGTGTTATGATACTAGGTGAAAATTTTTATTATTTTCAAGATAAATACAATGATTTACTTCTCATTGATAATGAATTGATTGTTAAACACAAATTAGCAAAAAAAAAACATATACCTATATATTTATATATACACTGATTTTCACTTATATCCATTGCTTGTTAATTGTTACTAACTTATTCAGACGTTTCATTAAATATAACTTTATAGATACTGAGCATATGTACATCTATGACCAACAGTCTTCTAAATTTATGTGTGATCAGTTCCTCTCAGAACTAGCCAGGTCGAAAATTGTTTAGTAGCAAAAATAATTATTATTTATCTAATTTTGTTTTCAGAGTATAAATGAAAAATGTGTAGAAGCAGCTATAATAACTGCTTTAGTATTGAAGTGCAGTTTAAATTCAGTGTCATTATTTGATCGCAAACATTATTTCTATGCAGATATGCCAGTAAAATTATAATCCTATCATTATTTAATTTAATTTCATCAAGATATATACCATTCATTGATTCTTAAGTCTATTAGTTTAAACTAAAAATTATATTCTACCGTAACTGTATTTCTAATGACTTTTATGTTTTAATTCTATAAGTTGAATAACTTTTAGAATGTTTTATCAATCAAAATTCATAGTAATATGATTTAGTATTAATTTAATTAAATAAGTATTTATAACTTTATTTAATTACTTTTCAAAATATTTTATGTTTTAGCTAGTTAAATTGTATTCTTAATTTTATTTATGTTTACTATGACCCCCAAAAAATATAATTGTATTATAATTTATAACTTTACTGCCCCCCCCCTTAGTGTAATGCAAAACATTACTTTTTTCTAGTGTATTAGTAAATATATATTTTATATTTTAAGGCAGGTTACCAAATAACTCAACAGTTTAAGCCTTTAGCAGAAAATGGGAAACTGACTTTTCATGTTATAGAACAAAATGTTAATAAAGATCCCTATTGTAAAACTTCTTTAATTAAACAAGTACAGCTAGAACAAGATAGTGGCCGTACAATACATGACGATTCTTCTCAAACGTAATTTTTTTTTTTTTTAATTATTTTTAATTAGTTTTAATGATGTTTAGGGAATAATTAGTAAAATATTATTTTATTAAATTCTAGTTACTCCTTTTATAACAAGTTCAATCAAAAGTCTTATTCATCCCTATATGCTAATATTATACCTTGACTAGAAGTTTCTTTTTGATAATCCAGTTAAAACTATGGTTTTTGAAATTTTACCCTATTTTTATTTTTTATACTGTAATAAATATTAATATTATATTATTTTAAATTTCATATTATAAATTATTTTGTATCTACTAGTTATTAAATTTTACATTAATTTTTGATAAAAATAATTTATATGTATTTATAGATCACTTATTGATTTAAATCGTGCGGGAACAGGGTTAATGGAACTTGTTTTTGAACCTGATTTATGCAATGGATTAGAAGCTGCTGCTCTTGTCAAAGAACTATTACTAATATTTGAACAAATTAAAACATGTTCTGGTCGAATGGAAGGTATTGTATTTCATTATCTTAATGTATAAGTTTTGGCTGTATTATAATGTGTTGATGAATGAGGCAATAGAAATATTTAATGATTTGACAATAACTTTTTCTGAATTTAGTGTTAATTATGTGATTCTCATTTTTAATGCATATATATCATAAGAGCCCTTATAGTTTAAAAGTGATAAGTTGTTAGAGTTTATATTGTATTGCTCTCATATGTATTCTATATTCAATCCTATAATTAAAGAAATATTAAAAATTACATTTAAAAATGTTTGCCAAAAATTTCAAATAATTATAATTTTTTTAATTAATATGTATGTATAGCTATATATTTCATAGTTGACATTGTCTATATAGTTAGGTGGTAATGATTGTATTTAATTTTGTATTATTTATTTACAGAGGGTGCTTTAAGAGTTGATGCAAATGTATCGATTTCTAATGATGATCAATTAGGTACACGGACTGAAATTAAAAATTTAGGTAGTGTACGAGCAGTTCAGTTGGCAGTTGATTATGAAATTCGCCGCCAATTAAATTTATTAAATAGTGGAAAAGAAATTTTAAATGAAACAAGAGGATGGGATTCCGTTACTAATAAAACAATATCAATGAGAGATAAAGAAGTTCTGCAAGTAATTTACCATTGTATAAAATGAATAAATTTAATCATGAATCTATTATTATTCTACTATTTTTAGGACTATCGATTTATGCCAGAACCAAATTTATTGCCACTTAATTTAAATATATTTGATATTAATAAATTACAATCAAGTATTCCAGAACTACCAACAATTACTCGTAAAAATTTAATGAGTAAATATGGATTTGATATAAGGAAAACATCTATTTTAATGGTAACTAAATATTACTAAATATTGTCTTAAGTTTGTTCATCAACCTCATGATTACTTCCTAGTCTTGTTCTACTTACAACTTAGTAGTCTTTTCAACAGAAGAGCTTCAACCAACCTAAATTTCCTCATTAAATTGATAAACAATTCCATAAACGCTTCTGAGCTTTTAGCAGAAGTCAACTTCAGAGTTCCAAACAGACCATCTAGGCCAGAGGTTCCCAACCTTTTTTGACTCACGGTACCCTAAATCATTTTTGAAAATCCGGAGGCACCCTATAGAGTATAGACTACTTTGGTTTTATTTAGCAGTTCATAATTATAAACATAAACAAAAGTAGTAAGGCGCATTTGATGTATATAGTTAATACACGTATTATATTTTATAAAAATAAAACAAATTATTACATTGAACACTAACAATATATTTTAATTTTTCTTTTTACATAATATTATTTGATTATCAATATTAATTAAAAATTTGGGAACTTATGGAACTAATGTGAACTTGGTATTGTTTTTTTTTTACACAAATATTTTATTCGTGGTCAAATAGTTGAAAGACATACTCTCGTTTCTTCTTCAATGAACTCCATTTTTATTCGTTTATTTTTTTTTATGATTACAAGAGTAGAAAATATGTGGTAAAGAACAAAAGGTGATAACTTTATAACAGTCCACATCGAAGCGATAGCAATCAAACCGGTATGAACATTAAAATAGATTGAACATCGCAGTATTTTTACAATTTATATGGAACACAAAAGGCTTTATATTATAGTCTGTTTTATTATTCACAGTGTTATATTTTTCATGAAATCGATTTTTCTTAAAAAATATATTTTAAATAATTTCATTGAACCCTAAATAAAGTTCGTGGCACCCTGATTAGGGATCTCTGATCTACATTATTGGCTCCCTACTACGTCGCTCAATACACTACTAATTATAGACGTAACCAACCTATACACCGTATGATATGTATAGCAAATGAGAATCTCTCTAATCTTTGAGTCTTACATATGTAACAGTATATAATTTTAAGTTCTCATTGTTCTCATTAATGTCTCAATTTTCTATACTGTACCTTGGGGCATAGACTGCAATGTAATGTAAATAAATTTATTTATTTATTAATAACAATAATAAAATTAAAAATTTTTATGCCTGATTCATTTATATTTTTTATAGAATGAACCAATTTTATTATCAATGTTCTATGAAATAATGAGTAATAGTGTATCGAGAAATCCATTTAGAGTTTGGAACATATTAACTATTGAATTATTGACAGAACTTTATAAGAGATCAATTGAAGCTAGTCATTGGTAATTAATTTACTTTGAAATAATATTAATTTAAAACTTGTTTATAAGTTCTTTTAAATTTGCAGTGAAGTTTCATCTGATGTTATTGGCGAGGTTGTAGATTTACTAGACAATGGTACATTGAACTTAGTTTATGCAAGAAAAGTTATCTCTAAATTATTTGACGAAAAAAATAAACCTCCATCACAAGTAAGAATATTTATATTATATTTATACTATTATAGTTATAATATAATAGTATCAAAGACATTAAATTCTTAATTTGAATTTTATTTTTGATTAATTTTATTTTTAGATTGTGTTTGAAAATAATTGGAATCAAATTTCTGATATCAATGAGATAGATAATTTATGTAAGGAAGTTATGCAAGATTATCCAAAAGCAGTTAAAGATTATAGAAAAGGAAAAGTACAAGCTATCAAATTTTTAATTGGTCATATTGCAAAAAAAACAAATGAACGTGTTAATTTAGCATTGGTTTCAAAGAAATTAGAAGAATTGCTAAAGAATAAATAAAATATTTTATATATTACATAAATACAATACTTTGTTCTTTGAAAATTAGAGTTGTGTTTTTAAATAAATAAATTAAAATTTTATTTCATTTACTTCGAATTTTAATAATTTTTACTAATTTCATAATCTTTTTTTCTCATCCATATCAAATTAGTTCATTCATTTTTTGTCTCACATTGATAGGTAGAATTACAGCCTGGACCAAATGGGCCTTGGCTCAGGCTAATTGGCTACAATCAATATGTAACCAAAATGATTGTCAGCAGTATCTATCTCAATATCATATTTATTTTTAAAAACTAATATTTTACCTTCAACCACATATTTTAATATTTTATTTGTTTTTAGTTATCAAGAATCCTCCCTTAATGGACACCTCTAAATAGCAGACACCTCAAAATAGCGGATGTTTTTATGGGGACGGTGATATTTTCACTTCTTTTAAATAGAAAAACCTCTAAATAACAAACACTTTTATGGCAATTTAATTTTTGATTTTGAAAATTTTTATCATGAATGTAGATTAATCATGGAATTCCTTAATAAATATCTACCTATCTATCTAATCTAATCTTACTACTATACATTATTATACTATGTACAATCATAGTTTATCATATTCGTACATTATCGCGTTAATAAAAATATTTTCGAGTTGATGTTTTGTAAAGTTATTCTACTCATATTTAGTTGTGTTTATGAGTCTTCAAGAGGAGTATTTGAATACTAGATTTAATTTAGAAAAAAATAAAAAAATAAAATTGTATTTTTGAAATTTTTTTTCTTATGATATAAAATAATTAACTCGTTATTTTTCCATTAATTGGTGAAAAATGAAATAATACTGAAAAAAATGATTGAAAAAGCTACAAAAATGAACAGGTAACAAATAAAACAAAACATTCAAAATACAAATAAGTCATGTAAATTCATATATTATTGGAAAATATTTTATGGCAAGAGCACATAATTTATAATGTTCTTAATTAAGATGCAAAATTTATCAACATCTGAGCCTTAATTATAACTTATAAAATCAGTATTTAACATGTTAAGGAAAAAAAAATACAAAATACAAATGTATAAATGTGTTGGTATAAAATTTTAAAAATGAACTTCAAAAAATTCGTATTAAAATCAATACAGAATCTAAAATGTATGATAAATATTATTAGTTATTCCTTATCACCAAACATTTCTTCACATAATCTAAAAATTAAAAATTAAGTTTTCTAGCTTTTATTTAGGAAAAGTTGTTCATCATTGAATCGAAGTCAATTGAGTTTGTTATTTCTTTTTCAATTGAAAGTAATGCAAGATTAGTTAGTTTTGTTTGATTTATTGTGGATATACACATTCGATCTTTAAATTAAGACAGATTTGGTTTGTTGTTCATCCTCGTGGTATATAACAGATAAATACAGGTCGTTCATTGGATTGTTGCCAATTTTGTTAACAATTTACTGTATATATTTTCTTTTTTTTTATTCAAAGAATATTTAAAACCTGTATAAAATGTATGCTTTAAGTAAAGTGGAACAACAAAATAGTTACCTACTACCATTATCTAATAACAAGGGAAGAAATTCAGTGATGCGACTCTTGTGTTAAAACGTTCATAATATGTCCAAGGAAAAAATTACAGCTCGATTAAAAAAACACCTTTAATGCAATTGTATTAAAAAAGATAAATAATTATATAGGTTTTTTGATAAAAAATTCAACTCAATCGTATCTTCAATCAGTTTCTAGTTATTTAGTAATATTTCATCGCTTTCTGGTTTAATTGTATAACGAAGTTACAATTAAGTACATATAGCCAATTATAAGAACAAATTAGTTATTTGAAATGTTGAATCTGTGTACAATAGGTATACTGTTTAACTACTGTTGCTAATATCCTAATAAAAACAGATAATACGAATTCTATGGTGTAAATGTATATTTCTGAAGTATATGTACACAATGTGATAACAGTAAACATATACATGTCAAAATATATTATAATATTAGTTGATCTGGCAAAAGTTGTTTTATCCATAAAGAATTATTACAAAGTATACGGCGTTGTCCATGAAAATAATATAAAGTTAAAAAACACATTCCATTTCATTTATTTTAATAATTAAAATTAAAACATTTTTAAAGCATATAATATCAGTTTTTAGTGCATGTTTTAATACTTAATATTGCGTTTTTAAGTGCTATGAGCAAGTTAGGTGATCCATGCACCGTGCACCTCGGCTTCTAATTATTTATTATTATTTATTACTATTTTTCTCGTTATCAGAGGCACCGAAATTATACTTTTGTACCAGGGACGCCCACACATACGTCACTCAGGGGGGGGGGCAAAAAAAAAATTTCTGACTCGTGAAGTACAACTATTAATTTTACGAGTAGGTACATAATAATATTATACTCGTAATTAATGGTACGATGATTGTCGGAGAGTCACTGAGTGCCCTAGTCGTGTGAGACCGACTTCATGTAAAAAAACCTCTTATTTTGTAACCAACATGATAAATTTCAGGGGGGCAATGGCCCCCACTGGCCCCTCCCTCCGGTCGTCCCTGTTTTGTACCTAATGACTAATGTCATAGATGAAATAGGTATGTGGTGTCCAAGGTATATTGATTTCAACAGTTAACTTGTTTAACACTTATGTAGTTAGTATAATTAGTTGAATATTAAAATTAGTTAAACTATAAAATCAAAGGTATACTGATTTGCAAATTTCAGGTTTAAAATAGTTATAGGATTTATGTAGCCTGTATTGTTTTGATTTACGAAATACGATAAGTAGAGTAACATGATATAAAACTTGAAAAATAAATATTCTTTATTTTTATTTGTGTAAAATTTAACTAGGTACCTACGTAAGATTATTTTTTTATGAATATTACAAGAAAAAAATAATTTATTTAATTTAAAATTGTTCTAGTTGCATCATAATTTTTATATGTATTATGTCTTGAATAATATAAATATTAAAATACTAATAATATTAATAAACAACAATAAAGTCAATAAAACACAATTACTTAAATCATTTGGTAAATCACCCATAGCAACAGTATCAAATTACAAATCATAATTATAAATTAATTCGAGAAAAAAGTACCAATGTAAAATGAAAAGAAAGTTTGAAATTGGGTGGGTGGTATATTAGCAAATCGCAATGACATAAATTAATTTTTAGATTAATTAACCTCTGCTCGTTATATGTTTATTTAAAAAAGTCGGTTGTTATTTCTTTTCACTCCCTTAGGAAAAAATCTGAGATAAATATTTTGATTGAAGTAATTTGATTCTAAAGTATTGTAACGTTTTCAATTGTTAAATCATCATTTATGTCGCGCTCAGTTAAATATGCTTCGGTAAACAGAACATACGGCCATGTAGAGTACGAATAGAGAACGCAAAATGCGAAGTAGTCGAGTTTTTAACTTCTACTCGTAGTAAAAAAGTCGAGTTTTTAACATTTAACAAACGATTCGAATTTTTTAGCTAACTTAGAGACAAGTAACATTTGTCTCTAAATAAATGTATTAATCGTTTTCCCCTTATTCTCTATAGGAAATAATCCGCCTCAGAGAAGTGTTTTATTTTGCATATATTTATTAAAAGTTACACTCATTCACTCAAACTCCGCTATACCTGGGGTCTTCACACACTACACTCAAGAACAGGGTTACTTAGGTGATAGCGATAATTGTATCTATTAACTATTTGTACACTTTGATCGATTTTATAATATATCCGTTGCATAAATATATTACTTGGTTCGTGTTAGTTTTTTGAACGCAGGTCATAAGTTTCTTGGACCAGTAAAATATAAATAGGAAACCTTTATTTATATATTATTATTTCAATTTTCAACGACCCGGTCCTCAAAACCGGATAGTACAATAGGGATTATCCAACCGACTATTCCTTAAGTGGATAGGATAATATATGAATATCGACAGCCCTTTCAATCGAATAGAGCGAGGGAGGTGTGGTGCAGTATTTTCACTGGTAACCTTTGATTAACTACCGAAATTTCCGGAAATACCGATAAAACGTAAAAAAATATATTTACCCCCTTTCAACCCTCTTAGTAAAAGATTGGGTATCCTTTCTTAGTGTTCCTAAACATAGTAATAAGTACATTTTATCAACATTTCGAATGAAACAACACGAGAGTTTTGGTTATATGTAGATCAATTAGTCAGTCAGGACACGTTCGCTTATGTATATATATTGTGACAAAATTAAATTATCATAAATAATATATTATGTACCTACGAGATAATCTTTGTAATATTTGCCGTATGACTGTATAGGTAAAATTATAAGCAATGAAGACGTTAATTTATAAAAGAGTATATGATTTAAGTAAAATAAAATTGATTTTATTGATGAATGTTGGCTCGGGGATATTTGCATTATATAGGTTTACGGCTTAAGTGATTTCACTAATACATGTCATGTAAAACTACTAATAAATTTAAATATTTTTTATTAGATTAGTATTATAGTTACTGTCTGAAAGTATATTACATTTAGAAACATGGGTAACGTCATATATACGTATATATATATATATGTACATGTACAATGTATAAATAAATAAATATAAATATATATATATATATACGGAATATAATTTAAATGAGAACTTTCGAAAGTAAAAACAACTCCTCAACTTTTCAACAAGAGTGAGAGAACCGCCTTAAGATGAGTTTCCACTTTACATATGCTTATTTAAAAAAAGAATACATATAAAATTTATGTAATTTATTGTAAAATCATAATAAATAATTAGCTCACTATACATATTACAAATAATACTAAGTTGAATAATAATTAATAACCATCGTTGTTGAAACCTTAACCTAATAAATAAAACACTTTTAATAATGATTTACATATTATAATAATAATGAATACTTAAAAATATATATATGACCTGAATGATTATTCTATATTTGGCAAACATTTCTTGACGCACCTTTGTGGTTAATTTTATTTTTCGTGGTTACCTTCTTCAATAACTTAAATAATGTTTCGATCTCCCAGCGAAATAAAATAAATTTAGAACTTTGAAAATATTTTAGTGTTATTTATGCTTTGTTTTATTGAAGTATCATATGTATATGGTTGTTATATTATGTGCTAAAATATTACCCGTAGATTATCTAGATTATCGCGAAGTGTGTAATTCATAAATATACATTTATATATGAAAGTACATCACATACTTACATGTAATATTTATGAATATTAGTTGTAATACGTATATTTGATTGTATAATATATATAATATATACAATTACTTTGAATTAATGTATATCATAACACAGCACACGCATAAGCCAGTGGCGTATTTAGGATTTTTCCTAGGGGGGGGGGTCAAAATAAAAAATTTAATAGGGACCCCTTAATTAGTATTAAGCTTTAATGACTACTAGACAAATGTATGATTTATATACTGGGTTAGTATAAATTTGAGGACTTAGCTCCATGGCACTACAACAAAGTTACAAAATACAAGGAAGTATGAGATCACATGTTTGAATGAGATAAATTACAAATAAACCCCGTAAAATTTTGAATATTGTTTACTCTAATTTTGCATTTAAATAATTAAATATATGACTACAGTAGATATGTTTTGAAAAACTTAATATAATTTATATTTAATAGTTAACAGATATTAAAAAGCAACAATTTATTTTATTCTAAATTATATTATATTTTTATTTTATATAACAAAATTTAGTTTCCTAGATTTTTTAGGTAGGTAATTCGTCCACAACTTGCTAGTCAAAAAATCAAAATATTTCACAAATTACTATTTACCAGTGTCAAAAAGGCATAGAGCTAAAATAAATTTAGATTTAAATAAAAAAAAGTGTTCATCTCAAATTTTGTGGGGGGATCAAACTCAATGATCCCCCCCCCCATTAATACGCCACTGGCATAAGCATATTATTGCTTATTAAATATGAATGAATGCATAAAAGGTTCAAAAAAGTTTGCTTATTTATATTTTTAATAAAAAGTCCTTGCATGATGTGGTGGCAAAGCCTAAATCACGTAGTATAGGTATATATCACGTGCAAGAAGAAGTGTAAAATCATAATAGACATAAGTTATTTTATCGGCATTTAGTAACCAATGGCTGGTAAGTGAAAACGATCTCATGGTTAACAATTATTTTTATGTAAACGTTTGTATAAATAATTATTATACCTGCGTGTGTGTGTATTCTCATACATGAATACCTGTGTGTGTGTGTGTGTGTGTGTGTGTGTGTGTGTGTGTGTGTGTGTGTGTGTGTGTGTGTGTGTGTGTGTGTGTGTGTGCGTGTGTACAATATGATATATTAGGCACGTGAAGTAAAAACGACCACCGCCTCGTGGACACGCAATAATTATTGTTTTTGGCGAAAGTTGCGAAGAAGACTCAAAAGAGTTTTAAACATTTTTTTTTGTTCGCGCGTCCGTCCACCCGCGCATACCATATTATCGTAACGTTACCGCCCCCGATCGGTGGCAGTGGCACAGACAATCTTACGTTAATTATTATTATCGAGGCTGACAATATAAGGCGGTGTGTGGCGGGCGTCGAGCATCTGTGACACTGCAGCACACTACACACACACACACACACACACACACACACACACACACATGCACGCACACATACACACACACACACACACACACACACACACGTATCTACGCACACGCCTACATCATACGTACATTGTACATTATCCGATAATACGTATATACGCCGTGATACAGTGACATTCTATTAATTGGAACGAGTTAAACACGCACCGTGGCTCTTGACCCATATACGATACACACACACACACACACACACACACACACACACACACACACACACACACACACACACACACACTCACTCACACGCACGCACGCACGCACACACGCAAGCGCACCTTTGTGGTGGCGGCCACGGCTCATCTCTAGAACGCGCGCAGACTCTGTCCGGCGTAGGCGCATAAGTCACGGCGGTGGCGGCGACGACGACGACGGCAACGGCAACGACGGTGGCGGCTATGGCGGCCGCTCAAACAGTGAGTGTGGTGCGCGCGCGTGTGCGTACCGTTGCCGTTGTCGCTACCGTTACCGCCGCCGGTAAGCCGTCATCTCTGTCGCTCGTTTATATAAATAGAGGCGTCCCGACGTCGCTCGCTCCGGCTGGCTTTCTGGCGCTCGCCAATATCCTCCATAATACACCACGACGGCGGCCCAGTTGTTATTATTAACGCGCGCCGTTTAACTCGAGTTTCTACTTGGTACACTCCGCCACACTCGACTATACGATATATAACATTATCGTAGTCCTGCGCGCGCGTCGCCGTCGATGGTCAACGACGCACGGCATTTTCATACTGCGGTCGCGGCGAATCGTCGTCGTCGTGGTCGTCGTCGTTGTTGTTGTCGCTGCTGCTGCAGGTATTTGATGAAACGACGGTGAGGAGACGACGGCGACGATCCGAACACGGGTACCTATCCGTTGCGCGACAGCGTCGTTGACTTACAGAGACGGGCACGCGACGATAACCCGTCGCGCGCCGCCACCGCGTGTATCGTTTAATTATCATTATATAATTTAATATCATTTAATCCGTACGAAATCGACGCGTCGCGACCGAGTGCGTGCGTTCGCTGCCGGCCGCGTTCGCCGTACGCGCGGCGTAGCCACGGAGAGCTGCCGCCCCGCTGCTCGATCCGTGCCGAAGGGACGAGAGCGTGCCGCGTCGCCGTCGTCACCACCGCCGCTGCCGCCGCCGCCGCGCCGTGTGGTCGTCGGTGTCGTCGCCGCCGCGTCGCTGCCCACCGAGTGGAGTGCACGTTCCGCGCGACCACAGTCCGTCACCGATGGTGCACGAGATAACACCGCCGCCGGTTACAGCACCGCTTCGCCCGGGAATCGTTGCCGACCACGGTCACGCGAGATAATGCGCCGATAGAGTAAATTGTGCGACGATTACTCGTGTGTGTGTGTGTGTGTGTGTGCGTGTGCGTGTGTGTACGATTATGACGCCACGGTGGTGGTGGTGGTGGTGACAATATTATTACCATTATGTCCGGTGTCGCGAGTTGCTAAAAAGGCGTTAAATGTCATCGGTTCCGGCGGTGTGGGTTTGGAATTATGTTGCTGCTGGCGATCGGTGGACAACGTAGTCCGGCGCTGTGTAAGTAAAACGGAATGGAATTGTGTATAAATAAATCAATGCCAAAAATGTTTGCCAAAAAAAAAAAAAAAAAAAGAACAAGGAGAGAACGAGAGTCTCCACATTGTTCGGGCGCCGGGGCCTGGCCGATATATGCGCGTGTTATGCGGTCGTAACACTGTGAACAGGGTCATTCATTAAGACCGCGACGATCGCTTTCTAGGAATCCGCGCCCTGTCCTGTCCTTGTATCAACGCGCGTTGACGCTTTTCTTTCTCGCGCATGGATAAACATTTTACCGTTCATGCTCACTCAAATGGTCCGATATTATTTTGTATAGTCGTATACTTTATACATACGAACATGAAGTGCTCGATAAAATCTGCTAAGTTCGTCGAACACGTGGTCACAATACCGTTTCACCAGATATAACACAAACGTATTCTTTTTACATTTCAATTTTAGATGCACATACGTTGAATTCAAGGTTAATAAGAGCAACTAGAGTTTTTTTTTGTTTTGAGAAAACTTGTGTAATTAACAAATTGTACATATTCACGGAAGGTTTACCTGCATTAGCTGGCTCCACAGGACAGACTTAAGTTTTTGAATATAAAAAACTACAATAATTGGCTATTTGATTCATTGGATGAATTAAATTAAATATTTTTTTTTAATTTTTAGACTACCTACCTATAAAACGTTTATGTAATTTGTATTGTACTCATAGGAGTCTCTTTAACTTAAATGTCTCCTAAATTAATTTTAGATGTATTTTTTTTACAATGATGTTTTTTTTTTAATGTATGTACTCAATTTTTCGGGTAGAAATAACTGTCCAAAAGTTTATCCAGCTCTATAGATCATAAATTTCATCTAGTTGGTGCTTTAAACAGATAGTTTATCTCTATTCTCGATAGTCTTTCCAAGCGTAAGGAAAAACTACTTAAAAATTGAGTGAAAATGGTAGAATTACTAGAATTTGATTCATACTTTTTTATATTTACTAATAATTCCAAAACATAATGGTGCTGACACTTTCACCAAATATCAACATGGCCCTAATACAGACTAGGAAAAAGTTCCGAAAAATATTTTAGGTACTATTTTCGGGATATGTATGAAATTTTTAAATTATCAAAAATATCTTGTTTTTTTGGAAATTTTTACTGAATCAAATTTGAAATATTTGATGTATATACCAGAATATTTAATCTTATTCATATGCTTAACTGTAATGAAAAATTTAAAAAATGGTTCAAGATTTTTTTATATGCGATATTTTTAGTTCAATCGTTTCATTTTTTCTAAAATGAAACTAGTTGATAGTACAATTATTATTTGAGTTTCTCTCATAATCGTTGTACGAAAATAATAATTTATCATTGGTTTCAAATTTAAAATAACATCATTCTACAACTATAATTTGTCAAACGTTAAAAATGGCTAATCTAAGATTCTCAACATCTAACAATGCTATCCAAGTACCTAAGGGCCGAAAGATGAATTTATACCACCTTTATCATACTAGTTATTTACGTTTATTTCAATAAAAATATCTTACTGTATGTACTTTTAATAAATGTGTGAAAATTTTCTTTAAAAAATAACATAACAATAACAATTAAAATTTTTTAAACCTGTTTCGTGATTAAAAACATGTTGATTTAAAAACGAAACAAAAATTAATTTTACTTTAAAATTCTCTCCTTACTGATATTTTAGTACTTAATAGCATTTCGAGATTAAAATCAAAATATTTGAATAAATGTACATGGAGTAAGTCTATAGAATATAACTGCAATTATATATTTGGATGTTTTGATATGCTAATTTTAAAACTTCTAGATGTAGATTGTATTTTATTTAATACTTCTTTAAAGTAAAAATAATATTTATCTATTTAAATTTCGAAATAAGTTAACACTGAAATATAATAAATAATAATGAATAATAACTTAAAATGAATTAATAATTAACATAAAAACAAAAAACTATTAAAAAAAAATAATAATAATAAAAATATTGACACTCTTATAGTTGAATTTCGGCGGAAAGTCTTGGTTACTATATAATGTTATAACGGTATCTTTTAATCAATATTTACGTGTGTGTAATTATTTACTTATTGATAAAGATTTTATTTTAAATTTAAAATAGGTAATATATAATTTATGTGTACATACTACATATGGTATAACGTATAATATAATACATTTCATAAAATAAGATCAATTATTTACATTCAGTAAGTCAATTTGATAATAATATTTTTTTAATTAATAATTTATACTCAATATTTGTTTATATTTTGTATAATTTACTAGTGTAAAAAGTAAAATTATTTATCATTAATCATTACTTAGTGAAATTAGGTACAATGATCATTATACAGTTCATAAAAAAGAAAATGAGTTTACACGATGAGTAACTCGTATACATAGCAACTTATTAACGGCGTGACAAGAGATTTTTTTTGTAACAATAAACAAAGAGCTATGTACCGAATTAAAATCATTTAATTTATTTGAAAAATAAAATTCATATAGAAACAGATTATTTTAATTTTTAAATTTGATATAATGCAATTTAATATTTCGTATTGTCTTCATGACTTACTATATATTATTATTATTATTATTATGGCCTATGGAACAAATATATTTTGATGAAAGTTTAATATTTTTATGTTTTGTAATTAATATACACAGATGATAAAAAATAAAATAAAATAAATGTTTTTTTTTTAAATTTTAAGATGGAGATTTAATTAATAAAACATAATTATGTTACATCAAACATAATAAAATGTATAAATCAGTATAATTAATTTAGGTACATTCTAACGAACATATATATTGAATGAAATTTAATATTTTAGCACTTTTCTAATTAAACTTTTCTATTTAGTTGGAATTTCCAAAAACAATGGTGTTAGAAACTTGTACCTATTAAAAACAATTATCTTGTGCAGATTAAATATACCATTTTCAAAAACTCTTTATAAGCTGATTGTAATAATTTTCTTTAAAATTTTGTAGAATTCATAATTCTATCTACTCATGAAGCCGGGCTAAATTAATAGTTTTGACACCCAATGATATTTTTTTAGGGTACCTTTGTGTTATCCAACACGGGACTTAATTTGATTCAAAAAATGTTATTTTTGTATTATAATAAATTAAACAAATATTAGGTTATAACTTATAATTATAAAATGAATGCAGCTGAATCCAACTTTTCATCTAGTAGTAAATGTTTGTATGTATTCAAATACTATATTTCCTACATTAGTGATTACAAACAAACTATTTGTTGTGTATAAATAGGTGTGATAGTAAAAATGTTTTATATTTAGGATCTATTGATGTTTTTTTCCCAAACGATTTTTTCGAGAAGTATTTTTTTGTCCAAAAGTCACTTACGACGAATCTATATCACTGAAATGTTATATAGATATTGATGTAAAATGGCTATTTTTTTTCTGTTCGCCAAATATTTCACTTGCATGAAAAATTTGAATAAAGACTGTAAAAATGTGCCATAAATGAAAATTGTGTTGAATCGTTTTTATTTACTAGCCATTACTCCAAAAATATTGGTTAAAGAAAATTAAAATTTTCACCGAAATCAACTCTACTCTTATATAGGTTATCCATTTTTTTTAAAGTTGACTTTTTTTTAGCTGAATATAAGAACTTAGAAAAATTTGAGCAAATACCATAAATTATTAATTTTTGAAATCAAGACTTGATAATTTAATATGACTTTACTTATATACTTTAATAACAATACGAAAAAAAAATTTCAATATTTCAAAAAATCATTTGTCAGGATTATTTTTACAAATGTTGAACTAAACATTTAAAGGTCGACTGTTTTAACATCAACGTCCTACATTACATATGTGTAAAAAATAATTGGTAAATCCAATATTTATAAAACTTAGGATATAAATCCCAAATCATTTTTTGAATATTCTGATAAAAAAAAATTTCTATCCGATTAAAAAATTGAAATTTTATATAGTTATGATTCCAAAAAACTTTCTAATAATAAAATTATTTGGAAACAATAAAATAAGTTAACAGTATGTATTGCACTAAAGCTTTTGATTAGGATTGTTTTACTTAGTGAAATTATTTATTTAAAACTCTGTACCATTCACAATCATCTTAATTGACCGTTGTGACGAACTTCCTCACCTTAACCTTAATAATTTTTTTAAATTTAAATACATTTTTTAATCTCTCGATAATATTTTGTAAAAATGTAATATATAAATATATTTAATATTTATAGATTGCATATTGTATATACATATTGTAGTTCAGTTACGTTTTTATAGAAATTTTCATTCGTTTTTGAAAAAAAAAAATCGGAAAATAATAACTAAATTCAAACATTAGTGTTTTTATTTAACAAACTATTGATCTCTTTAAACTTCAGAGCAAATCAGCATTCATTGAAATCTTTTTCACGTACATTTAAAATTGTCATATTGAAATTAAAGTAATACTAATCTACCGTTCTTAATTTTTGATGTGCAAGTAAGTAATTATTTTACAAATATTGTTATCCAGTCAACTGTTTTCAAAACGTAATTTGGTGTAAAAGTAAAATACTGAATTATGTTGTATAATTGCAATATGCATAAATATTTATCATATTTACATTACTTATTTTAAATGTTTACATATTTCAATCTTTTTACAATGTTAATTTGGTTAGTTGTGTTCATATAAAAACTACATTATTTATAATATATTGTAAAAATGTAAAATCGTACTTGCTATTACTATGAGTTCTGGGATTATATAAGGGTAAAAGACCCTTGTAAAATGGAAACAACGCCCTTTTGTTGCATGTTTTGTTTTTATATTTTAGGATGAAATTATTTTACTTGACATTCATTTTTTTTAGTAGTAGTGGAAGTTGCCCTTATGTTAAAATCATAAATTATTTGACCTTCAAAGTAAGGTCTCTAGAGCGAGCTTTTAAGTAAATTAAAAGTAGATTAATTTTATTTTATAAAAACAAATGTGAAAATTACTTCCCAGTATTTAAAAAAAATGTTCAAATAAAAAATAAATGTTATTTGAACACTTACAATTAAGACCATTATAATTGCGTTGATGAGAAATAGCTATTGTCATCCGCAGAAGTTTATTTACATTTTTTTAAATCAATTTTGTCTTAACATTTTAACTTTGTTATGGATAATTTAATGTTAATGATTATAATTTCAAGTAATTTTGTAATTTACTATACCCACATTGATCTATTAAAATTTATAAAATAGATTTTGGTTTACTTTTTAGAAAAGATTCAACATAACTACAAACGTTTTTAAACTGACATTATAAAATATACAAAGTATGGTATTAGTATATGTACCTCTATGTACCTCTACTCCTATAATCGAAATTATTTGAAACAAAACACTTTAAAATATTCACGCTTAAAATTATTACTGTGGTCTGTAAAATGGATTTAAAATAAATTACATTTTTCAAGCAATTTAACAAATTAAAATATTATTTTCACGTCGAAAAATTTGATTCGAATATCAGGGATTTAAAAAAATTATTTTGTATGCTATTTCATGTATTTTGTAGTTATTTGTACTTCTAGAACTAATATATTGTATTTTCCTATACTATATCTCTGTGTATTTGCCTAATAAAATTGATCTAGTGTTATTATTTATGTAGTTCTAAAATAAAATATTTTAATATCATGAAAGGTAATTTATAATAATCCAACAATAATTAAAGCTGAAGTACTTGTATCACATTATTCAATAAAATAATGATTATTCTTTGATATAGTAATTAGTCAAGAAGAAAGGATTTCATTAATAACTTAGCTTAATCAAATTTTCTTCAATTAATTGTATTTTTTCTTAGAAAATAAATCAAGAAATCCTTGTATATAAAATTAATAATTAAGTGTTAAGTCATATTTTTCATGTAAAATTTTTATTTATTACTGTCTTTATATACTTTACTAAAATTAATATTAAACATTATATAAAATGCAATATTAATAATAGATATTGGTATTAAAAAAAAGTTGATAAAAAAAAATCCTGTCTAACGATTATTGAGATTTTTATATTATCTATAAATTAAATGTCTACGATTATATTAAATTCAATTATTACATCTTAATATTAAAAATTTTATACTTTATTAGATAAAAACGTTCAAAACACATGAGGTATTTTAAAAGTGGTACCATTTTATTCGAGTAAAAATTTTTCGACTTGATTGCTGTGTAACTATGTAGGTATACCAGTAAAACGATCGGTACAATCGTTGTTTGTCTTTTTGTTATACGACTGAATTTTTTTTTTATCTCAACATTTTCTAAACCTAATTTGGACCTAAACTCAAAAAAAACGGCCAAGGACCAGTTTTACCTATGCAAAATGTATATTTGAGTGTCATGTAAACCAAATGCGCTCCATTATATTAAATAGTAACTATACTAAATGCACTGACATTTTATTTTATTTTATAATAATAAACGGGTTTGAAACCCTTTTGAAAATGCATACATATTACATAATTACAAAACATTCATAACAAAGAAAAAAAGTTAAATTACAAATAATGGTAGATAAATAAGGTTAATTAGATTCGGTCGATAAAGCTGATAAATATAAAAAACGAAAAAAGATTAACAAATAGTAAAATTAAAGATCTATAGAGGGATCCTCATTGGCCATTAACATTAGACGCCTAATAGGCTCATTTTTCATATAATTGCTCGGACATATAGGGCCATGAAAAGGAACACTAGAACGGTTTTGACAGGGAGGGACCTTGAAATACAGTAAGGATAATAAATCAGTTGAGTCAACTTGACCAGACAACAGTCCCTTTAGAAACTTTAAGGAAAGTATTTGCCTGCGTTCATTTTAATTTTTCCTTGAGATACCAACATGAAAATATTTTTATTCGATCAAATTCCATCTATTTGTGATAAATTAAACATAATTATAAATATTTTGTAACAGTATTTAGACTTGTGTTGATCTATTGGGTTCTATGAATAAAATCGAAAATACTTTAGATAGGTACTATATACCATTACGGGCATTACGTATTTACTCGCTATTGGCACTATTACATTTTATTATATATGAACTATATACCTAACATTGAAGTATGTTGACTAATCATCTATTGTTAGGCATAGATAAATTTTATTTAACGATTATTACGAACATACCTCATTTTGAGTCTAAATAAATTAAAGCCCAAATTAATAAAAGTACCTACGTATTTCTGTTGCCGGTAGAATGAGTCTAAATAACATTTAATTATGTTTTGTAAACTAAATTTCGAAAATCAATAATAACTCTGCTAAATTAAAATAAAATTGTATGATGCAAAATTGAAAATATTGATAAATCCCCCCAAAAAATATTTGTTTTGATTAAAATTAATTATATCAAAATATTAAAACACACAAAAAGGTACCTTACACATTTTCATTTTATTACCGATTTAAAAATATTGAATTCAAACTTTGTTATATCTTACTTATAACTCGATGGTATTTAAATTAAATACTTATTGGATTTTAGTTTCTTGCGACATGGGTAATCAAATATTATTTGTACATTTGTTTTATTATAATTTACAAAACTCAGTTTACCTACTTAAATATATATATATATATATATATATATATATATATATATATATATATATATATATATATATATATATATATATATATATATATAAGTATCTATATTTAAATACTCTATATCAATCCTAGGATAGAATCTGGTTTTAGGTCCGTTTAGAAGAGCACAGTCTTTACCGTACAAAAAAAAAAAAAAATTTATTTATTTAAAATTGTTTTTAAAAAAATATGCATAAAAATAGGTACATTGGTATTTATGAATTTTAAGTGTATTTCTTCGAAAAATAATATTTTCAAATCAATGTTAAATTAAAAACTTCCTAATATCGACTACCTTTATAGTATTATTGATGTATTATACGCACCAGTTGTTTGTATAGGTAGGTACACATCCAGTTCATATAGACCGTTGAAGACCAGTTTGATTTAAAAATATCAAGGTTGAATAGGTTAATTTTATTAGTATACAATTGCTTGATGTGAATTTAATTTACCTAAGCTATACAAAATTTTTTTCAATAAAATATACATATCAATAAGTATTAATTTCAACTATATTATTGCCAACTAATTTGATGAAATAAAATGAATAAATCCATTTGCTATTACTGTTATTTATATCTCTGATATAACAATATTATTTTATGAAAATCTAAAAATTTCCGTGTGTAAATATGAAATAATTAGTAGCTAAATAATACTTAAAATAGTTTCAGCAACAATTATAAAACATAATTGATTAATGATTCCGAATTCCGAGTTAAGTGATGGCATCAAGGAAATGCTTGAAGAGCTATGGCTTGTTCCCAAAATCCTTGGTCCATAAGCTTACTCACAATACAATATTTCAAAGTATTTTTTTATTGCTGTAACTTGGAAAAAAGTATATCATTAAAAATAACGCGCAAAAAAAGAAAACATTACTAATTCATAATTTCTTAATATATACGAGATTAATTAATACATTATATATATATATATATATATATATATATATATATATGTTTACAAATGAAGTAGATACAAATTAATCCTACCCCTGTGGGGTATAGATGGAGGCTTCGTAAACAGGTACAGCTATAGCCAAGTAGAAGTAATAGGTGTACATGGAGACCCTGTTGTGGCATGGAGATGAATTGCATAGTTTAATAATTGAAGGAATGATAGAGGGTACACGATCAAGAGGAAGACCTAGAACGAGGTACATAAGCCAAAATAAAATTCCATATATTTGACAATAGATTATAATCAAATCTATGAACTATACATTTTTGATGTCTGATTATTTTTTAACCTTCTAATAATCTTAATAATATTATCTCAATTAATTTCATGTCCTGTATTTATATGATTCATATTTTAATTTTTTATTATAAGGTTTGTATTTATCGTATGAAAGCCGATAGTATATATATATATATATATATGTGTGTGTGTGTGTGTGTGTGTGTGTGTGTGTGTGTGTGTGTGTGTGTGTGTGTGTGTGTGTGTGTGTGTGTGTGTGTATATATATATATAACTAGTACATTATACGTGATTCAGAACATTAAAGTTTAAAATTTTAAAATATTATTTGCATTCTCCACATATTTGATCATTTTTAACTCATACATATTATTCAACTATTTTTCAGGAAAATTACAAATCTTTTTTCTTAACTTTTTTTAAAATTATTATTTTACAGCATCACTTGTATATTCTTTGTTTTTTTTCCACCAATTATGTTTACAAAAATTTTTTAGTGTTAGAAATAAAAATTAATTACAATTATAACTTATAAGAAATTTCTAGGTGTTAATAACATTGAAAATAATTTACAATTATATTAATTTAATTAAATGCATGTTTAATTGCAAAAAAAATTACTATATTTAATGGACTGACAAGGGTATATATATATATTATGCAGAGGCGGAAATCGGGTTTAAAAACTGAGAGGATAGGTTTTTTACACTTATTGGACCTATATGGACCAAATCCACTCGCTTCGCTTACGAAGATTTATCAATTAACTTTTTAATTATTTATATTTAATACTTGGTAGTTTGATACCTACCTTTTCTTGGAGAAATATTTAAACAAAATAAAATAATTAAAAAAATAACATTTAACTCTTTATATATAATTTTATTAAATATGCATATAAAATAAACGAATCAACTTCATTCTTTTTTATATAAAATTCATAAAATTTATTAAAAAACTAAAAACAGATTTGTAAGTACTCAGAACTCAATTACTTCAATATTTTTATATCAGTTTTTAGTTGAAAAACCATCAACTGTCCTGATTATTTATCATTATAGTCAAATATATTTCAATACTTTATATAAAAAGCTCGTTAAGGGGGAGGGGGGCTAAGACCTTTCCTCTAAAATTTGGGGGCTTATTCTCCTGAAGCCCCCATTTTCCGCCTATGATATTACGTTTAAAATTAACATATTAATAAATTATAGGAATGAATAACTGTATAATTCAGATAAATTTTGGAATCTTGCTTTATCAGAAAATGTATTTTGCTTGAAATATTCCATATACAAAATGTATACCTATATTAGTTATTACTTATTATCTACATCTTTTATAATAGATACTTTTGATATCCAAATAAATAAAAATATTACATAACAATAAATTTTAAAATTCAAATTTTCTACAAAATACGTGTTTTGTTTTGTTTTTTTTTTTTTTTTTTGATTATAGTAGATTATTGAAGTAAAATATTAATACTGTGGTTGGGAATGGAAGAAAAAAATGGGAATCGATGAAACGTTATGACTTATGAGCAATGAAACGGATGTAACATCCTTATTGGAGGTGGTGACTGACAGGAAACGGGGTACGTAGCACTAATGCACCACGCTGTCAGCTGTACAAAGGGATTTGAGTAAGCAGAAGTTTGATAGCCGAATTATTACAACCTTTTCCATCTACTCTCCAAACATGTGTAACTATCTATAAAACTAAAACAACATTAATGAATTGTTTGCATTGTTCAGTGATAAGGGTTGATTTGAACCGATTGCCCTGCCTATAGTGAAACGGTTGTTGAAGTAAACATGTTTGGCTTTGATAAAATAATTTGCTATTGTTGTTGAAGCATACAAATTTGTATAATTATTTTAACTTATAAATAATTTTTACGTTTAAATATAATCATATTGTTTAAGTTCATGAATATATATTTTTTCAATGTATATTTATCAATTAAATATTGCAGGCTTTCTATGAACTTTTATTTTTCCTATTCGGTCTATCCTTTTCTGTGTATCTTATAGATAACTCATATTTTATTTAATTTAAAAAACTTAGTAAGTACTTAATCAAATATATGTAGACCTATAATATATACTTTAGATCTAATCTAAAAAAATCAGGAACCAATGCACCACCTACATATTTTTTACTAAATATAATTTGTATTTTACTAAAAACAAGATTTAAATTAAAACTATTCAAAATTATATCATTAACTTTCAATGGATGATGAAGTTACAACACGCTTTAAATTTAAAATAAAGTCATACAAAATTACTATACGCCAGGAAAATTAATTGTAAAAATATTGTACTCGACAATGTGGTATAGGCATTAAAATTCAACAGTAACTTGTTCAAGGAGTAAAGTGACTAAGGACGAATCATACACAAAATTACCTCACCAGCATTTTGTTTTCATGTCATTATAATCATTTAAATTTAGACGATTTGATATATTGGTATAATTTAGTAATTATTTAATAATTATTTAGGTATATCATGTTGAATGGTTTTATTAAATTATTTTAATTTTATTAACGGTACTATTTTTGAAACTTATATATTTATATATTTTAAACCTAAATTACTACATGAAATAATTCACTAAGGCCAAAAAATATACCTATGTCGAGATTTTTCAGATTTTTAATTGATTATTAATAAAATTATAATTTTGTGTTTAAAATTATTATCGTGTACTGACATTTTTGTTTAGGATATCATGATTATTTCGAATAAAAATAGCTATTATCACTTCTACTTAAAATATATACCTAATTTAAACTCGTATGGACTCAAAATTCAACGCTAAGGTGTAATCAAGAGCTGAAACTTTTTAAACACGCCAATCCACATAAATTTGCCACATCACTAAACATCTTTAATTAATGAGACTAAATATCCTATTAACGGTTTACCTTATATTTACTTAATAAATGAAATTATTTTTGTAACTGAATTAACGTTCTTTGGCTAGAACAAATCTAAAACGAAAACATGAAATGTGACCAGTAATTTATTTAAATTATACCAACGAATATAGGTGAGACCTAGGTACATTGATCAAATATTTAATGTTGTGCTTCATTTTAAGTACTAACTTTGAACTATGTGTATTTAAGTTTGGTAACATTGTAACTACCTTGTAACTATTTTAGATTCTAAAGCAACATGGTTTACATTGATATTCCTTATTTTTCCTTTTTTTTCCGGAGACACTTTTTCTCACATTATCTTGGTCCAAAAGTTTCATCCAGCAATTCTATGGATCGGAAATCCCATGTGTATGATAATTTGAGGGTTTATTAAGCTCGCATCTCAATAGACGAGAGGAAAAACTGCCGAAAATCGGAGTAGGTAAATATGACGGAATTCGCCAGTACTTTCTTTAAATCAACTAGTAATGTCATCATAACTCCAAAATTGATGTTGCTAGAAACTTGAAATTATCACGTTATATTATGACGTATAACTACATATTTTTTTTAAAGTTTCGAAAAAAATGAGAACTTTAGGACTAAAAACAGAACTTTGAAAATACTTTGTTTTTTTTAAGTTAATCCCTAATAAAATTTTAAATATTTGACAAAACTTTTGAAAATTTAATATCACCTTACTAAGTAAGGTTTGTTAGCTTAAATCTTAAGCACTTCAGTAACAATACTGAAATTTTTCAAAAATCGTGACGCAGGATTTATTTTACGAGCATTTAAGTAAACTATTATATGGTTTTTCGTAATAAACTGTTTTTACGTCAACTTTCAACTTTAAATATTTATTTGAAGAAATAGGTCCATTCAATCATAATGAAACTTTGTATACAGATGAAACAATATAGTTAGAATCTATTGGTTAAACCAAATGGTCTTCTTTGTTAAACAAAATAACTTAGATAATTTTGAAAAAAAAACCTACCGATAATTAGACGAAAAATGGTGAAATATATTAACGGTATATTTTAACTCTGAGCTTTGCTCAGAATCGTTTATCTAAAGAAATGGTTCATCATTTCTTTAAAATTCAATACACCAATCCTTATTCAAACAAATCCTTATTAAACAAAGAAATCCCATGGGGCGACGGTACGTACTTAAAAAAAATGTTAAATGCAATTTCTTTAGATACATAAATATCTATTTTAATTAATAAGTTCGTAAAGTATTCTTAGAGTTATTGAAGGCAGATAAATGAGCATAACTAACCGCATAAACTCTAAAACTGCAATAACTACATAAATACTAAAGGGAAATTAATAATTTAATTATTAAATATTGAGGTAAATTAAACTCAAAAATGGATGTCTCATTTTTTCAAGATATATTTTAAAGACATTTTTTTTTTTTTAATTTGATGAAAAAAAAAACCATCTAATTAATGTGGCTTTTATATTTAATTCAATGATAACTTTGTAAATATATGTAGCCAGAGTCAGGGACAAACATTTTCGGAAATCTTACGTATATACATCAATAAACATGAGTTGACTTAGTATATAAAAATAAATAATATTTGACGAAATAAATATGTTAGTATTAGAATAAAATGACTTGAACAAAATGCGTTACTGATGGCATTAAATTAAATTTAAATAATGGTTCTTACTTCTTATACTTTGCATTATTTATTATTATACGCTTTAAATCGTATATTTAAAATTATGAATTATAATATATAATATAATAATTATGAATTTGAAATAGTTGAGAATTTCAAAAAATAATGTATTTATTAAAGTTTCAAAATATTTAAATTCTTTTATACTTTTTTTAGGTATTGCGATACTTCTAATAATTTCAAACAGAGTATTTGGAACAGGTAAAATTACATAATATATTATTACGTCATGACAGTGAGTTATTATTAAATGTCATTTTAGATTCTGATATAATCGATGGTAATGTTTCAATTACAACTACTGTTGATTATGATATACCCATTCAAGATATGGTGCCTGAAACGTTTATGTCACCATGTCGCCAATTTGAAGAACAATTTGAGTTTTTCTCTCCCGGTTACCCTCAACCTTATCCCAATAATACAGAATGTATAAGATTACTAGAAGGTATATAATTTAAATAATTTTAAAAGAATAATAGTGTAATATATGTTTTATTGCAGCTGATATTGGAGAAATAATTGAATTAGATTTTAGAGACTCGTTCACTATAGAACCAAGTCAAGGGTGTAAACATGACCACTTAGAAATTCGAGATGGACCATACGGATATTCAGAACCAGCATACTATTATTGTGGAAATCAATTTCCACCCAAGTCAGTTTTTTTTTAAATTTATCTAAACTAAAATATTTTTAGAAATTGTATTATTTTATATTTTATTTGAGTTTTATATTTTTTCTTTTTCTAGAATAATTTCATCGGGCAGATTCTTATGGTTAAGGTTTCGATCGGACGAAAATATTGAATATGAAGGATTTCACGCAGTTTACAAATTCATTAAGAAACCTCCTGCTGGTATGTTATATTGCCTACCTATAGGAGCGTACTCAGAAGATTGGGGGGGATACAAGGTGGGATTTGAGGGCTTCAGCTCCTCTCAAGTACCTACTAAATAAATTTTAAAGATGTACTTAATTTTTCGTTTATTAATTAAAGTGATAGAAAACCATACTACTCTTATAATATTTTACATTAAAATGTAATTACAGTGGTCGGAATTCGTGACAAATACTCACGATTATGAAATGTGCAAAAATAAGAATTTTGAGTATTTATTGAGTTAAGCTAAACATCTGGATCTGCTATAAAATACATTATGATAAAAAAAATTGAATGCTATCACTTAAATTTTAAGTATTTTCGTGGTCAAGGCTATGACGTTGGTTCAAATATATCGGGTAAAAATGGTGTCCAAGCACTTATCTTCAAAAATCAGAATATGGCAGTATATGCTCATTGTTTCAATCATAAATTGAATTTATACATTTCCAAAGCATGTGAAATACAAGCTATTAGACATATGGTTGGTATTATTGGCTATATATCTGTTTTTATCTGCAAAACGTACAAATATTATGTTGAACATAATTTCTATAGATGATTCTGTACTAGCAGACTAGCTCTCAAGAAAAAAAACTAAAAGCCTTGTGTGCTGCATTGTGAATCAAACGTCATGATTTTATTATAACTTTTCGAAAATTTTATTCTTATACTACAATTTCTAATTGTATTATAATTTTATAATTTATTCTAATACTATAATTTCTCTAGAAAATTTAGAAAAAATGTCTGACTCAGAGACTGCATGTAAAGCAGTGGGCTTCAGTGTCAGTACTAAACGAAGTGATTTTTAATATCTTTAGAAATTTTAGCTAACCTATTTTCTTATACTAAAATGTTAAGCTTAACATCACAAAATCTAAAGTTAGAGTTATCTAAAGCTTTTTCATATGTTGAGGATGTAGTGGTGGGCATATCCGGATTTGTCAAATCCAAATTTAGTAAATCCGAATTTCACGGATTATCCAGAGTATCCGGAGTATTCAACTCGATTTTCCTGTCCAACGACTCATTTTTATATACTAATAATATTTTAAATCTATAACATAATTTTCGGACATAGGTATACAAATGTCGAACGCATTTTAAATACTAGTGATATTTTGCGCTTATTAAACAAATCCATAAATCTGGATAATTCGGGAAATCCGGATAAGAATTTGATTCAAATCCCGATTTGGATATCCGGATAATTCAGATATTCGAATTACATGCCCATTTCTATGAGGATGTAATTGATGTTATTGGGGATATTAGAGAGAATTCTTTATTTGACTTTAAAAATTATTTTTTAAATGTATCTTATATGACAGATTTATAAGGAGACGAAATAAAAATACCTCGTATTTGTGGTCATATAACAACAAGACCGAAT
Source organism: Therioaphis trifolii (assembly GCA_027580255.1). Lineage (NCBI taxonomy): Eukaryota > Metazoa > Arthropoda > Insecta > Hemiptera > Aphididae > Therioaphis > Therioaphis trifolii. The sequence continues at coordinate 34,354,202 of CM050408.1, read as the reverse complement.
ATTTAAACAACTGATCCAATAGAATGGTATAGGATAACTATTTTTATACCATTTACAGATAATTTGTTTCCCCAACTTAAAACAAGATTCAATGAAAACCTTAGTAAGGTAATACCTTTAGAAGGATTGATACCAACACATATTTATAATTGTAGATTGGTCTGGTAAATAAACAGACTGAAAATCATTAATATCAGTCAGGGAGATTAAATGGTGCCAAATTCAATCAATAAAACCAGATACGGTGATTGAAACTTCAAATCATTTTGATTAATTTATTCTAACTAAAAAAACATTACTAAAATTATTTGCTATCATACCAGTCACCACAGCAAATGCTGTAAGAACATTTTTATCATTAGGACTAGAGATGTTCCGGGTACCCGGTAATTACTCGATGGCCGAGTACTCGATGTCATATTTAAGACTCGGCCCTTACTCGGTATCCGGAGTTTTACTTAATTTTTACCCGGTCAATACCCGATACCCGGCTTATTACTAAATTTTATCAACTCGTACTCGATAATAATCGGCGAATGCCGTTGATTTGTAGTCTGACTACTCTGACTGTGTGTATAAATATAATATTGCATATTATGCATTCCTATAAAAATATACCAGGAAAAATGTTAATAAACTATGAACTCTTTTGGTACCTACATTTATCACAACCAACTTACAGTAGCCAGTTTATTGTAAGCAAAATGGTATTTTCTTCAATGAACTAGGTACTAAAATAATTCTCGTGTTTTGCTATTATTTATTATTAATAAATTATTATAATATGACAATGGCTAATACTCGATACTCGGTGTGTATTCAAAATTTTGCTCGGCCAATACTTGGTACTTGGTAAGTATTCAAATTTTTACTCTGCTAATACTCGAAACCCGGTTAGTAATCAAATTTTTACTCGGCTAATACTCGGTACTCGGTATTCAATTAAAATTTTACTCGGTCAATACTCGAAACCCGGTTAGTAATCAAATTTTTACCCGGCCAATACCCGGTACCCGGTTTACGGTAAATTATCTACTCGGAACATATCTAATTAGGACGTATAAAAATTATTTTAGATCAACCATGTGTTTAGGAGTATTTGAATGGATTAGCCGTTTTAAATATTGATTAAGTAATAGCTGTAAATATCGAGGAAGTAATAAACATATTTTCCAAATCATCTAGAAAGATAAAGACAAAAGATTGATTAAATTATTTTTCTATTTTTGCAATTTAAGTGTGTATTTTTTCAGCTATTTAAATTATGTATAAATGATTTGTCCTTTTGCTAATAAGTTTGTTTATAGTGTATTTTTAAGTTAATTTATATTATTATTGTAATAAATCATTATTAATCACATGGAATATTATATACACACGATACATGATATTTATTTCACTATATACACTGGCACAATGCCTACTGTTTACATATATTTGAAGTAAATTGTATGGTTTAGCCACCTTTTTTCATTTCTCAATTCGCCCCAGGGTTTAACTCAGAGTTGGCTTGAAAGGATGGTAGCCTACTATTAGAATAGGTAAATAGGAGACCCACTACGTGTTATTTAGGAATCACTCACTAAATAAATTATTAAATGTCTTTCTTTTCTATGATTTTTGATTATTATAATATAGCTATCTGCAATACATAAAATTTATAATTCTAAAATTTAAGAATTTATATACATAAATACTTCATGTATTATGAAGATGCGTTTCATATTTATTTTGTGATTTAAAACAATTAAAAACACAGTCAATGGAGGAGGGGATGAACTTCATGACCCTCCCTCCCGGCGAGCACGCTACCTCTGTAAATAGGTCTGGGTGTAGAGAGGCGATAACGCTGAAAAGACTGTAGAATATAAAATGTCTAGATTAAAAAATTATGATTTTCGTTGAAATTTTAACTTAAAACGTATACAACAAATTCGCACAACCTATTGATTTTTTTGAGATTTTTTCACTGATGTTAGTAAACCATATTGAATAAAAGTAGTATTATATTTTCAATGCTTTACACTGAGAATTAAAAATTGTATTTAATAAAAACTTTCAAAAACTAGATGCATTCAAAATTTAAAACTCTCTTATTTAACCCGTAATATTTTTTGAAACTTTTATTAAGTTGATATTATTATTTCCGAGTAATTATTAAGCGTTGACGTCAAGACGTCGCGGGGTCCGTTAACACACTGAAATTGTAATAACAGGAGAGGTAAACTCCTCTTGTCTATGAGCCTGTCAACTGACCATGAATATACTCATAATATAATAATAACGTTCAAAATTTTGCAGATTATGACATTAATATGACACGTGAATAATGATATTGTAAAAGTGGTAAAATCACTTACCCTATGTTTATAACATAACGTTTAAATTATTTAATTTTAGCGAACCATAACATTGAAACATGAGAGCTATAGCAAAATATTGATATACATCTGAAATTACTGTTAATTTCAATTTAGATATAGAAAAATCAGAACTTCCACAATGTCGCAAAAATGTGAATGGTTCACAAGGATACATAAGTAGTTCGGAAGTAGATGATTTAAAAAACCAAACAAAGCAGAATAAGATTCCTTTGGATTGTATGTGGATAATAGAAGTAAAACCAGGTTGGAAGGTATTTATTGTATTTCATATTTAGCTATAGAATAAATTAAATATAACAAATTATTCACACAATATTATTTTTATGTTAGATCCAGCTTAACTTTAAAGAATTTGCCTTAGAAAAGCCGAATGATTGTGGATTGAATGTAGTAGAAATATTTTCAAATCGTACAGATATGGCTTCTCGACTGAAAGTATTTTGCGGATCAATTGCAGAAATGGTGCAATCACCTGGTAATATTTTGCATGTACGATTTTTGGCAGAAGGAAAAGGGGTGGATTCAAAATTCAGAGCACTTTTTACTGCTTATCGAACTAAAACTAAAGACGAAGGTAATAATAATAAATATATTTTACAGGTGTAGATTTTAATGAATAATAATTAAACCAATATTTAATAATAATATATGATAATATAAAATACCTAAGGGAGCCTAGGCTTTTACAGCAAGTACTAATAAAATATTTAAAAAATTGTTTTTACTTCTGACATAGTGTTACAAAGTAAATCGCATGGGTATTTATTGTCTTTAAGTGTCTTAAATTTTTTCTTAATCATATTGATTTTTTTTTTTATTTAAAAATTTGTATTTATACGTACTATGAAACTTATATTAATTGAGTAAAAATGTATTGATTTATGAATTTAGGACTTTCTTCCGTGCCATTTTTTGCGTCTGATATATTAGATGTTTCTCTCCAAATGTGATTATTTCTTCCAGACCCAAAAATCAAATTAAAAAGACAATTATTGGACAAAACACAAAAGCAAAATATGATGTACATTTAACTTAACAAATATATAAATCAGTTAATATATCAGTATTTATTACGATAAGTTTAAAAAAAGGAATTTTAACATTATTAAACTCTCAAATCAATCTTCAACTTCTAAATAAGTTATTTATATTATTAATGATGCTAATGAACTAAGAGTTAAATAAGTATGAGTATATAACTTTGAATAAAAGTTCCTTTTTGTTGACTATTATCATGTAAACGTCTCCCGTGGTTTATGGTAAAAAATTGTGATATTGGTACATCTTAATTGTAATATCTTAATTGGCAGGATATCCAATACTACAAAAAAATTTTGGAGTTGAGAAAAAACTTCCTTAGAACATCCAATTATCTTAACATATGTACACCAGAACACGTAGGCTATTATTTGATTCATTTCAAAAATACTTTAACAAAACTTATAAAATCAATAATATCAACAATTATTATTAATGTTTGATTTCAAAATAGTAACAAAGCAATCTTATCTTGCACTTAAGTTAGTGAAGTGAAATCTATCTTGACCGGCTTTCTATAAGGTATTACTTTTTTTTCTATTTACATAGGTAAATGGTAATTAAAATTTTATGTAGGTACATACAATAACATATAAAAATCAGGATTTTTAAACAATTTGGTAAAATATTCTATTATGATGCCGAATAAAAAAAAATATATATACGTTTTCATTAGTAATAATAAGTAATAAACGTTTCTAAATTGTATAAAATATAGAATAATGCGTTTAAAATATTAATCAATATAATTTTAGCTTGTGATAGCGATCAATACGATTGTGAAGATTTAACATGTATTGCATCTGAATTACGTTGTAATAAAGTTGATAATTGTCGTTTTCGATGGGATGAAGACGGATGTCCGGTATGTTTTTCATTCAAATGTGTATAATTTTATATATTACGATAAAAATCATTATTATTTTAGGAAGAAGATAATAGATTAATGCAACTATTTTCAAGTTTTGATATAATTGTAATTTTAGTAGTTTTTTTTTTAATATTATGCGGTATGTGTTCAGCATTCATTACCAATATTGTCCGAAAACTTGTACATGATCACCGAATTATAAAAGTAAGTAAAAACTGCCTAAACAATTTAATTGTGAAAATATCACACCCATATTTTCTGATTTCATCTATCGCAAGAGCGATCTATACAACGCTATAATTGTACTAAATTTAAATTTTAGCACATGAGTAATAATTAAGACGGGTAGGATACATAGGTAATATAAGTATAGTAAATAGGTATATTTGTGATTTAACTCATGATCTAATTTAAATTGAGAAGTATATTTTTCAGAAATTACATGCTTTTTTTGTAAATTATTACCAGATTATTAGGTACTTAATTTAAACTTATTTTAGATTCTGAGTGAAACGAAGTCTATTGCTTTTACAATGATCTTTATTTCAATTTTTTTTATGCTTTTTGGTACACTTCACTTTGTCAAAAAATGTTATCCAGCAACTCTCAAATGTTTTCAAGTTGGTATTCTAAAGAGGTTATTTTTCTCTATTCTCTACAGTTTTGATGGGCATGAGGAAACACTGCCGATAAACTGACTAATAATGGTCAAATTTTCAGTCAACTACACTTTCACTAAATCGATTTCAGTTATTTAGTCAGAACTCAATAAGTTATATTGCTAAAAACTTTAATTTTCACCAAATATATATGAAATATTGCGAAATACTTTACACAAATTTCAAAAAAATCGCCAACTTTTGAGCTAAAAATATAATTTTAAAAACATCTTGTTTTTCTAAGTTTATCTTTAATAACATTTTCAATATTTGATAAAGAGTTCTGAAAGTTCAATATGAATTTACTCATGTGCTTCTCAAACGACACTTTACACTATACAAATTAAAAAATAGTGGTTCAGAATTTTTTTTTTCTAGGCTTTAAAGTAAATGATTAGGTATATGATTTTTACGGAATAGAATGTTTTTATATCAAATGTCTTCTTAAAAAGTGTAATAAAATGTATTAGACCATCCAATCATAGTGGATATTTCGATTCATATAAAACAAAATGTTTTGAATATTTTGGTATAAAAATGTGTCCTTTGTTCAGACAAAAATATTTAAACAATTTTGACGAAAAATAAATTACAAATAATTGAATTAAATATGATTAAATATATGGACAGTATATTTCACACTAAAGGTTTGCTCAAAAACGTTTTTACTAAAGAAATCATTTCTCTAAAATTCAACTCAGCCTTCATCATTATCATCTTGTCCAAGGAACGAAGAATATCCAATGGTATAAAGTATATTTGTTTTTTTTTCTGATGTCTAAATGATTCTCTGGGTTCAAAAAGCTAATTCATTTCGGAAAACTACGAAAAATATGATAAAATATGATGTTAAAGTCATAGAGATTCTTGTAAAATTGTATTTACCTTCATTAAGTTTCAAATTACTTATTACAATATTATCGTGCTCCCGGCGATCTAATGATAAAATTGAACTTATCAAGGAGCTCTACACTCATTAGTCATTACTTATTACCATTAGCGTATGCTAAGACTATGAGAACCAAGGTTAAATTTCCACAGCCATTATCCTACCCGTTATGCATAATACCTATTTCCGACTTTTTGTTAGTTTGACTATTTAAAACGTTTTTGAAAAAGTACAATACCTACCATAGAAAATAATAAATCAAATTAAATAACATTGAAATCATTTAACAGAAATTGTAATTACTTAAGAAAGAAAACATTCGTATTTACAGATACCTACATAATATTCTATGTGATACAATATGTAAAAATATTTTAATGATTTCATTGAAAGGTAATTTGAAATTCGAGTAAATTATTATTGTACTAAATAGATAGGTAAATGATAACTAATGACAGATTACAGAAGCAGAACCAAACGTATAACAATTAAAAAATATAACATTAATCGATATTTTGTGTTATAAATATGTTACATTCGTGTTAGTCATCTCCAATAATTTAATGAGCAAAATAACAAAGTTAAAATAGATTGATTAGGTAGGTAACTATGCCATACTTAAATTGTAACAAATAAGCTTAAAAATTTAATATAATCATGAAAAATGACGTACTTCACACCTTAGGGTATTCTTGGCTTTTCAGGCAATGTAATGGGGTTGGGTGTTTTGAATTTAAAAAATATGATAAATCATTTATTAAGTTAAGTAATTCTGAGTAAACCTTCAGTGTAAAAATATACCGTTGACATATTTCACTGTTTTTAGTTTAATAGTCGGTGGATCTTTTTTTTTTATCAAAACGTTTAAACATTTTCTTCTCAACAAGGGAAACATTATTTACTCAAAGATTTAAAATATGTTGATATATCTGTACCCAAAGGTTCATAATGATTTGACGGTCCCATAAATTTTAATACATATTTTAAATTTAAAATAAGTGTAAAAATAGTCGATTTCATAAAAATTATTAAAATTATTTTCCTTAAACACTTATTAAAAAAATCCTGAGTCATCATTTTTTTAACTTTTTCAATATCGTTTGTTAAGTGTATGAGTATAATGATGATACATTTCCAGAAATTTTTGTGAAATATGGAAAATGTTATAAAAGACAAATTTAAAAAACAAAGTATTTTCAGCCCAAAAGTTGGCAATTCTTTTCGAACTTTTGTAAATTATAACATATTAATATATGGTGAAAACATAAAATAGATCCTTCGCTTTACTCAGAATTAAGAAAAAATAGAAACTTGTTTTCCTACATTTTTAAAACAGTTAATTATCATTCTAAATTTACTTAATTTACTAAATATATTTACTAAATATAATATATTTTACTTAGCTTAAGCATTTAATACTTAATTTCTTATTATCTTACAAAATTTGTGCTTGAAATTAGGAACACATGCGCCACTCCAGAGAAGATCATTTGGATCATATTGGAAGAATAAATGTAACAGATGAACAATCACTCGAAGATTCTGGTCCACACAGACACAGGCATGACTATCTTCATAGTGACACCAGTAGTCAAACAACTAATTTAATACAAAACAAACTCACTAATAACATATCTAGTTCAGATTGTTATGTTCCATCAGGTGACCTAATTCCAGTGATAATGAAGCATGACCCTCCTCGTATTTATCCTTCTGTCGAAGACGAAGAAGGTGATGGATTGATGAGTTCTTATCCAATGATAGCCGAAACAAAAGATATTGAATGCCAAACTAGGGAGAGTCTTTTTGACACTTCAGTTGTGCCAAAAGCTACTGGCCATTATAGAGTAAGGCCATCGGAATCACCCTTCAGACCTCCATTAGGATTCTCTACTTTTGGATACAGAAAAGATTCAGATAGTTCAACAGATGTAAAACCATCAAAATTTAGGGCTGAGGCTGTTATTGAAATGGATAAGTTTTCATCTGAATTAAGTCAAAGGCCATACAGTATTGAATCCACTAAATCAGCTCCAGACGTCATAGTCATGCACTGACTTAATAGAATTGTATACATTATTAGCAATCTTACCATTATAAATATTTAAAGTGTACTTGTTAAGAAAAACCATGATTAAACAAAATGCTCAAATGATGAATTGGATTAAAATTAAAATAATTAATAAAAAGAAAAACTTTTAGAAAATATAAGCAAACTCTTTGAGTATTATATTATGAAGATTTTCAATAAAATGTAAAAATATTTTTTAAAACTATCCTGATTCATCTATGAAAATATTGTTTGACTTTCACGAATTTATATATTATATTATCCTAAGTCACAATTAGAATTCGCATAATTCTTAATGGTTTAAGAATGTTGCATAAATTATTCCAAATTTTTTTTGTATCAAACACATCAGTAAATTTTATTAAGATAATAAATATTTATAAAATTACACATTTACAATCATTGTTCATGTATTTTTTTTTTTTTTTTTTTTAGACATTTTCATGTATAAAATCATTTTATGTATAGATAGACATTTTTGGTTAATTTTTTATGGATGTACATATTGCTGCGACAGTGCTCTTAAAAATTTTAGTTTCCTTATGTTGGCTGCTTCTCTTTTAATTTCTTCGTTATTATTTGCATTTGACTCCAACGCACCAATTGTTTTCAACTATATTAAAAAAAAAAAAAACACTCCATTTTAAATAGACACAAATAAACAAGAAACAATTGTATTTTCAAAATGTATATAGAATCTGAATTTATAATATACATGTAAAACTGCCAGTAAATTGTAATGCATATTATTAATCCTTTACCAAAACACTTATCCTCTCTATGTATTCTAAGTACAACTTGTTTGTGAACATCAACTTTTTAACAACTTGTTGACACACTCAAATATATAGTTTTAAATACATTTTTTAAGGAAAATGTATTCTTTATTTCATTAAAATTATAATTTATAAGGCCTGACTTAATTATGAGAAAGTTCCAAAATTAAAAATTTTATATACTTTTATCATCTATCCGATTTGAAAATATTTTAAACTATAATGTAAATTTTTAGATGTTCGCAAACAAATAAATATTTAAAAACTATTAGTATCGGTATACATTTAACTTATCAATTAAATACCTTTCATAATAAATAATGATTTTCATTATCTACACATTTCAAATAACCTGTCCACTGAGATTAGTTTCTAACATTAATTAGCTATAAGAGTATAACTCATATATATATATATATATATATACTAGCTGACCCGGCCACGCGTTGCTGTGGCTAAAGTTTTTGTTATATTACATTATAGTAAACAATCTAAGAGGAACAATAAGAGAACATCAGTCACGGAGTCCACTATGCTTTTTCACACAGATGGTATTTGTAAAAAAATATGGTGATCTCCTTATTTGACTTTCTACTCCTAGTTTTCGTAAAATTGAGGTGGTCCGCGACCTATAAAATATTGTCGAAGTGGTCCATGATGATAAAAAGGTTGGGAAACACTGCTTTAGTACAATGAAATTATTTACTAACAAAGACGAAAATGTTGATGTTGGTATACAAATTCACTGGATTGAGATTTGAAGGGGAAGTTCGTTGAACACAATTAATTAAAATGTTCTTACACTTGATATTAAGCAGAAATCAATAGGTACAAAATAAAAATTTATCAGATTTATTATTTCCATTTAATTTTATAACAAATATAAGTATATTACAGTATAATACAGTAAATAACATGTGACGCTTAAACTCATGAATGAGATAGGCAAGGCAGACAGTCTTAAACTTTTAAACATTAATATCTATTTTTTTGAATTATTAATACTTTCAATTTCAATTTAATTTTACACCAATCGGTGCACAATGTTTTTGGTTAACCTGTCTTTAGCTAACACAAATAGATTCGACGGTTTCTAAACCCGAAATACACCATGCAATCATACAAATTTATTAAAAAGTTAACTAAAATATTTAATGTATTAAAAAATTTGAAATTAAAACTATCCTATCTTTTAAGTTGGACCAAATTACACGCGGTGTAAAAAATTTCATCAAAATCGGTTAAGTGGTTTAGGAGTCCATTGAGGACAAACATTGTGACACGAGATTTATATATATTAAGATATATATATATAATTCAAATAATTAAAAACTTCAATATTTATTGAAACACAATTAGAAATAAATCAGTATATATATATATATATATATAGATATTTTATAATAATGTTTCATCAAGTTTAAATACAAAAATGTTAATGTGAACAAACAAGTTGTAGTATTATATTATATCTGATCAAAAACTCTTTTTTACACTCGATTTATAAATAGGCACAGTATTTTATACATAGTTAAAACAAATTAGTTCAATAACAATAAAACATTGAAATCTAATATTTGTTTTCAACCAATATTATAAAAATTGTTGTGTAAATAAAATAAAGTACCTAAATAAATATAAATGTTGTAAAAATGTAATAATAATCATTAATCAGTAATCAAACAAGTAACAGATATTTGGAAATAATTGATAATATTATTTTGTATTTTATCAGCATTTTTTTGTTTTGGTGATTCATTAAAGTATCTGTATAAAGTGCCAAGTTGTTTGGTATTTTTTTGAGCTAGAGAGGAAAAAATAAATGCTTTAATAATATTATAAACTAGCTGACCCGGCAATGCTTCGCTATTGCAAGATTTCTCAGATATTAATTTGATATTTATTTTCTGGATGTAAAATAATTATTTTTATTTTAGACCACTTTTAGTCACGTTTTCGTGGTAATGTAGCCATATAAATTTAGCGTCACCACTGCGGATTCTTCATAATATTGAAAAAAAATTATATTGCTTGTGTCAATAGAAAAATTGATGCTTATTGCAATTTTTTTTTATATAATAGATTTATTGTATGAAGCCCTAAAATTAGAGTTTGTGTATGTAAATTTTGTAGGTAATACTATAGATGGAACAAAAGATATGAATTATGCCAGTATTTTGATTATTCAAAGACTTAAAAAATTTCTTTGTAAACGACGTCATTAACTTTTTCTGGATCGGGGGCAAAAATACACAAATTAAATTTGGATGTCACACGTGACAGGGCGACGTATAGTTGGCCGTGAGAAAAACATTGAACGGTTAGGTCAATTCCAGCAACGTTAAGTGTTTGTCCCTGTGCTTTATTTATAGTAATTGCAAATGCTAATTTAACGGGAAATTGAATACATTTAAAATTAAAGGGTAAATCTGAGGTTATAATTGGTATTCTTGGTATTAAAACAGTTTTTCTATTACCACAACCCGTTAGATTATGCACTCGAGCTATAAACTTCTCAATTTTTTGATTTGTAGTCTTGTACCGTCGCAAAGTATGGGTGGGCTTAAATTTCTCATTGAAATAATAGGAGCCCCTATTTTTGAAATCAGTGTATCAGTGGTATGTGGTGGGATTCCATAAGGCGTTAGAGAGATAAGAAATTAAGTTGCGAACGCACAATACCTGCCTTGGTTATTAGCAGCATACATTTATATTATTTATATATTAATACGAATATTGGGTGTACGTGCGATAAACTTCTCGGAACAATTTATACCTAAATGCTGATATTAAACACAATAAAATTTGACAAACAACAAGGTTAGGTTGCAGGTAGCTGTAAACATGCGGGCCGCTGTGTTGCACAATATGTATATAATATATAACGTTTACAATTACACGTTTATTTTAACTAACAGTAACTAATTATTTATTAACTTTATCGGACTAAATTTAAGCCTATAACCTTCTCTGTGATGTCCTCTTTAATTTTAAAAAAACTGCACGGTGATTGAATAAGTAGTTTTGGAGTTTATCCTGAACATACAAACCAACACAATCATTTTATATATTAGTATAGATGTTACAATAAAGTAAAAATGGATAAATAATAACTATGATTTCAACTCAAATAAAAAAAAATTCTACCTCTAATGATAAAAGTAAATATGTTTAATAAATTAGGAGGTATAAAGTGGATAAATACTTCGATCAATGAATTGACATATGAGATTTATGGGTACATGACCTTCAGAAATACTAGTCAATTTATTGAATATATTGGGCTATATTGTTATTACATTAGTAACATGGTAGGCTTAATTAAAAAAATATTAAAGCGTAATTACTTACAAGTTTTTGTCTGTGTTCCTGATGATTTAATTTAGTATGCCAGTATATTAAAAATTCCAATAAACTAATATCCCATATATAATCATAATATTCATCTAAAGCATCACATGAATTTGTCTCTGAAGCACATTTGAAAGCAGTGGCATAGTCTATCTCATCTTGGAATAAACATAATATTGCTGCCTAAAAAATAATCACAGTTCACACTTCAAATAAATTTAAGTGTCAAATCATTAAAAAAAATATAAACCTGAGTAAAATTTTGCATATGCATGCAACATTTCATCATTCTTTTGTACACGTAATCTTCAATCATTGGTTTTAAAACAGGACGTGCAAAATAGTCACTGACAATTACAATAGCTTCCAGATACCATTTCATAGCAGAACTGTAGTGGCCCATTACTATACATTAAAAGTTATACTCATTATATTTTAATATACTTTTTTTACTGAAATATTAAATGCTTATAGTAAGACTGGATGTATAAATTAAAGGAACAACTAATTTTACAGATACAATTTTAATTTGATCAATAATTTTTTTCTTTTTTTAAATGCACATAGTTAATACACACTAAACTACCATGTACCCTTAAGAACCAAGAAGATTATGATACAAAGAAGTCCATAGAGTGGCTTTGAATTTTTTTGATTATTATAAAATGATAGTCAAAAACAAAATTGTTTATAAGGAGGTGTGGATATTTTTTTCATCTTTAAAAGGTTTATGACCCAAAAGGGGTCAAAGCACTCTTTGTCTTACGGTAACATATTAAACACTTTCAATTATAATAAATTAAGTACAAATAGATGAAAGTTATTAGTAAGTCTAAAAAGATGTTTATTACTCAGAAATATAGAGTAAGTTTATATCAATAACGTATAATTTAGAGAATTTAAGAAATATAATTTTGTGATTTTTTATTTCTTGAATTACATCTTTTATTGCTGTTTTATTTTTTTTTATTTTTTTTTTTTTTGAGAAAGAAACACTCCTAAAAAAAAAATAATATGAATAATATATGTATCATAATTTCAAAAAAAAAAAAAAAAAAAAAAAAGAGAGAGACCAAAATAATGAATTATTATGTGGAAAACAAAAAAAAAAGAAATGTATTAATCAACAATTGAAAAATACGTCATAAAGGTTTTCTTAATATTATCTCAATGTACTTAGTAAAATGTATTTACATGAAACTTCATTTCTCAAAATCCCCTCAATAATGAATATGCTAATTTACATATTTTAATACATAAAGCAAATACAAGATTACAATTCAATTATATTTTATAATAAAACTAAAATTACCATATTGTAGATCGCCTTTAAGTTTCAATAGAATGATATGATTTGGATGGTATTTAAGAGCTTCATTTAGCACTATTCCGAGTACTTCTGTTATGTTTCTTAGTGGAATACTCATACCACTAATAAGATAAAAGTTCAATAAAATATTAACATAAGACTAATTTGACAAAATATTAACAAACTTGGGAATAGCTGGCCAAATATTGAGAAAAGGCATAATAAGTTCCATAGCAGACTCATCTCTAAGGACATTTTGAATTTTTGATAATAATGAAAGTGCTATTTGAATAGCATTTTGATCTCTTAAACTCATAAATACACGCATTAAATCATTTTGACTTAAAACTCGATTTTGAGCACACTGATGGTCTCCATCTAAAGGTCTTTTGTTAGTAGCAGCATACCCATAATCAAACACAGGTAAAACTAAAAACATAAATAATGAATTTAAAATGTATTACACAAAAACTATGAAAATATTTACCTAAATCCCAAATTTCTTTAGCACTTTTTTTAGAGCCTTTAAATTTATTGACATCAAGACATGTATAAGCAATGGCCATTGGTAGTTTAAAACAATTAAAATGCATTTTAGTTAAATATTCCCATTCACCAACATTCAACAGAGTTAATACACATTGTTCTGCAACTTCTTGACGAGGAATAATATTATCACTTTGTACAGTTTCAAGGCATTGTTTACAACGGTCGACTAGATCTCCAATAACTATAAAAGAACACAATTTTAAATAACATGTTGAGTCTATTATAATTTATTAAGTGAATACAAACCAAAATTTTTGAATTCATGTTGGAATTGAAGCATTTCAGTGTACAATCCTTCCCATGAAATCAATTGTCTTATTTTCGAGTACATAATGTTACTACCAATTTTTGTTTCTGTTTCAGCTTCTCGTAATAACATCTTAGCTTTTTCAAAATCCTGAGCAAAGAAAAAAAAGAAATTGAAATAAAATATGAATACAAATAAAAACACTACGTATTTATTCTTAATATTAAGTTAAAAATAATACTTACACATAACTTTAACATTTCTTTTGATTTCGCAATGAATACAATAACTAAATATTTAAATATTCCGTTAGGCAATCCCAATAAAAGACTTTGTAAAGGCAATGGAATCTGCCACTAAAAATATGATATTGTTTAGTTAAAATAAATTATTCATGATAAATTAACACTATACATCATGTATAGCCCAGTACATATTACTATATAGTAGAAATTTAAGGTAAATCATTAGACATATTAACAACATTATATATACATCAATTTAATATTACAGTATAAAACGCATTCATTATTATCAAAAATAAAATTACAAGATTTTTTTTAAGCTAGTAACAGGTATTTTGATAAAATAATGGTGGAAAGTGTACTGAATTGTAAAGGAAAGATAGTTAATTTCTTTGGATAGACAATTCTGAAGAAACCTTCAATGTGAAATATACCATTAGTATATTTAACCATTTTTAGTCTAAAGGTCAGTAGATTTTTTTTTTTTTTTTTTGCTAAAAGATTCAAACCACGAACTATGATTATAATGGACTGGTATCGATATGATGAGGGCTGTATAGCAGGACGGGTCACAAATGTCTGGACTCTTTCTTGATACATGGGGTTTTTATGTTCTCAAGCGCTATCTAGTTTTTATGCACAATATAAAAGATTGTGTTCCTTATTATAATATAATGTGGATATAAAACAAAAAATTTCACCAAGAATTTTACTTGTGATGTTTGCAAAACAGCAGTAATGGGTCAGTCTATAGACTTTTTATAATACAGCAAAATAAAAAATAATTTAATACCTAATTCATTTTTTTTCCAGGTATAACATCTTACTTGCATAAACCAGAAGCTTGTTCAAAGCTTATTTGTACCTAAAATCTTTATCAAATTAAAATATTACCACAGATTATATGAAACCTAACCATATTATAATCTGTAATATGATGTTATTATTTTGTATTATGTATTGTTAATCATTAAAATTTAATAATAGATCAGTGTTTTCCGAAAACTCCCCAGTGTTCTAGTCATTTCGGTTCCATTGATAAATGCCAGTCCATTATAATCATAGTTCGTGATTCAAACTAAATTTTTCTATCTGTATACAAAGATCCATAATGATTGGATAGTCCAATAGTTTTTTTTTCATACATATTTAAAGTTGAAAATCTATGTGAAAACAGTAAACTCTGTAAAAATTGTTTAATAATTTAGTAAAACGCTTATAAAAAAAAAAAATCTCGAGACACTTATAATTACTTTTTTGTATCATTTATAAGTATATGAATTGTTTTAGTTAAATTTTCAAAACTTTATGTCAAATAAGAAAATTTTATTAAAGATAAACTTAGAAAAATAGATTCTTTCAATGTTCTATTTTTAGTACAAAGTTAATTTTTTTTTTTTAATTTGTAAAGTGTGAAATAATATGTTAGTAATATATGAAGAAAATTTTAAGTTTAAAGCAACATTACTTTTTTAGTTATGACTAAATAACTTAAATCAATAAAATGAAAGTGACATTTACGGAAAATTTTACTGTTTTTACTGTGTCTTTCCTTACATCAGAAAAAAATGTTGAGAGGAGAGAGAAAAATGTACAAATTACAAAATACCATTTAAATACGGTTTCTGATCAATAAAGTTTCTGGAAGAAACTTTTGGATAATGTTAGGTGTGTGAAAGTGTTTCCAGAAAAAAATAAATAGTAAAAAAAATAAACATCATTGTAAAACCAATAAATTTAATAGATTCACATCACTCAGAATCTAAAACTAAATTAATCAATTATAAATCAGTGCATTATTTTAAAATAACTCAACAATTTACTTACTTCATAATTAATATCTAAAATATTAAACATTGGATCTATATCCATTTTATGTAATTGTTGTAGCAAATTACGTAAGTTATTAGAATCATATTCTGAGCATATTTTGTTTTTTAACAAAACTTTTTGTACATTTATTCCATCTAAAAATAATTATTAAATTATTAAATACATCGATAAAAGAAACAGTTAATATCATACTTATTTGGGTGAGTTTTAATCGATTCAAACGCTCTGACATGTTAATATTAACAATTGGAAGATCTTCTGGTAATGTAAGTAATTGCTGTACATCTTCATTGCCAAATAATTCTTTTATTTCCTCATTTCCATCTCTTAAAATATCCTTCACCAAGTTCTTAGGGCATTTTAGTAAAACATTACATAGAAACATTTTTATGTTTTTTCTGAATTTTTTATCTTTGATTGATGTGCAAAGTTTTAAGTCCTAAAGAAAAAAAAATAACTTTACATACATAGTTAATTTGCTCATAAATAGATACATGATGTCTTATAAATATTTGATACTTTTTGATTGTAGAGTAATAAAGTTTGTATTAGTTTTATATTCTGAATATTAATAATCTTTAATAGTCCTTGACTTTTATGAAATCATCAAAAACAATAGATAATGTGTAAAATTATCACTACATTTACAAGATTTTATTAAATATGAGAATATAAATTAAAATATTTGATATAAATTAAAGCAAATAGTAGCAAAGTGAAAATTATAATTTCATGGAGAAATATTAACTATTTTTCCGTGGTAGAAGTGGGGTAGGAGTAATTTGTGATTTATAATTGTCTTTCACATATAATCAGACAAAATATGGATAAACTATATTGTAATCACATACATTGTCTAAAATTATTTTATGAAAATGTATCAATATATTAATGTACACTGCAAGAATACTAACATAATATATATTATATATATATATATATATATATATATAATATATATATATATATATATAACTATTTTCATTCTTCGTATTGATTGTAAATTTAAATTAGTAAAAAATTCACATACTAAGTTAAAGTTAATTTATTATTATTATAATAATTTCATTTTCATTTCATTCTAAGCTCATCTGTAATATTGTCACAGTAAATATTTAATTATTGTGCTTTATCGATTTTATGAGTAAATATAATAATAAATTACTCGATATTTATAAAACACATAAAATACCTTTAAAAATACTTCTGGGCCTCTCATATTAAATTTAATTTTAGTAACATAATCCTCAGGAGGTAATAACACAATATCTTCAGAATTTACTGATGCTCTACGTATTGCATTCATTGTGTGTATATGGAGTAACATATCTCTGGATGCAGTGAATTTTCCAAGTGATAACATAGAAGCTAAGTCAAGTTCTAAAGAATCTCTTAAAAACATTGGAATTTCCATGACTTGATTATCAGTTTCTAATATTTTTAGAATTCCCTAGAGAAAAATACTTCAATATTATAACACATAAAACACAATATTATTGGTTATTAAATCTTTACATTATAGCTAGTTTGAGTTGAATATAGAAACTGCATTAATAAACTTGAGTTTTCTGTTATCTCAGTTGAACATGCTGCACAAAATCCATTTAATTCTTCAAGGTTTATTTTATGAAATGAACTTGGTGTTAAATTCTTATGTAATTCTTTGCACTTTCGAAAGTAAATGCCAGCTTCTTCATACTGCTCTTTAAAGAATTTATATTTTGCATAGTCATATATAATCTAGATATTGTTTAAAAATAAAAAAATAATAAGTGTGTTTTTAAACATTTTAATATAACATAAAAACGTAATTATTATAAATACTTGAGAAATAAATTCTGCTGAAGATACAATAAGGCCATTAGACCAATCACATAATAAAGGGTTTAATTCATTAGGCGGTTCAAATATGTTCATTGTTGGAATTTTATAAGATGGCCGTTTTAATTCAGAAAGCCGTAATAACATTTTTTCACTAAGTTGGCTTTGCAATTCTAATTTTAATAAAACATCTTCATTTCCATCTCTAAATAAACAATCAAACTTGTGTTATCAAATATTAAACTTATGAAATCTTGAAAGTGTTTTTCAATCAATTTAATTTCATTCAAAGTTTGAAATCATAATTTAATATTTCAATATGATATAAAATTATAATCAATCACAAAATAATAATTGAGCTAGACTATTTTAATTTAAACATTCTCAAACATTTTAAACTCATTTTAATTTTAATCTAGAGTGAAAATAGAGTTAACATTTAAAAACTGATAGTTATAAAATGAAAATTTCTCAAAATGTCTATAAAGCTCATGTAACCCTTAATCTAATAAAATTACATTTAAATCTTAAGTTCTGTGATTGATTATTTCTAATTAGCGATTACACACTGTATTTGCAAACTACAAAAAAAAAAAAGAAAACATTGATCATCACATCTTGTCAATATAACTTACTGTATAGGGCCTAGAATAAAAGTTGACTTTTTAGATAATGTATAATTAATTATAACTGTTAATGTCCATCGATGAAATAATGCAATGGCAAATATTTGTTCATCTTTTAGACATGATAAATCTTCAATAGTGATATGAGACTCAAAGTCGATTAGATTGAGACCATTAGATACTAAATCTAATAGGTCTTGAACAAATATTATTTGAAGACTAATCGGAACCCTAAATAAAATAAAATACATTGAATAAATAATATAAAATACAGATGTTCACAAAATACATTTGTCATAATCACATAAATAATAAAAATGTATTTATTTATTTGTAATATCTATGTAGATTTTTTTCTTTTATTACTAACTGCATACTACAATCAATTACTTGGTTTGTAAGATGTTTAGATCCCACTTCCAAAAACTGACTATTTTCATTGATAATATTTTTAAACATTCATATTTTTTTCGTTTGCGATACTCAATTTTTTTGTCAATTTTAGTGTTGTCCATTAAATCATCAATATCAATTGGAGGCAAGTCTTTTGGTCTTTCCATAGATGAGTAAAGGAATTTTATAATTAGCTCTGTAGCACTAGGATCTGTTGTAAAAATATTATGATTTATGAATAACACAATTTATAATAATATTAAATAGATCTAGTATTGCATATATAATAAAAAGATATGTAAACATATGTCTATTAATTACCTAACCAAGAATTAGAATATCTTAATAACAATAGATCATTCTTCAAAAAAAAAAAAAAAATACCAAATAGGAAATAGATTGATCAATTTGGATTAAGCTTTGAATGATATAAAAGTTATCACCACTTCAATTTTTTCATTAAGAGCACAGAAGAGATTAAAAGTTAAAACAGGATTAACACAAAAAACATGACTACATATATCTGGGCTCAGTCTGGTCAGAAAATTAAGACATTAAGCGGAAAACAATAAAATCTTATTTCAAATAACAAGGCATAAATCTATTTTAGACTTTTTTAAATAATTAAATTTGATCATTAAAACTAAATGTAGTTTTAACATTATTTTAAATAGCTAACAGATTACAAATTCAAACTTGGTAAAATAGAATTAAATGAAATTAATAAAAAATTTACTCATACAATATAATTTTCATGAAATATTGTGATAAATAGTGCTTATATATTTCTTTTAAATACTGACTTAAGCACAAATATAAAGCTCCATAATTAACATTATGAAAGTTGACACATTATCTAGGTTTAAATAAATTCTTATACCTAAACAAAAATGAGATATTATTTAAATTTAAACATGCCAATCATAGCACTAAAATTTTGTCATGACCATAGAAAAAGGAAACTAGCAATCAAATTAATTAAGACAAATTTGATGTTCATAAATTTATTGTAAACTTTGCACTGTACAGTAGATTTATATGAAACAGTAATATGTACTATATATTACAGTACATTTTAAGTACCTATGTAGTCATATTCTGATGTTCCAATTTTGTTTGAGAAAATCGAATATAAAATAAAAAAATATTATAAAAACATTACAAAATATAAAAGTAAAGAATACGCATTCTTCTGATATTACTTTATCAATACCTAATGAGCAACCAAATATGTATACAGTATAATAGAAATATGGTTATACGTATGTATGTAATGTAAGTAATTTATAAGAATTATCAATTTAACATTAATACCTGCATTTGGTTTATTTAAATGTTCTTCAAGAAGCGAAGGTTCTATAAGAAATTCAAACCAAAGTTTTGTGTTTGGTGCAATTGGTATCATCCCAGGTCGCAAAAGATCTACGTCCATGATTTTAATGTCATACAATTAATTTTTTTAATATATTCCAGATATAATGTATGTAATTTTTATATAAAAAATATACAATTTGCATTAGACAATGGGTATTAAAGTGACTTAACTCATAGAAAAAGAATAATATACAATTTTGTTTACATTATTTAATAGTTTATATACATGATCAATGACCACAAGTCACAACCACAACTCATTTAATATATAAAATATACGTTATCAAAACTACTAATAGATAATTCCATCATATTATTATTATTATTATTTTAAATCATGGTAGAAACTTAGATCATATACCATAGATGGAGCCACAGCGTATTATTTTCGTGCCGATATAAGCGACAAGTCTCTGAATTAGGTGTTCGATGTGCGCATGCGTGGTTGCGACTCCTCGAAAAATTATCCATAGTTTACTATCACCTATTACTCTATGCTATCACCCCAAAACAGACTAATAATCATTATCACAGAATTTATTATTTTATAAATTATAACCATGAACATTAGAGTTGAACAATGAACTCTAAAGAGTAGAACTTTAAAGAGTAGAACTCTAATGTTCATGATTATAACTTACATTCTTATTTCTTAGTTTCTTACCATATTGATATTATTAATTATTATTATTTAGTATTCTTACTTCTTAGTTCGTAACTTCGTGGTTAATACTTTTAGTAGTTTATACTTTATACGTCTTAATAGTTGATAGTTAATACTAATTCTATATTTCTATCCATTCTGTGTTTTATATAACTATTATTTAATAATCATTATATTATTAAAGTAATATAGAAGGTACCTATTATACAATTTCTTTTTTTAAATATAAAATTGTAAAAACATGGTAGTTACTTCTTAATAATATTTATTTAAATACATATAAAAATAAAAAATTAGAAGTATTGGTTATGAAATAAAATTTGTTTTGTATACTTATGCCTTATTTTTCGACCAATAATTGCAAAAGTATATGATTTAGCCTGCATAACAACTTTTTTCAAAATGGACTGAACAAAGTTTACGCCTTGGATAAATGTCTGACTCACTATATCCACAGGCCTCCATCCATTTTAGCCGTAAAGCTTGGTCTTTAGGAAAACTAAATATTTTTTAAAATATTTTAATTATTTAATGCCTAAAATTATTTTTTACTAATTTACTTATGCAAAGATAAACCTGGATGCAATTTAACAGACCGTAAACAAAATACAATGTCAAAGTTAAGGTTGGCGACCTGATATCGGACCAGGTACTAGTAAAATCTGGGTTAAGACAATGGGATGCCCTATCATCTATCTTATTTAACCTGGTGCTAGAAAGAGTTATAAGGGAAATAAACGTCAACAATCAAGGCTTTAAATTACAGGACTCTTCAATAGAGCTACTAGCGTATGCGGATGATGTAGTCTTATTAGGAGAATCGCAAGAAAGCTTAAAAAATATATTCCTCAAATTAGAGAAAGCCGCAGCGAAAGTAGGATTACAGTGTAATGAAGGAAAAACAGCTTATATGTGTGTTGACAGAAGGAAACTGCACCAGCTTGCTGACACATTGAACATTGGAAGCTTTAACTTCAACAAAGTACAACAATTTAAATATCTCGGAACTATATTTACAGATACCTACTAATGATATAGCGAAAGAAGTAGCAGCTAGAATACAGGCAGGCAACAAATGCTACTATGGACTTGCAAAGACATTAGGCACGACGCTCACCAAAGTAACGTGGCATCTGACGTGACGCGTGACCTGGCAACATGCAAGCTAGATGCATGCGATGCGCAATAAAACACAAACAAACAAATGCAAGCCCGCACACTAAACTAACATGTCATAACATGTGTCACTAGCTTGCTACTTTTGATTCAGAAAAGTACTGCATGTACTACTTTTTGTCACGTCACTTCACGTGAAACATTGTATTTACAATTTGTGTTGTACAATCTGTAGTTAATTTTTAATTTTTAAGTTACTAAAGTACTAAGAACTATTTTTAAATATTTTAAGTCCAATTATTTGTAATATCCTATCATATGTTTCAATTTTCACACTATAAAATGACTGAAAACGTATTTCATCCGACAATTCATTGAATAATGAAAATTTTTCATAAATTTTTTTCCAAAATGGATATACCCAATATTTATACGCTTAGCGTGATTTTCGTTCACAACATTTATTAAGTTTAAAAAAGCCATATCGTCTTCATCCGAAGACATTTTGGTGGTTACTGAAATGCTACGAGTCAGTTGTCACGTCGGATCAGTGAGCGCTAGTCTTTTGCCACTTGCCAGATCATATGCCATGCAACTTGTCATGTCAGATGCCACGTTACTTTGGTGAGCGTCGGGCCTTAGGATCACGAGTACTATCTAGAGAACTAAAAAAGCAATTGTACATTACACTGATCCGCCCAGTAATCCTATATGGAGCGGAAACGTGGCGATAAAATATTGAATGCGGCTCGGACATACGACGCAGATTTACCTTATAGTATTGAAGCACTTCGAGGAGAGTTAAATTTATGAAAATAATTTTGGAAAAATAAGTCGGAAAAGGTTAATTCTTCAATGGAAGCTTTTAAATATGCATCTATGTTCCCTGACATTAAATGCCTTTTAACAATTCTTAGTGTCATACCTATCACAACAGCAAGTGCTGAAAGGTCATTCAGTTCTTTAAAAAGAATTAAAACTTTTACCTACAATCAACAATGGGCCAGGAAAGACTTGATGGCTTAGCAATGTTACATATAAATAAAGATGTTCAAGTGAAACCTGAAGAAGTCCAAGACATGTTTGCTAAAAAACGTAAACGAAGACTTCAATTCGACCTATACGGCTATAAAGTACGAGAATCTATAAACATATTTTTTCTTATCAATGACAACCTATATTTATAATAACTTTTTTTTCAGTTTTGAATCGATGACGCCCCGGAAAATGTGTTAACATTGCTGCCCGGACACTTATGTGTAATAACTTACCTAGATATACATTATCATTTTGTAGTGTGATATTATGTAATCAACAATGTATTACTAATATTGTTTAAAAATAACAGAATGTATTATTAATTATTCAAATTATACAATTTATACGTGCCCCCCCTGTCAAAATATCCAAGATCCGCCCCTGACTGTGACGTGTGATCGTCTGTCCATACACGTACTAGTCAAATATAATATTTATCTGCCAAAAATATCTCTAGCGATAACGTTGGAACTCTGGTCCGTTATATTTTTATCCCACATACGTAAATACCAACACCGCCGATTTGGTCGGTCGAGGAACAAAACTGACAGTTAAACTGTTCGTGTATGGCCTGCTATTGTGGACCAACAGAATAACTTATTAAACTGTGATTTATTATAAGTAGGTAGGTACTTTAAGAAGTTTAAGACTTTAAAATTTTTAATATTAAATAGTAAATACACACATAATTTTTTTTTTTTTTTTTATTAAATGGTTAAAGTTTCTATAACAATGATTTTTATCCTAGGTTTAATGTTCATTTCTTGAAATTAAATTGATAAGTTATTTAGTTTATAATTTAGGTTTACTTAAAAAAACTGACAATTTTGATGGTGTTTTTGTTGAACTATTGAATTGTTCAGAGGGTTGTTGAGAATTTTGCGGGCTTCTATATATTTGGGGCAATTGACTACCATGTCCTATTGTTATTGTTTCGTTACAAATGCCACATACTGGTGCTGTTTTCTTTTTGATGAGATATGCGTGTGTTAAATGAGAGTGGCCTATGTTGGCTCGAGTTGTGATACAAACAGATATCATCAGGTATATAATGAAGTATACATTTGTAAGAGTTCAAGCCTTCATGGTTAAGTTAGGTTGTATGGTGTGGCCCAATGGTTATCGCAATTTCGAATGAGAGCTAGTACCCTGATGGGTAACAATACGGATATTTAGCGATGCAGCCATGGGGCCGCCGAGGAATTTATGCGAAAAGCGGTTCCCTGTCCGACACATCATAACGCAAAAAAAGCCTCCATGTTAAGATTATGAGGTCTTCATACGCGTCCATAGTAGATTACCTCATAGAGAAATAATTACCAATAAATAATATTAAGCTGTTTAATATGCTTCTCTTAAATGTGTATCTCTTTTTTTAATTAATGCCTAAAGTCGTTACCAAATTAAGTAATTCCACGTATTTTTCCTCGTCTATTCATAAATAATTGAATCAATCTTGTGAGTGAATTTGGTGTATGAATATTTAATATTTTTTTCTTTTTAATATTTTTTTATCTATTTCTCTAACTTTTTCTTTTTATTATAACTGATGTGACAGCTGCAGTGGCGTATTAACTATTTAGGTTTTTGCTGCCCTGGGTACTCATTTTTTTATTCCCTCTTCCTCTCACCGGTTTTTTAAAGTAGCAATTTTCCTTACCCATACAAGGAAACTTACAATGCATGTGATTTGGCAATAGTATCGTGCAGTATAAAAATCTATCGAGAGCCCTAGAACGTTGTATATGGTAGGTACTTTCAGTAGTACCCATGACAGCAAAATAATCAAGCAAATTATAAATTGTATTAATTTATTTTCTCATCTGTTTACGAAATAGTGAACAAAATGTCAAAAGAGAAAAAAAAATAATGAAAAAATTAATGTAATATGAGTATTTAAGAGAAGAAAAACGAACATCATTAAACTAATATTTTTCATCACGCTTTTGATGTTGCGAAATCTTCAATTATTTTTTGACACCAATAATATTTTGACCAATTGTATGATGACAAAATAATACATGATTTGATCGTGATACTTTTGGTATCAAAAAACGCAAATTCATAAGAGTAGTAGTACTGTGAAAAGTTTTTGAACAGCCGATGACGAACAACAAACCAATACACGCGGGATTATCATGAAATGTGAAGATTAATTTCACAAAATAGTTATGTTATCGAGTTGATGTTAAAAGAACGTTTTGTTGATTGATTTGTCAATGAAAAAAAATTCACTAACATTTTTTTCTTCTTCTTACAACTGCTCATATCATTATAAATTTGTTAAAAAAAAATCTAGGTAAATTAGCTACCACCTAAAAAGTGCTACCAGGGGCAACTGTCCTCTTTGCCCCCCCTAAATACGTCACTGGACTGCTGCTACAGCTAAGCATGTATTATACGAAATAGAAGACATAGTTAATTAAAATAAGTAGATACAAATACAAATTATAAATACACCAAATGAATGTATAACTCAAAACTTGTGAAAGTTAAAACAGTAAAACCGTGCCACGTCATGTATAACTGTACTTTATAACGTTGCGAAAACGACAGTGTATAGGCAAAATTTCACTGTAAGCGTACTGTTTATGAACTACAACGAACATTTTACAGTTTCAAAAACCGTTAGATAGTGTATTAGTTAGAGCCTTTACGAACATAAACACGGTCTTATGAGATTCTCTGAGGATATAATGTATAAAGATAAACTCAGTGGCGCCGATCTCTATATTTAGGCATTGCAGTTGCAATACCTGTTAAGAGTGGGTGGGTGGGTGTAATAAGGCTTCGCAACACACCAGCTAAAATCATTTTAATGTATGAAAGTTTTAAATTATTTATTGTGTCTAACACATGTCTAACATTATGAATTATGATAAACCATTGAGTAATATTAGTTATATTATAGGTTATATTATAGGCTTATATTTAGTTTTAATCTTTGGCGATAACGTCGTATAAACTATAAACTAATAAAAACACGGTCCAGTTGGCAATTTATATACATTTATTTATTACGTCTTGTAGTCGTTAAAATTATATATCGATGGGAGGAAAATAAATGAGGGACAGCTGTTGTTCAACCTATTGTGAGTAGGTGGGTAAGGTAGGTGGGTACTTGATTTGAAGGTATATGCTTATAATGCTTTGCAAATTGCAATACCTCTAAAATCTGACTAGGGCGCCACTGGATAAACTCAAAAGTTCTTTTTCTATTCTTTTAATCTATAGATAACATTATCAATAACCTAACCTTGGGGTTACTTTCGATAAATTTGGCGCCAAACGATATTGTCAATTGTGATAATATATTCCACAAGGATTGTTTTTGTTGGAAATTATGGAGTCCAGGAGTCCATGTACTATGTAGGCATCTTTATTATTTGTTGTAATTTTTAACAATTAAAATAAATTACGATTAGGCTTTATTGCTTTAACACCATTATTATATTAAATAATCACACATTATGGCTCAACGTACCAATGAACAAAATTTAACCAATGAAGATCTTAAATTCAAAAATATCAATTATTTAAAAGAGCGTTATAAAAAATATATTAGAAATGATTTCTTAAAATCGTTTGAAGGATTACATTGGTAAGTTTTAATCAAATTTAAGCTAATAATTTCTTATTATATAATAATACTATAGTTAATAATAAATTCAAAAATCAAATTAATATACCTATATTATGATACATTTTCTATTTTAGTAAATCTATGAATGATCCATTTTTAAATAAAGTATCAAAAACGTATTGTTGTCATCAAGACATCAATAAAGAAATTAATTTTAAGCATTATGAATTGATGATGTATGTGAAAAATATTATAACCTGGCTTGATTCTAAGTGAGTTATTTTACTACTACTAATTTATAAACTTCAAATAACATTTTAAAATGTTATGTTTGGAAGTTTAAAATGTGTGTGGTTACAAATAAATTCAATTACTGAAAATGATCAGTTATCACCATATTTTTGATATGACTCAATTAATAATGTATTGTTATTTGTTATACTCTAATAAATAAATATATGATAATTACAACTTTGTATTTTATTATCAAATAGTTACTAGGAGTCAACCAAAAAAAAAAAAAAAAATTGCAAAAAATTTAAAATTATTTTTTTATTTATATATTTATTTTTTGAATTTATTTTAGAATGGATCACTATGATAATGGTCCCACAACTAAAACCATTAATAAAGATAAAATTTGTAATCATGACGAAGAACATATATCAAGAAGTTGTACGCTCAACAAATGTGTTGAAACATTAGAAAAAAATGAATTGCCCCATGTGATCTTTCCAGAACATCAAAAAAATGATTTTTCTTTAATGAGTGATTCTAAAATGAGATGTCATAAAGTATACAATTTAATTGATTTGTTTTATTTATTCATATTTAAATTATTTACAAATACTTCTTTGATTACCTTCACAATACATGTTTTTTTTAAATTATCAATTCCAAAAATAATTATTATATCATAACATGGTAACTATTATTTTGGACATTTTATTTTTTGTCATTGTAACCGTAGATATAGTTTTCATTTATTAAGCATGATAAATGTTTTAAAAATATGACGATGTTGAAGTCAAGTCAAATACAAATATCATTAATAATTGTCATCACGGGTAGAAATTTATCAAACATTTTTCAAAAAAATTATTTTTTTATTGAAAATATTTTTTCCTATGAATATTTAGTTCTATATTCAAAAAGTCTTACAATAAAATACTATTCAATACTCATGGCCAATAATGTAACTGCTAGGAGCAACATTTTAAATAAAATGTGTTTTTTTAAGCAATTTCAAACAATATTTTTACAATAAAAAATGTATCCAAGTATACCTGACCAGTAGTTATGATCAAAATTTTGTGGTAACAATTAATTTACCTACCCAAATGAAAGTATTTGTATTTTGTACTCCATTGTTATAGTATTACATTGTATTATAAATATTATAGGTGCCCTAATCTCAGGGGCGTCCCTAGACAATTTTCAGGGGTGGAGGAGGGCAAACCTATTTTTTAAATCTATATTTTATCATCCCTACATATTATTAATGTTAATAATAATAATAATAAATAAATACAATTGTACAATGAAATATTATATTATACATATTAATAATAATAATAATAATAATAATAATAATAATAATAATAAATAAGTACAGTTATAAAATAAAATCTATTTTTCATTTGTTTTTTGCAAACAGTCAATTATATTATTTATGTCTACATCTATATTTCTATGCACATGCATTAATGCCCGCTCAGTCAACCTGGTTTGCCCCATTTGGTTCCTTAAGCAACTTTTTAATCTAAAAATCATGAAATAAATAGCAAGAAATTTGGTGAAAGCAAACAACTAATGACTAATTAGTAGTTTTTATCTTTTAATATATTATCTTTGTGGAGATATAGTTTTTTCTACTTAGGTATAACAATAAATTAAAATTTTGATCATTAAAATTTTGTTGATATAATAGTAATTTTATACATTCAAAATTGTTTTGGTTGGGCACCCCTCCCCCCATAGGGACGTGCCTGCTAATGATGATTGTAAGAGTATGGATACCTTGAATTAAATACTTTTGAATTTCTGTATTAAAGGTATTATACTCTTATGTACTTCCAAAATTATTTCAAATTGATGTGGTTCACTACACCCACCGTCAAAAATAGTTGTGTCTTAAATCTAATAATTTATTTCTGAATGTAGAACTAGTAACTTCTACTCTTAATCTTCCTCTTGGTTTTTTAATCAAGCATTGTACTGTTGCTTTATTTTAAAAAGTGAGTGCATGTTCTCTCTTTTGAAAGATATGTATTTTTCCATTTTTTGGTATTCTTATTTAAAGCTTGTTGATTTTGAGACAAAATTTTATTAGTATCTAAATAATATTGTTTTATTAAGCAGGTTGTTAATGTTGGTCTTAACTCCCAATCTAGAGGACTAGTCCACTTTTATTTCTTAAAACGAGAGTTTTTTTTAAATTTAATTAGAAATTTGTGATATCAAGTGTTCAAATTATTTTTTGTTATTTATACTTTTAAATAATAAAATGTTTAGGGTTCAAATAATTTTTTAATTAATAATTCACAACAAAACACTATATTTACGGACATACAAATTAATAATGTGGCCCAAGATGATAATTCTGAAAATAAAAATGAAGAAAGTTCAACTAATAATACTGCTGAAGATAATATAGATCCACATGATAATTCTCAGAATAATAATGAAAGTTTAGTTAATAACCCTGAAGAAGTTAATCAGGTATGGTAATTTGGAATTTTATAATTAGTTTTGATTTGAAATGTTGATTGAAGTGAAGGGGCCTCCTGATAGTCTGTAGTTTCTAAAACTCATATTGAATTAGTACCAAAATTAGTGTATTTTTCAACAAGCATTTATTAATATTTCATTATAATAATTATAGTGTCAATCTTAATAGTATTTGTAGTTATTTATTATTAACTAATTATTTAGGTTTCTCAAGATTTTGCAATTGATAATTCACAAGATAATACTATATTTATGGACATTCAAATCAAAAATTTAAGTTACTCTGAGAATAAGAATGAAGAAATGTCAACCAATAATGTTGCAAAAGATAATATAGATACAAATGATAATTCTAAGAATAATTATGAAAAAAGTTTAATTAATAATCCAGAAGAAAAAATTAATAAGGTATGGATTATTATAATTAGTTTTAATTATAAATTCTGATGGAAGTGATGAAACCTGATATTCAGTAGTTTCTAAAATTCACATTCAATTAGTACCGAAATAAGTTCTTATTTTTAAATAAGAATTTAATAACATTTCATAATAAGAATCACAGTATCAATTGATTCTTTAGATTTTTAAAGATTTTGTAATTGAAAATTCACAAGATAATTCTATGAAGAAAAGTGAAGAAAATATGGACCCAGACGATAGTCCTATGAAAAATAATGAATATTTAATTAATAATCCTGAAAAAGATATTAATGAGGTAGGTATAATATATTGTAATTAAAGTTCGTTTTGATTTCCAATGTTTAAATGTATTTCAAAAAAAATGTTTCTAAGAATAGTTTAACCTATTATTAGAAGAAAAGAATATACTGGTTTAAAAATGATGTTTATTACATTTCTTTGCTAAAAACACTTTTTGAAGCAATAAACTGTGTCTAAAATTTCTTCCAGTAATCTGTCGATCAGAAATTGTACATAAATGATACTTTGAGGGTGATAATAATTTAAATATTTTGATGTTATTTAATATTTCTTGATCTGTATCTTCTCGCCTCTCTTATTCTTCATTTTGGTTTGTCTCTAAAGCTGAAAAGTCATTTAACAATGAGCCCAAGAGTTTTTGGGACTTTTTAGGAAGCACTGTTCACCTAATCCCATTCCCAAAACTGTGTTCCATAATAATACAGCAGGACAAGACGAACAACATTCTGCCAATTTGTTTTCTTCCTTTTTTAATTCTGTATATTCACCAAAGCGTAGCAACTGATCTTTCCAGCATTAATATCTTAATGTATGACTTGCCTCATAATTGTTTTTTCTCAGTAGATGATGTTTTTGATGTTCTTACTTCTCTGCGTAATAGTAAGTCTATTGGACCCGATGGATTGTCTGGATTATTTTTATTTAATGTTAGGTATGCTATAGCCTTTACACTATGGCTTTTATTTAGACACTCCTTGAATGACGGAAATTTTTCAAATATATGGAAACTGAGTTCAATTACTCTGATACTTAAATCAGGGGATGCGTCTCTAGTCTCCAACTACAGGCCTATCTCTATTCTTTCACACATTGCCAAACTATTCGAGTCATTAGTACTTAATAATATTCATCCAAGCGTCAACAGATTATTAATGGAGGAACATCATGGTTTCTGGCCTGGACGTTCTACAATGACTTGTAACGCAGTCTTTTGGAATAATATATTTGAAGCTTTTAAGGCTAATTCGCAAGTTGATGTCATCTTCATTGACTTCTGCAAAGCTTTTGACCGGGTAGATCATTATATATTGCATTGTGTTTTGAAAGCTACCAGTTTTGGCGAGCCACTTTTATCGTGATTTCGTTCTTTTATCGGTTGTAGGAAACAATTTGTTAAAACTCATGGAGTCTCCTCAGATGTACTCTCAATTTCTTCTGGTGTTCCTCAAGGTGGCCATCTCTCTCCTCTACTGTTCTCTGTATTTTTAAATAGTATTAACCATTCACTAAAGCATGCTCAACTCCTAGCGTTTGTGGATGATGTAAAAGTATTCCATTGTATTGTCTCTCTAAATGACTGTCTTGTCTTACAAGATGATCTAATGCAATTGTTGCATGGGCTAACAATTTAAGCTAGGATTGGATTTCAATATTGCTAAATGTCACCATATGACTTTTACTCATCTTAAATCCACAATTAAATTTAACTATGCAATCAATAGGACTATTCTGAAATCACTTGATCAATCTGTCACTGATCTTGGTTTTGTTGTCTGTCCTACGCTTAGCCCAAATTTACATATTGAGCGTGTTTGCTGTAGGTCACTTAAAATCTTGTGTTTTATTCAACGAATAACTACTGAATTTAAATTAGCTTCTCCCCTTTAGGCACTGTATTGTTCGCTTGTCTGGCCTATCCTTGAATATGGCTCTAACGTTGTATGTCTATTGCCAATTCAGACCTCTCCTTTTCTATCTCATAAAAATGTTTTGTATTTATGTATTATTAATTTATCTATTGTATCACACTATTTACTTATATGAATATTAATTGTAATTCTGGCTCACGCCCGTATTGTATAATAAAATAAAAAATAAAATAAAGTACATGGTATATGCAGCTAAAACTCAGTGAAAAACATCTTTATATTAAAATATAGCAGTATCTTTTCACTTTTCAGTTTACACTTTATGTGATATTAAATGTTGACATTTTTACTGTTAATAATATTATTATTTTGTCACTATTTAATAAGTACATAATTTTCTAGATTTTTAAAAACATGGAAAATAATATTTCATATTTTATGGAGACTTCTATCGAAAACATTGATTCTAAAGATATTTCTAATAGTAACACAAATAATGAAAATATAAATACAACCATAATTATCAATGATATTAAAGAAATGACATCAATGCCAAAATCTTCCGAAAATATTGCTATGATAGAAGTTAGTTGAAATAATGTATTTTTTAATTATATTTTCGGTGTATAATTGTCTATAATATGTATAGCAAAAATTAGATCCTGTTCAATCAACTTGTGATAGTGGTAATAGTGAAAATAAACTTGATGTGTGTTTGGAAACTTCTTCAAAAACAGATGAAAAACATTTTAATTGTGTTAGTAGTTTATCTGATATAAAAACTAAATTGCCTAGAAAATCAAAAAAAATGTCAAAAAATTCACCTACTAGAAAAAAAAGATGTAATCCAGCGATAACAGATTTGGAATATATTGCAAAGAAAACAAAAATGGAAAACCTAGCTGTCAGTCATGCTGCTCAAAATAATCATGATGTGGTATGTTTATCATTAGCATGAGTTTATTAAT
Source organism: Therioaphis trifolii (assembly GCA_027580255.1). Classification (NCBI taxonomy): domain Eukaryota; kingdom Metazoa; phylum Arthropoda; class Insecta; order Hemiptera; family Aphididae; genus Therioaphis; species Therioaphis trifolii. Next base: position 34,321,358 of record CM050408.1, on the reverse strand, counting down.
TTACTAATATTTTATTTATTATTTATGCTATTTGATTATTATTTGTGCTTCAATTTTACAATACTGAGTACACCACTGGCTAGTGGATTGGTTAATACTTGAGTTTAAAAGACATAAAATATATTTCCTGTGTGATTATAATAGTTGTGATAAAATTTTCTTTGGATTTTTCGTATACTCTGATTAAGTATTTCAAATCACTGACATTATTAAAGCATTCAATACTTAATTTGCAGAGGTTCAAAAATAAATTATAGTGTACTTTTTACTTATTTTTCTCAACCTATGACTTGTAAGCAAATCATAATTAATGTAATTTTTAACATATTTGAAAGTGTGAATAATATTTAAGTAATTAGTAACGTACATAACACTTTTCAAAATAAATATGAAATATTTTATCACTGTTACTTATTTTTTATTCAAGGAATTATCTATCTGTATTCTGCAACTAAACATATAAGTTAATTCGGAAAATTTCATCATCAATATTTCATTAGTTTCATAATATGTTATTTATTGACTATAATTATTGTTACATAATTTCAAGCTGTACATACTGACAGGGTAGTATAAGATACTAGTGCTACAGTGAAATGCATAAACAAATTAGTAAATAATAATTAAATTTTCTAGTTCTATACATTTTTAAACCGTAACTGAATTTTTTCATTTAGAATGTCATGAATAAGTTCAATATTTATGATACATAAAAATATAAAATAAAACTGAAATTTTAAGTACTATATTCATGTATTTCAAAGTTTAATTTACCATTATAAATAAATAATAATTTTATTTCAGAATAATTCACTTAAGGCATCAAATGATTCTACAAAGAAACGTGATAAAAATATGTATTGTAGAAATAGCAAAGGAGAAACAAAATTGCATGCAGCTTGTGCAAAGGTAAAAATAAAATAGTTTTAAATATTTTATTGTTTTTACCATATTGTGTATTATTTCTTTTATTTTTAAATGTTTTTCAGTATTAAATACAAATAGTTATTTTAAGTATCTAATTGCATTTAAATTTCAGAAAAAATGAATTTTAAAAGACATTCTTTTTTAGTAAATAATGAGTAATAATAATAAATTAACCAAATAATGTGTTCGTTTTAATTTTTTTTTTTTCATACTTGTAACCGCACTTTTTGTTGGTAAAAGTGCTTAAAAATGTCATTTAAACCTTTTAGATTTTAAATTTCTCCCACATAGTTTAACAATCATGTAATTCTTTGAAATTCTCAATAGTTTTTCCTAACACACGGAAAAAACAATTTATAATGTGATAAAAAATTGTTAAATATGTTATGAACTAGATTTTCATTAAATCAGTTTTTGTGATTTAGTACTATAAAAAAAATTGTCTTAAAAACTTGAAATATCACCGCACTGTATAAATCTATGTGAAAATTTTTAATAGAGAATTCTTGAAAATTATTTTACAATTTTTAACGATATTAAATCTAGTAAATAAAATCTTATGTGATTTTAAATTTTATTCAATTAGTATAATTTGTTGCTTTATAATTACTGTATAATATTTTAGGGAAAATTGGATTTAGTGACGTTGTTGCTTACCAATGGATTTAACCCTAATGTTAAAGATAATGCTGGATGGACACCTTTGGTATTAATTATATAATATGTTACATGTTATTATAATATATTTTATTTTTGTTTTCACAAATAATACTTTCATTTTTAATATTTAAGCATGAAGCAGTAAAAAATGGCCATTATTTTATTGTAAAAAAATTGATTGACTATGGTGCTTTTTTGAATGTTCCTGGTTTTGAATATGAAACCCCATTATATACAGCTGTAAAGTATGGTAAATTTGATATAGCATTAATGCTATTTCAGAATGGAGCTGATATAAAGTGTATAAACATGTATGGAATCAATGCACTGTAAGAAATTATTTTTATTACTACTTTGTATTAATTCATTTTTGACGAATATCATTGAGAATATAAGAACTTATTTGATAGTCTTATTTTATATTTAGAAAGAAAGAAGGGTGGTGTTGGTTTTAAAAATATGTGCATGTTAAAATACATTAGAAATATTATTTTTAACAAAGGTTTTTTGATGAATTAATTTTAAAATTTTGGTATCTACTCTAGGAATACTGCTAAACTTATTGCTCCAGTTTTTATTGAAATAGACTGATCATTTTTTACTCTTTTAAATTAATTTTATTTCAAATTTTAAATGTTTAAAAAAATTTAGATCCACGTAAAATGTTTATCATATTTAATTTTTAACTATTTTTTTTAAATTTAAAATACATAATTATTCTTGCCTTTTCTCTTTTAAGTCATTTAATTGATTGAGAAAAGTCTACAAGGCCTCATCGATTGATTTCTATTTAAACATTTTAATTTAGTTTAATCCTGTGCATACCATATTTTTTGTTTTAAATGTACCTACATTAAAAACACATTAAGACTTACAGTTTTTTCCTGTGGTCACATCAATTTGTAAAATTATATATATATATATATATTATAGGTCTTTAAATGAAGAAAAATGTTCACAAATAATTAAATGTCAAGTTCCATGTAAACCTTTGGAAACTAAATATGTTTATGAATACAATGAAATTATTATATTCATGTTTAAGATTTCATTAAAAAATGCTATTGTAGAAAAATTTTGTCAGCAATTCAACATTAAACTAATTCACAATATTTTGTAAGTTGATTTATATATTATTAAACTATTACATCTATAAATATAATGTTATGTGATTTCAAGAAGTGAAAAAGAACTTAAACAAGTGACTCACATAGTACTTCCAGAAACAGAGAATAATACCAGTGATGTTAACATGGAAATTTTAATTGGAATAGCAAATGGATTATTTATAGTCAATCAAAGATGTAAGTATATGTTTTTAATTAAATAACTATCGACAGTCATTTTTTAAATTATTTTAAATTTTATATAATTTGTGGCCTTAATTATGTTTACCAAATTTACTGAATGCTTGTACTAATTAAATAATTTGTTAAATATATGTTGTTCAAAACAATAATTTTATGTTTATGAAATTAACATTTAAATAAATTACTTTTTACTTCAACTAATTTTTTTAATCTTTTTGAAAATTATTGAAAAAATTTATTAATTTAATGTATCTATTAAATATATTCATTAAATTATTTTTCACAATAAGTGTTTGGGTACTAAGTGTATATAAACTCAGAAGCACACTGTGATGATATTTTATGGTTTGAAAAGGTTAGAAAGTTTCTACTCCAACTATTATTGCCAGAAGGTAGAGGACTGTTTCGGAAATGAATTCTGTTGAGATGTAGTCTTTTTTAGTGATTATAAAACAGTAATCAAAAATTGCTGATGACTAATACGCATATTTTATATTAAAAATGTATAAGTTTACTGTCAAATCAATATTTGATGTTCATTGTATAGATATTTCAGATTTTTTATATGAAGATAAATTTAGTTATTAACACCCACAAATGTCATTGTTCTCAAAAATATTTCATAAAATAGAAGTTTCAATGTATCTTTCTCATTTTGAATTGTTTTTACATGTATGGTATTCAATTATATTAAATATTTTTGCTTAGAAAAATAATTAAATATTTACTAACATAAAATATTATGTATATTTTGTTTCCCAAGATAAAAAAAATGTATTATTTATTAATTAGCAATGATTAATTAATCAACATGATTATTGTGTTAAATTTTAATTATAACAAAGAAATTAATTTCATTACTTAAAAAAAAATAATGTGTTAAATTAATACAATCATTTATATTCAAAATACTATAATATTATATTTATACTTTCTTTATAAAAATATTATTTTTTTTTAATAAATAGGGATTTCTGATTCATTAGAAAAAAATAAACTAATGAATTGTGAAAGTTATGAAATCAGTGGAATAACAAATTTTGAAGATTATAATGGACCAAAGATTTCAAGAATAAGCAAACAAAATCTGGTAATATATTTATAAATATTTTAATTAATTTTCCTATTTTACTGTATACAAATTTTTATGGATTTTATTGCAATTATATGAATGTCTTAAAAAATACATAATACATTTTGGTTATTTTTAGAAACATAACATTTTAGTTGCCTAAATAAGTCATGTTTTTGTCTATCTGTAAATTATTCTTATTGTATTTTATAACTTAACACATAAATAATTTAAAAAATAGGTCATTTAAAAAAAATTAAAATTAAATCAACCCATATAATAAGGGCGATAATGACCATAAATATAAATAACTAAATTTTGAAATTAAGAATGGATTTTACTTGTTATTCTAACTTATATCAGAATTTAGTTAAGTGATTCATGTATCTTAAAAAAATATTAATACAATCTTAAAGAAGATTAAATTTTTAAAACTTAATTTACATAAATTAATCAAATAAATTCAATGAATGAAATGGAAATAAATTAAATTTTAAACTATACTTTTTTTTGTAATTCTTATACCAAAATAATAATAATAATAATAATATTGCTTTATTATTTTATAACTTCCAATAATTTCTTGTTGAACTATTAAAAAAGTTTTTACTTCTTCTAATTTTTATATGAAGTATTTAAATATAGTATGCTAGATAACAAATCGTTTACTCTTAATAATTAATTTAAAATGTTGCTTCTTTGAAATTGCAAAATGATAAGTATAATGAGAAATTGATTTATAGTAAATGTATAAATAAATTTATGTTTTTGCGATATCTTTATTACCCTTAAAAATGTATTTGTTAAAATGATAAAATGTTAAAATTTATATGTTAAAATGGTTAATTTTTTTGGATTTTACAACATAAATTTGAAAATAATAAAATTTGATCTATTTTTAATGAATTGTATTATTGATTTTTAATTTACAGTGTCCAAAATTATTTGATGGTATTTGTATTTATGTAAGTGGAAATATTGGTTGGGATTCATTTTCTTTAGAACAATTAAAAAAACTAGTTCTTGCATTTGGTGCCAAGCTGTTAACACGTATGCCGAATCCAGAAAATTGTCCTACTAATATAATACCATATCATTGTCGTAATAATAAGGAAATGTATTATGTGTCTACTATTATATTGTACACTATGGATTCTAGTAGGCTTATAAAGTATAACATGAAACATTTAAAAACTTTTCCTATTTCTTGGTTTATGAAATCAGTGCAAGAATATACTATACTATAATATTATGTACAATATTTATTTGACTAAATAATTATATTTTTTTTTTTTTAAGTAAAGCTAAAACTTTAATATATGTCTGTGTTTATAAAATAAAAACATATTAATAATGGTTTAATAGGACTATTTTTTGAATTTTTGAATATTCTCCATGTTTAAATTAACCTCATATTTCGCCTAACTCTGCTTCTTATAGGCCTATTTCTTCTCAACAAATCATTAAATTTTAGTAACCTATGTCCATCAAAAAATCCTTGGCTTTACTTTATATTATACATAAGTGTAAATATATATTTAAAATAATTCATGCAACTTATCAACTACTGCACCATGCAATGAAACAACTCAGACACAAATAAATTAAAAAACAAATCGAAATTATCTCCGATAATTATTACTAAAACTATTTCTCACAAGACACAGGACGTAACTTTTCTGTCTGCCACTTCAGATAACTACCAAGAATGGAATACTATTGATAACAACAAAAAATGCATTAGGTCACCTAATAAAACTACCTTGCCTCACACAAAAAAAAACAAATGAGCCGTCAAATTTCTCCTCACCAAACTGCTATTCTCTACTCGACACATATGAAGATAATATGGATCTCGAAATTAACACAGAAATCAACGAGTCACCTCCATCACCAATTTTCTTAATATCTCCGATTAATTTCATCTCTCTGAGTAAAAACCTGGAACAAATAACAAAACCCAAGGGCTTCCTTTGGGAATCCAACTCAAAAAATATAAAAATAAACCTTCACTCAGCCAGTCCTTACCGTGCCACTATAACATTTTTCAATGAGCACAAACTTGAATATCACACCTACCAGACACATGAAGAAAAATCATACAGAGTCGTTGTTAGAAATCTGCATCATACAATCCCTACTGAGTATATTAAAGAAGATATAGAAAAACAAGGTTTTCTGGTAAAAAATTTCGCTAACATCCTAAGATCTCAAACAAAAGAGCCTCTTTCACTATTCTTTGTAGACCTCAACCCATCTCCAAACAACCAAGACATCTTCAAGATAAATAATTTATGTTTCACTAAAGTCAATTTTGAAGCCCGACACATCAGACGAGATCTAGTCCAATGCCATCGCTATCAACAGTATGGCCACACTAAATCATATTGCAACCACCTGCCTAAATGCGTCCGATGCGGCGAAAACCATACCTCGGACCAATGCTCCAAATCTAAGGACCTACCTGCAAAATGCGCATTTTGCAGCAAGGCCCACCCGGCAAACTACAGAGGATGCACTGTCCACAAAGACCTACAACGTTTCAGTAAAAAACAACAACCAATCTCCACCTCAAGACTAACAACAGAAAACTCCGACACATCTCAAGTCCAACCCAACAGCCAATCTCCTCCAGGAACATCACATCTGTACAATGCTCCCCCAAGATCTCTAAATGAACCCAGCGACACCCAGCACTTATCACTCTCGCCACCGGTTAAAGGTAATAAATCAAATAAACCAAAATCAAGCCACATAAACGACCCACCCCCCAATCAGCTATTTACAAGTCAGCTTACAACTTTTATATCAGAGTTTAATCTCTCTCCTCATAACACTTCTTAATCCCCTAATATAATTTCCTACCTCACTAATAAATAAACTAAGTACCAAAAATGGAAACTAACTTTAAACTTAGACCACTCACATGGAACGCAAACGGCATTACTCCCCACAAACTTGAACTTCAAGCAGCCCTCAATATTCATAAAATTTACATAGCAATGATATCCGAATCCCACCTAACCCCGACAAAATCTATTAAAATTCTTGGATACAAAGTTTACCAAAGTAATCATCCTGACTCCACTGCTCATGCTGGCTCGGTGATGTTAGTTAAAAACATCTTAACCCACTCCCTTCTTCCATTTATTAGTGAAACGTATCTCCAAGCAACTAGCATCCAAGTTTCTGTCAACAAACATTTAAATCTATATTTCTCCTCCACCTACTGCATTTTTTTTTTACTTCTGAATCGCTGACCGGGAGGGAACTGCATTTAAGCATTACTTCCTCCCAGCAGCATCGTTTATTGACGATCATCAAACTAAAGTTACAACAATACAATTATTAAATGTTACAATGAAGTTACAATAAATTGGGGGCCTCTAACCCCCCAGCTGGAAGTCTTCGGCCAACACAAAATATAACTTAACTAATGTTTGTTGTTACTGCTCCTTTTCTTTCTCGTGAGGCTCCCTTCATTGAAGATTCATCCCGTTGGAATAATTGACTTCTTATATGCTGAGCAGGCCCCACTTCCTGGGTAGTGTTTAGTCGTCTCTTTGATTGCCTCACACAGCACACAGTGTGGTCGAGCATCACAGTTCCTCGCTATATGTCCATCCGTCCCGGAAAATTGAGATTTTCTCTTTTTCCGTTCTGAGGGATTTGGCTTGGCGGGAGGAAGTGGCCGTTTGACGTTCGCTTGCGCGTCATCGAATTTCAGTTTCTTAGTCTTTCTTCTCATATCCTTCGGGCGGACCAGCTGCCATCCACCCGGTTCACCTTGCTTGTTGTTGTCAGGCCTCCCTGACGAGGCTGCAGGTGACAGCTTAGTTGGAGTGCTGCATGGTATGTGTAGGCTGTTCTCCATCACGATCGTACTTCCGTCGTACGCCAGAACTCGAGCTACTCAAACTACTTCAACATCTTAGCTGGAGTTCTCCAAGGCAGCGATATTGCTCCCTTTCTGTACAATATCTTTACGCACGACATATCTAAAACATCCTTTACTGAACTCGGTTCCTACGCGGATGATACGGCAATTGTGGCCTCCAATGAAAACCCTATCATTGTTTCTAGTATGTTACAAAGACGCCTCAATATAATTGACCTTTGGAAAAAAAGATGGAAGATCAAAATAAATGAATCCAAGTTCTCCTTCATTATATTCTTCTTCTTCTTCATCATCAGCTTAGCGGTCCATTCAGGACCATCGCTGCCAACAAAATCTCTATCTGTCTCTCTGATATGCTGTTTCTAAAGTTGCGTTCTGGTCTATCATTACTATATCTTTAGCAACTAGGTACGTCAATCCATCGGGTTTTGGGTCGTTCTAGGGGTCTTGTTTTATTTATTTTATTGATTAGTACATTTTTAACTAACTGTCCATTTGATCTCCATGTATGCCCGAACCATTCTAATCGTTTTTTCCTAATAAAAGAGAGTATGTCTGGCTTATTATAAAGAGACTTTATATTTTCGTTACTTCTTCTTTCGTATGTCTATGTTTCTGGGTTAAAGATTAGTCCATAAATGGTTCGTAACACTTTCCTTTTGAATGTTTTAAGTCTTCTGCTATCACCTTTAGTCAAAGACCCGGTTTCACAGGTGTATGTTGCACTGCTCGTGTCGCGGTATTGTCGCTGGTCGCGGCGGCAAGTTTATCTGTCGCGCGCTGCAGTCGCGTGTTAGACACCAGTAAATAGAAAACGCAAATAAGCGGTGGGGCGCGACCGGTCGCGCATTAGACACCGTCATAGACGTTCTATGACACCGTACCTTTAAAATGCAATGGTGTAGAGATCTTCTTCTTTAGTAACTAGTAAGCGAAGTTAATAAGTACTGGAGGTCACTAACAAGTAACACCTTCAAACTTTAAATAAATATTTTCTTGTCTTTTTTTCCTTGTTATTTTTCATTGTTATTGCCATTTTATATGGTGTTACTACTGAGTATCCTCCCTAATCTCATAAAAACGTGAATTATGATTCATATTAAAATGCAGAAATCAGAATTTAAAAAAATTCTCCGAGGAGAGAAAATACAATGACTACTTTTTTGTAATAATTAGTAGGTACAGAATTAAAATTGTTGAAAAACAATTATACAAAAGTATATTTTCTTTTCACAGTAACATGTCCAGCAGGTACATTCAATTTGGTCTTTATAACGACTGTCAAAGGAATAATTTGTATTAAAAATAAAAATGGGAAAACAAAAGTATACCCTAACTCCTTCAAATAACGTTCCAATTTAAAGTTCATAAGAACGTCAAATTATATTTTGGGTGTAATGTTAAAATTGAGCATACAAATAACAATAAGTAATAACGCAAATTAAAACATCCATAATTTGGAAGAATGACGAATGTAGATAAGATTTTCATATCACAATTTTTATCACAGTATATTGTAATTTTAAGGTTAACTTTTAAGTCTTTACCTTATACTAATCTATGGTCTTTACGCACCATGTGTGTATTCTGTGTAAATTATGAAGTTATAAGTTTATAACGTTCTGTAAACATTTAACACTATAGTAAAATTAAATGAGTAAACATTGAATAAAATTCTTTAGAGATAAGTGTTATTCTTCCACTGTTGGTTGTTTTTAAATATAACACTAAAATTGCGATAAATTATTATATTTGTTTCATTTAAAATGTGTGCGGTGAAATGGGATATGATAAAAACAATTGGCGATCAAGATCCTGTAGAAGATGTATCATCAGATTCTGATGTTGAAGTTGAAGTAATTTTGAAATAATATTATTGACAGACGTTTTATAGTGTTGAAATTTATAGTATCACATATTTATAGTATCAACCAAAAAAACATAAGACCAAGGGTGATTCACACTTTGATGATGAGTTCAAGTTTTTATCCATGGCATCGGAGTATAATCATGATACATGGGATGATCTTCAAAAATACATAAAACGTAAAGGTACCAATAGGACTGATGAAAAAATAGAAAAATCACGTAGATATGTGAAATCTTTTGTGAGTACTTCTTTCTTTTACAATTTGTTGCTGATTTATATGTTAGATATTTAATAAATATTCATTTTTAGTTGCCTGACGTCACTACAGAAGAACATGAAGATTATGATGAACCTTCAGATTGTGATTCATTGTCTGACGATGAACTAAAAAAAGGTTTCGTATTATCAGTTTCACAAATTAAAAATAATTATGAATTTGATTTACTTGGTTATTAAATTTTCAGATGGTATTAAAGATAGACAAAAGTTAGTTGGTAAAAGAAATAAAAAAAAGAAAGAAACTGAAGAGAATAAGAATGAAATAACTGTTGAAGATGCAGAAGAATTTTTTGAAGATGCTCCTCCCTTTGAAGAAAATGCTTCTTTTTATCAAATGAATATTTCAAGACCTTTAATGAAAGCTATAAGTGCATTAAATTATGTTCACCCTACTCCAATACAAGCTGCTGCAATACCTGTTGCTCTTCTAGGTAGAGATATTTGTGGCTGTGCAGCTACAGGTACTGGTAAAACTGCAGCATATATGTTACCTATTCTAGAAAGGCTTTTATACAGACCCAAAGGTTTTACTCCAATTACTAGGTGTGTAATTTGTTAATTTACTGTAATTTTTAATTTAAAACTGATTTCATTGTGTTATATAAGAGTTTTAGTTTTGGTACCTACTCGAGAATTAGGTGTACAAGTTTATCAAGTAACTAAACAGCTTGCACAGTTTACAACCGTTGAAGTCGGTCTTTCTGTTGGTGGATTAGAACTCAAAGTTCAAGTATGATGAATAAAACTTAAGTATGATGTATTTGTAGTTAAATTTATAATTTTTAGGAGTCCATATTACGCAAAAATCCAGATATAGTAATAGCTACACCGGGTCGATTATTAGATCATTTACAAAATACTCCATCTTTTTCACTATCAGATTTGGAAGTACTAGTATTAGATGAAGCTGATAGAATGTTAGATGAAAACTTTGCTGACCAAATGAAAGAAATTATTAATATGTGTGCTCGTACTAGACAAACAATGTTGTTTTCAGCTACTATGACTGATGCAGTTAATGATCTTGCTTCTGTTTCATTGAGCAAACCTGTAAAAATATTTGTAGATAGCAATACAGATGTTGCTTTTAATTTAAGACAAGAATTTGTAAGGTGAAAAATAAAAAATACATATAATTTATAATTAACTATAATTGTTTATTGTAATACTTTGATTTCCCTAAGATTGCGCCAAGGTAAAGAACAAGACCGAGATGCAACTTTGGCTGCATTAGTGTGTCGGACATTTAGAGATCATACAATGATATTTGTACGAACAAAAGCTGATGCACATAGAGTGAAAATAATGCTTGGACTTTTTGGTTTAAAGGTAAAGTAATGTTGGTATTTTGTATAATATTTTTCAAGTATTACTTATATCTTAATTAGGTTGGTGAGTTACATGGAAACTTATCTCAACCTCAAAGATTGGAAGCATTACGTAAGTTTAAAGACGAAGAACTCGATCTATTAATTGCTACAGATGTGGCTGCTCGAGGATTAGATATTCGAGGAGTGAAAGCTGTGAGTTATTTTCTTGCCTTAATATTTACTATTATTTTGTTATATTTATTTTACATATTCTAGGTTATTAACTATACAATGCCTCCAACTGTTGAACATTATATTCATCGAGTAGGCAGAACAGCCAGAGCAGGCAGATCTGGTGTTTCTGTCTCTATTGCAAGCGAACAAGACCGCAAAGTCTTAAAAGAAGTTATAAAAAAAGCAAAAAATCCAGTTAAAAATCGTGTTATCCCAATTGGTAATATTATTTATTATTATTGATAACTATTTATTTAATTTTTAAACACTTCCACATTTCAGAAATTTTGGATAAATATAAAGAGCGAGTAGATTCTCTTAGAAATGAAGTTAAATGTATTATGCATGAAGAATACGAAGAACGACAAATGAATCGAACAGAAGAATTTGCTGATAAAACTGAAAAAATGGCAAAGACCAGTATTGGTAGCCTAATAAAAAAAAAAGAAGAAAAAAAAAGAGATTGGTTCCAAACTCAAAAAGAGAGACAAGATGCTAAAAGTATGTTATAAGTTGCAAACTTTATTTCGTAGATATAAAATTAATAATTGTTTCATTATTTAATTAAATTATTTTTTTTTAAATGACCAACTAAAGTTAATAACATTCAAAATTTTAGAAAGATCACGAGAAGCTTTTGCTTCTAAAATTGAGAAAAATATCAAAAAGAAAAAGACAAATAAAGAGGATCAAGGTTTTGATGAAGAAGAGATCGAAACTCAAAAAAAGTTACAAAGAGTAGCTAATTTTCAAGCTAGAAATGCAAAAAATAAAATGAAACCTAAGAAAATGAAAGCAATGTCTGAATACGATCAAGGTTTGTTATACAAGATGAACTGTATAATGTTATTTGTATTTTATTTTATTTTTAACATTATAGGTAAATTGACTTCTAAATTTGCTGGTGGTAAAAAGAAGAAAGGAGCTTCTGTATTTGATTCACAGTTCACAGATGTAAGCAAATCTGGTGTTAAAAAGTACAGATATGAGTAAGTTTAATTTATTAAAAAATAAGTAATCCTACTTAAATGAGTTTTTCTTTATTTAACTTCATTCATTGTTGTTAACTATTAGGGCAAACCAAGCTAAAAGGATGTTAGCAAAAAAGAAATCTGAATCAAATAGAAAAAATCAAAAAAGTAAATCAACATTTTCAAAAAAACCAAGTTTTCATGGAAAAGGAGGAAAACGAAGATGAATTTACACTGACAACAAATATTTGTACTTGATCTAAATAAATATATACATTTATGTTATGTATTAAAAGCATTTTAAATTTGTATGAATCCATGATTTTTTTATTTTTTTGTATTATCCTTGGTGATTTTGACACAATTGTGTAAAAACATTAATATGCAATATAGTGCATTCATTATTGCTTATATGCATTGAACTTTATTTTATCATGATTCTATTTAAATATTGTTTTTATTTTAATTATTTTTAAGAAAAAATTTTAAACGATTGTATTAATATATATATTTACAACGAGGCTATGAATGAAAATTAAAATAATAAGACTTTCTTATCAGTTTTATCACATACTTTCTATTAACACTAAATACACCAGAAGCTGATATCATTTGTATACCTTTATTTTATAATGATAATATTGATAAAAAAAATTTAAAAAATTATTCTATTTTTTACATTATAAAATACTATTCACCTAGATTTCATCTTATCACTCATGAAATAACAGCTGGTTGTTTAACAACGCGAAATCATGCAATGGCATTTATAGTCTACCTTACGTTATTCATAATCATAATTATTTAAAACTTAATTGCTAACCTTGGCAGTGCTGTAGTGAATAGCAATAGAAGTGTATAATCATGTTTACCAGCAACCTTCTTATTCTGTAGTTGTGTGACAGAACATTTATTTATTGTGTAGGAAAATAGTGATGGCTAGTGGTTCTAATTCCATAGCTGTACCTCTTTGTAGCGATATGGAGAAAAGAAAATCTCCTCAATTAAGTTTCAAGCGAAGAACAATTGTGGCTAATTCAGATTCGGTAATTTAATTACAATCGATTTTATTTCAAATATCTTATTTTTATTAAATTCCAAATAGGATGGAAGCGCAGACAGCAATACACCATCAGTAGAATCAAAAGAAGATGGATTTGTATACCAAAAAAGAATACTTGGACGAGAACCGGGTAATTTTAATTTTGTTTGGATACTATGATATGATATGTATGTACAATGTGCATAGTTCTGTCCTCATAAAATTATTCGTAGAACATACAATATTATTGATAAATATTGAACAGGGGTAGCCAATTTATTATTTGTAACTTGATGTTTTAGTTTGTGATTTTAATTTTTTAACTTTAAATAATTATTATTAGTTTTATGTAGCTATTGTAAAAATGTGAATGGTTACCTTACATTTTTAACTAGTTAAATTCTCACCAATCATCTATTTTACAAATAATATATATCATTAGATATGACAAAAAGGACAAAAATTAAAACTGAATTTAACATGCACTAGGCCATTTTGTCAATATATTAGTTCATGGACAACAAGGTCTAGTTTGTATTATTATGCTGTTATGATAAGATTTTTTTCACTCAAATATATATATATATATATATATTGAATTAAAAAGTACAATTTATTAGATTCTTCTTATTGGCTACCTTCGACATGAAATAGACAATTTACTTCTCATGTTTATAAATAATGTTTATTTTAAAAGATGATTTAAAAAAAAATAATAATCATCTGGTAATTACTTTATTATTACATTATTAACTATTATAGGTTCCAAAAAAGTAATTCGTCGTGGTACAGAATGGGAGATAGTCGAAGGTCTTAAAGATGGACAAAGATATGATAAAAAACCAGAACTCTTTAGAGGCTACTTACACAAAAAACGAAAATGGCCTCTTAAAGGATGGCATAAGGTTTGAAATTTATCACTGCTTAAATTTCATTGTTAAAGTGTGTTTCATTATTGTAAATATTATCCTTAGCGTTATTTCATATTGGATAAGGGAATTTTAAAATATGGGAAAAATCCATTAGATATGTCTAGAGGAAAAATTCATGGTCAGGTTGATATTGGGTTATCAGTAATATCTACTAAATATCAACGAAAACGATTGGACATAGATGCTGAAGAATTTATTTATCATTTAAAAGTAAGTGCTGAAATACTTGTTTGTATATGCTGATATAAATTATTTTAAATATTTTGTGATAACTTGATAAAATGTTCTAAGATCTTTAATTTTTAATATTTCAGCAAAAAAAAAAAAAAATAAAAAATTAATAAATATGCATACTACAATATAAAAGTATCTAAACAGATATCATAAATTAATATACCATTATTTGTTCTTATTAGTTATCATTATAGTAGATAGTAAAACTATGATCCTAAGATTATTTATTGATGTTGCAATTACGTCTTAATTTTGTTGTTTATCTAGAACTTTTTTTTAGGTATCAGACTTGTCTAATAATTATTTTTTATTAATTAAAAATTGCATCTACTTGGTACTTGACGAAATTAATTTTTCTGTACTTTCAATAGTTTTTCCAATTTACGGCAAAATTCTTAAAAACAGTATCAACTTATGTGTTATGTTTCATGAAATTTATTTAATAGAAAAGTTTTAATCTTCACTCCAAAATGAGTATAGCTTAAAACTTAAATTTTTTACCTTATATCATCTATATTCTTATACAAACAAGACAAGTTTTTTTTTTTTTTTTAATGTTCAACTAAATATAAATTTTTGTGTTAAGTAATAATAATTTTAGTTTTTTGATATTTGGCCTGAAAATTTAATTTAATCTTGTAGACTTTACTAATAATATTAAAAAAAACTTTAAAATTATCAACTATACAAATATTAAATGAAAATTTTATAATTAAAATGTGCATGACATTAGGTCAATTGAATCTTTATGAAACTTTGAATATAAATACAAAAATATATTTTGAATCTTTTGGTAAAAGAAAATGTTTGTTAGTTCGGAATTCAAAGTTTTAAAAGATTTTGAATAAGAAATGACCTTTTAAATTTATGTATATTAATCTAAAACTTTATTCAAAATCATTTATTAGAAATGCTTTATTTCTTTAAAATTTAATTCACCCATCCAAAACAAAGGACAAATTTCTACCTCCATTATATTACTATTACTTATTTTTATGTATTGAAGATTTTATGTACATAATATTTATCTGTGATATTATTTTATTACATTTTTAGATATCAATTTGATTCTGAGTTTTATTAAACAAAAACAGGATATTTTTCAAATAGGTAAAAAATATCAATATTTTTTTGAAAATTTTACAATATTATTTTATGAAATATGTGTTACTTAAATAAATGCTTATTTGATTATCTAACTTTTAAATTATGAAAACTATTCTTTAATGACATGGATTTTCTTTGATTTCCCCATTTTTGAAAATAATTTCTTTTTAAATCTTATAAATTTAAATTGTTTCAGCTGATGCTCTTACAAGTTTATTAACATTTAGTATAATATAGCGCACAACATTTATGTAATTATTGGTATGACAACATAGTTTTTAAGACTACCAAAAAATTAATGAAAATACCTAAAGTTTCATGTTTTATTTTAATTCTATGAATATATTTATGTATTTTATGGCTTCATAAAATATTTAAAGTATTCCTTTTATTCGACAAATAGGTAAACATCATATATAAGTTTATTGTGTTAAAAACAACTCACATTACTAATAGGTACCATCTTAGAATTCAAATAATGAAAAAGTAACACTAGTAAAAATATTTGAAATCACACCTTTGAAATTGTTTATGCATTAAAATATATATTTTTTACTCACTATGTGAATTCCTTTAACCACTTATGTTAATCCACTTATTTTTTTATTTTATAAACTTCTTCATATTAATCTTGCTACAAGGTTAAAAATGACTATAATAAAAATAACTTGACAGTTAAATAAAATTAATTGTATATTATTATAATAAAAACTTTTAAGATATAATTATAATCTCCAATAAAAATATTTTTCTATTTAAAGTTATAAGTTTTTGATTTTAATACTGAAAGTATATTTATAATAAAACTGGTGGAATAAATTGGCCGAACTTTGTGCATTTTTCTTTAATTGAAAATTCCTATTAAGTACCTAGGTATTCAATTTTTAGAATATATAATCTGAATAAATATTTCACTAGTTAACGAGAAGGAATAAACATTAATATTAATTAATTAAACAATTAATGGATCATTATTTAGAAACATTTTCAGAAGTGATTATAGTTTAGGGGTATTCTATATATCTTGAACTACAAGATTATTAGGTTTCTATTTTACATACCTAGTTTTTGATGGAATTATTTGGTATAACGATTACTTATACTATTAATTATATTACTGATTATGATACTAACCCGGATCAGAAATTATTATTGAGAAATTTTATCATAATATAAGTCTAATGTTTTGCCTTGTATAGAAGTAGTCATAAAATTATATAAATAGTTATGAATATTTCTTTGTTATAAAATAAGAAATAAACAAATGAATTATCATAATTTGTTTTGGATAAAAACACATATTAATGAATTGTATAATCACGTGTAGCAACATCATTAATATTTTTGGTATTTTTACATTTTACTTATTAAGTTGACTATCCAATATTTTTCCATATGACTTATTATAGTCAGTAGAATTTATTTTAAACAGAAATTTGTTGATTTTCAATAGTATAATTTTTTGAGGAAAATAGGTCATCATTTAACAATTAATTTTATAAAAACCACAGCTTTTTTATTTAATTATCTTATTTTATAATGTATTATCTATACATTATAAAACCATGTAATAAAAATAATTAAAATTCTATTTAAATAATATTTTATATTATTAGGCAAAAACATTTGAAGCATTTTCAGAATGGGTAAAAGAAATAAAACAGCATCGTCTCTACAGACAACATGTTTTAACTTTTGGACAGACTAAGCAATCACAATCTCCTCTACAAAAAAAGACATCTGGTATGTATATTATAAATATATGGTGATTTAGAATCAAACTATATGTTTTTGATGTATTTTGTAGTTCATTAATATTATTTTGTTCTCATCAAACATTTTTTTTTTTTTTTTTTTGGTCTATTTATAACTTGTTGTTAATTATTAGTTCATTACATGTGTATATACCACTTAAAAACAATTTTATTTAGTTTCACTGGTGTAAAACAATTAAATTGTGAATTCACTACTATTTTTCATTCATTTGATTTTTAAGTTTTAATTTTCTTTAAGGTGGCGATTACAATTGATTACTTTTTATTACAAAAGTAAATATAATTTTGAGGATGAGGTTAAATGTTAATATTTTTCTTTTTCATTTTAAATAATTTAATTTGTTAACATTCAAAGTTTAGATTAGCATAGAAGATAAAGATAGAAACCCTGCAAAAATATACTGACATTACTGTTGTTTAAATTTTATATAGTTGTATTTCTTAAACTATTGGTTAAAAAATAAAAATATTTTCTTTCATAATTTGTAATTTAGTGATTTCCACTTAAGAAAACTAACAAAATTATAAAATCATGATGACGAAATTAATTACTCAAGTCTTTCACAAAACTTTAGGTAATAGGCTCTTGCTTTTTATCTAATTCTCCTCCTCAACATTTTCTGGTTACAGTCTTATATTTATACTTTTATTTTAATTATAATTCGCTTAGCCTTTTAAATTTTAAATTTTCTTTTCATTTAATGTTTTATTTAAATCTCTGATAAAAAAAAAAAAAAAAGAAAAAAAAAGTAAGTTTATAATTCTATTTAATGTCTAATAAATGTATTTTGTTAGTTTATAGAATTATTAGGCTTTTTATGAGAATACACATGACAAGACATTAATTTTACTGTTTTATTTTCGCTAAAATCTGGATGTCAAATACATTATAAATTTACTAAAAAATAAAATCAGGACTATCAAGTTAAAGAAAATGGGATATGGTATTGATTTAATGTTATTATTAAAATTTAGTTTTTTAATATAGTTGCAAAGTAACTAAAATGTGTTAGTGAAAACTTGAAAATAAAAAAAACTGCATTTGTCAGTTTTAATTGAATATAAAGTTTTTAATGTAAATGACATGTATACTTGTCATTTTTTATTTCTAATATTGTTCATTTTTTTATATTATACAGTAATATCTCCCGTGGAGTCAATTAAAAACTGTACTCCAAACTCTCGTTTAAATGGTTGGTGTTCACAATTGGATCCAGCTACTTCTGAACTTAAACAAGTTGAACAAAATTTAAAGTCTTTAAACCGTATACTTGATCAATTAGAATCGGTTGATAATGATGTAAATTTTTACTATATTTGTGGTAATCTTTATTTATAATACACTACACTTTATTGTTTCATGTATATATTTTTTTACAGGTTGGCGGACTAGATGGAATCGCAGTGGCAAAAAAGAGCACTAGGTTTCGTTTACGTAAGAAAAAAAGTGGTGGCGGTAGTTGGGGTGGTACAATTGCAGGCTGGGGCATTGATATGAATCAATCAACAAACAAAACTTCTGTGGATGTTACAGACTCCTCGGCTTTTGTAAGTAAAATATAAATCATTAAAATAATGCTATTAAAAAAAAATTTTTTTTTTTTTTATTACCGTATTATTTTGAATAGCCAACTGGAATAGCTACTCAAAATTTATCCAGCAGCAACCCATCATTAACTGTTAATCCATCACCTAGTGATCTTCAACTTTATACAGATTTTGTTATTTTAGCAAAAGATAGTAAGTCTGAACTATATTTAAAAAATTGTAGATGCCTAAAATTTTTAATTTTTAGTTCAAAATAGCTTCAAATGTATAATGGAAGCAATAAATGAAGAACGTAATCATATACTTGTTGGAGAAACAAGTGATGACAAATTATCTAATTATCGAGTTGCTTTAAATAAAGCCATTCAACAAAACAGTGAACTTCGTGCTAAATTAAATAATATTCATATTACTTCAGATATATCAAATTTATCAGATCCAGTGAGAATTGTATTGGACTTCAATAATATTTTTTAATATTTCCATATTATTTATTAATTTTAGGTCTTAAGTTCATCGTTATCTTATAGTTCTGGTGTTAGTGGTTCGGAAGTATTTTTTGATGCAGAAGAATATCTAGGCAATAAAATCAGTGAATGTAATGAAACTGTTACAAATGAATTAGTTACTGGCGAAGTAGTTGCTCAAACTTCAGATACATCTTCTGAAGCTGGATCTCTATCATCTGAAGATGGATCTATATCTTCAGAAAATAGTGATGGAGCAACATCTGAATATAATAATCCTCAAGGCTGTGAGTAATATTTCTTAATCTATACAATTAAAAATATTTACCATAGATATAATAATGAGTATTAATGAGAAAAAATATTTCAATGTAACATTGAGTAAAAATTCTATTTCAGTTGAATTTACCATGATTTATATCACAGAATAAAAAAGCACTTGCAAATGATATAAAAATTTACATGTCATATTTTATATCCTAAATCGAGAACACAAAAGAAACTTTAAACATAATATAATATTTATAAAATACCAAAATAAAGTTATATCCATTTTACAACATTTTTTAATAAAATGTGTTTTTTTAATGCTTAACATAGAACTTTTAAATTTTGCATTAATTTAAGTATTAAATTTAGAATCTAGTAAATATTTCCTTTTATCAAAAAATGCACAATATATTTCTCTATTATTTTTTTTTATTATTAATAAAAACCTCGGCATCTAGGGCCATTGGCTACTACAAATTTATGGGGTTATATTAGAAGGTAATTGCTTAATATTAATATACAAATTATTTTAAATTATTTTACAGAAGGTTGATTAGATTAGAATTGGTTATAAATGATATCGTGTTTTGAATGTTGGCTGGCTGAAGGGCTTCGGCGAGGATTGGTGGTACTCCTGCTTTCCGTTTTTCATTCTCGAATTGGCAGCATTCTGTAATAATATGCTTGATTGTGAGCTGTGTGCCACAGCTTGTACAAATAGGGGGGGTCTTCCCTCTTCATCAGATGTTGATGTGTTAACGATGAGTGTCCGATTCGCATTCTGTTGATTGCCGTTTCTATTTTCCTTGATATGTTCGGTAGGGAGGGCCATGCTAGTTTTCAAGCCCGAAGCCATATGTTGTTTGTGATTGTTTTAGATAAAGATTTGGCGTCGTGTAAAGTAAAGCCATTAAGTTTTATAGCGTCAGGGGATGTTATAGCTTGGCGAGCATTTTCATCAGCTCTCTTGTTTCCCGTGATTTGGCTGTGGCTGGGGGTCCATATCAAGATGATGGAGTATCCGGAGTTAGTGAGGTTACGTAGTTGGTTCTGAATTTTTCTGGCGATTTCATTCGGCGTGAAGGGGTTTTCGATGCTCCTTAAAGGACTTAGTGAGTCGCTTAGTATAGCTGCTTTGAGTATGCGTCTTGTTTTGATGAGGTCTAGGGCGTAAGAAATTGCCGTTGCCTCCGCTGAGTATATTGAGCAGAAATTGGGGAGGCTCAACATTGATACGTGGTCTTTAAATACTACTGCAGCACCAACTCCGTTATCCATTTTGGAGCCGTTGATGTATTTTTCAGTGTGGTCGCAGAGATCGGAAGTGATTGATTGTAGGTGTTGGTTGAAGATTATGGGTAGGGTATCATTCTTAGCGAGTTCGCTAAGTTCACTGTTGACATAGTTGTTGAATAGCCAGGGGGGCATAAGAGAGGTTTTTCGTTTTTAATAACATCTAAGTGGGGGAAATGGGTGTCTTCTAGGTAGTCCGTGAAATGTTTCGTTACTTTCAGATTGTTTTGGGTACATCTAATTGCGAGTAACATGGTGTTATGTATCCTCCTGATATCAAGTGGCGCGACTCCAGCTATGTTGAGGACGCTGGGAATTGGGCTGGAGCGAAAGGCTCCGGTGACTAATCTTAAGCCCGTGTTGTGTACGACGTCTATCATTTTAAGTGCTGATGTCTTAGCTTTTATGAACAGAAAAGAATTGTATTCGAGCTTGGATAAGATGAGTGCTTTATATATTTGTAATAGGCAGGAAGAATGGCTTCCCCATGATTTGTGAGCGAAGCATTTTAGCGTATTGATTCTTATGAGCGACTCCTTTCGGATAGCCTTGAGATGTGGTATCCATGTGTTTTTCGAGTCGAACAGTATACCTATTATTTTTATGGACTTTTGAATGGGGATGGGTATATTGTTCATAGTTATAGTGGTGATACCAGTATTTCTTTTATTGGTGAAAAAAATGCACTGGGATTTTTCAACCGAAAAGGAGAAGCCTGATGCGTGTGTCCAGTCCTGCTGTGTGTTTAGAGTGTCCTGTAAGTATGTTATGGTTGTCTTGGGACTGATGCTTCTACAGAAAATGTTGAAGCCATCAGCAAACAATGTGCATTTTACGAGGGTTGCTATAGCTTGTGGCAAGGGCGTCCGCAGGAATTTGTCAAGGGGGGGGCAAGGTATTTTAATTTTTCAATTTTTGTTTCCTAATCTTATTGATAAAGTACCTTATTGTTTTTGACGTGTTTTCTATCATATAGGTAGGGAACATAAAAATTAAATTATTAATTATGTGTAAAGAGTGAATCTTTAGGTTATTACATATTTTTATTTCTTTTATGCAACTTAACGAAGGTGAAAAATGAGGACGATTTATCTTTCACAGAGTTTGAAGAAAAAAATAATTTTGCATAATAAAGCATATTTTGGACATTAGAGAATATTTCGCCTATTTTTTTATATTTTAAATTCTATTCTATTATTGTTTATGAAAATTCATATATTTTGTTAATTTCACGAAATGTGATTTTTTCTAGCAATAATTTTTTCTAAAAAAAATAATTTGATCAAAGAGTGATAAAAATTCAAAATCATTAAATTATCTACTTGTCTGTAATCGAATTGGTTATGTTCCTAAGGAATGGTACATAGTTATCTTTTATTTTGTATTAAACTATTATGTTTTTTTAAATTATATTTTATTGTATTTACATAGCTATGTATCAACTGATTTACATTTTTTATTATTCAGTAGTTTACCTGTTACCAAGAGAATGGAGCTTAACAGTTATTTATTGTATCTATTTTAGAAAAAAATCATATTTGTATTCTTACAAATTTAAGGAATATTTAGAGAATATTTTAAGGTTTTTTTGAAGCATATTGCATCATATTTTAAGGTTTTAAGAACCTAAAAATCCGCTCTCTAATTATGTGTATAGTTAGAACGTTATAACTTAATCTTACAGTATTAATGTAAATTTATTATTGTGTAACTTTAAATTAACAAATTCATTTTTTTTTTTATATAAGTAAAATGTAATCATTGATTTGAAAATTTTATATTTTATAGTATTTTAGTATTCATAATCAATGATACTAATGAAATCACGAGATCCTACTAAATATTCACATATAAAAGTCGAAACAGTGCATCGAAAACTGATGACTGAAAACACTCATAAAGATCCACATAACCGACCGTGGCACTCAACGTTTTAAAAAAATGTTTTTAATTTAAAAAATATTTATTTCATGATATTTTATACTACACAATGATTATGATAATTGACACATAAAAAATCCAAGAGGGGGCATATGCCCCTACTTGCCCCTCCCTGCGGACGCCCTTGGCTTGTGGTATGTCATTGATTGCTAAAAGAAATAAAGATACCGATAGAGTGGACCCTTGGGGTACGCCGTTAAATTGTGTGTATATTTTGGACGGTTTGTCGTTGCACCTAACTTGGAAGGTTCTATCGGTCAGGAAATTCTGTATGAAATTGAATAATTTGTCAATGGATATGATATTTGACAGGATTTTTAATATGCTAGGACGCCATGCAGTATCGTAAGCTTTGGATATATCGAGGCCTATGAGGCCCATCATTTGTTTCGTTTCGAGAGTAGAATGGATTTCCGCTTGTATGTCGTGTAGTGTGTTGCTTGTACTTCTATGTCTACGAAAGCCGTTCTGACATGGATCGAGCAAATTGTTTTTTTCAAGAAACCATCTAAGTCTGGAGTCGATGATTTTTTCCAATATCTTAACCATGGTATTGAGGAGTGTAATTTGTCTGTATGATTTGGTTTCGAATTTATTTTTGTTTGGTTTAAGTATCGGAATGACTATAGCGTGTTTCCATTTTTTAGGTATTGCTCCGGATGACCATATTTTGTTGAATACCGTGACGATTGAAACCAGGGCGGAAGTGGGTAGGTTATGGATGAAGCACTACGGTATCCTATCTGGTCCTGGAGCGAGACTAGTGCATTTTGATGTAGTTCTGACCATTTCAGCTAATTGGATTGTAGAGTTGAGTTTTGTCTGCTCATCTAGATTGGGGTTAATGCAGGATGTATGTAGTGTTGGTTTCTCATGTGAATATTGTTATTGAGAAACGTTGCATTGTAGTTTTCATCCGAGCTATTGTGATAGAAGAGTTCACCAAAGAGAGGTTGGGTATTTCGTCAGTACATAATTCTGTGTCTTTCATGATCTGTATGCGATGGCTCTTGGGGTGACCACGGATTGCCCTTACTGTGTGCCAAATTAAGGATGGGTCCGCCTTGGGCCCCAGACCAGAGGTGAACGATTTCCAAAATGTATATAATAAATATATCAAATCTATATGTTTTAAATTAAATATTGAACTATTCAGAGATTCATATATTCTGCAGTCTACTTAGCTAGGAATTACATCTTGTGAACTTAGAAGATAAGTTAGTGATCTAATGTTCTTATATGATTTGCTCAATGGTATCATAGACTACCCTGAGTTACTATCAATGGTTGACTTTCATACGAGTCAGATCAACTTCAGGCTAAATAAATTATTTTTTGTACCATTTTTTACCACTAATTATTGTTCAGCATCATATTTTTCACGTGTATTAAAGTTGGCAAATAAATAAGCAAATTTTGTTGATTTTTTTTTTATGTCTCGTGAAGTTTTTAAAACAAATGTGTATTGTGGCCTAACAAATTGCAATAATTAATTTATTATTTACCGTTTTATATACTATTTGCAACTTTCTATCAATTTAATTTTTTGTTAAAATGTGTTGTTGTTATTTTTAAAATAATTTGTTATTGTGTATAATTTATGTAATCAGTCAGATTTGAGTTGTAACTATATGTAAAATGTTCTATCTTTTGTTAAAGGGTCATACCCATAAAAAATTAAAAAAAAAAAATCTATTATGCAATTTAAAAATCGTAAAAATCAAAATATACAATTTCGCTCTTAAATTCAGTTGAACTTAATGTTTTTTTTTAAATTTAATTCAAATTTTAGTTTGGGTAAATTATGACCACATAAGATTTAGTTCAGGTTGTTATGTAACCTGGTAAACAATATAAGCTATAAAATTGAAAAGAATACTGTTTTGGGGTTCTTCAACCACGAAAATCAAGTTTTTAATATCATTATTCATGATTATAGAAGTGTATCTAAGGATATTTATAAACTTGTAAAATAATTAATTCCAAATTCACTCGGCTTTTTGCTTTTAAAAGCATATTTTATATGCATCCAAAGTCAGAATTATAGTATAAATTTCATTTTTAGTGTCAAATTTCTTTTCCCTTTTATTTCATATACGTAATTAATTTTTGGTTATAAGATCTAAGAACCAAAAGGATCTATTGGTTTTACAATGATGTTTTTTTTTTTTTTCGGACACTTTGTCAGGTAGTCAATGTGGTCTAAAAGTTTCTTTTGGCAATCCATATATAGGAAATTGCATGTAGATTTTACTTTTAAGAGGTCATTTTTCTCTATTCTCAATAATTTTTCCAGGCGTGGGGAAAAACTGCTGAAAACCCAAGTAAAAACGGTAAAATTTACTGTAAATGATACTTTTACTAAATCGATTTTCGTTATTTAGTCATAATTCTGAAAGTTATGTTGCTAGAAACTTGAAATTTTGACCATAAGAGGTCTGTCCAAAAGTATCCGACCTGCGTTTATATTTCCGCGCAAGAACTTTCGAGCAACCTATGTTGGGTAAAAACGTAACCAATAACATCTCACGAATGTTTCGGCTGCCATATAAGTCAATCAAATTTGTTATTACAAGTGCAACGTTACAATTGTGAACAGTATCTTTTTGCTATTACTGAATATGATGGAAAAACGCGACCAACGGATTTGCATTAGATTTTGCTTTAAATTCGAAAAAACTTGAGTGGAAACTATTAAAATGTTAGAGAAAGCCTTAAGAGACGAATGTATGGGCAAAACACAAATAAAAGAATGGTACAAGCGGTTTAAAAATGGCCACATGTCTGTTGACAGTGACCCGCGTTCTGGCCAACCTTTAAGCACATTAACACCGGAAAATATCGATCGATTGTGACTTGCAACTGAAGAAGATCGTCGTTTGACTGTGCGACGTGCGTGAACTAGAAAATGATCTTGGAAAGATTGCGTGACACAGTGCGAAGAAAGCGGCTACATTTTTGGGCGAGTGGTGACTGGCTTCTTCTCCACGATAATGCACCAGCGCATTCATCAGACCTGGAGCAACAGTATTTGGCAAAACATAAAATAACACAACTTTGACAACCTCTGTACAGTCCCGACATAGCCCCCTGAGACTTTTGGCTGTTCCCAAAGTTAAAAATTCCACTTAAAGGATGTCGGTTTGATGACACGGAGACGGTACAGACAAATGCGACGAGATCACTAAAGGGTATTACAAAAGCGGACTTCCAGAACTGTTTCGGGGCATGGAAACACAAATGGGAGCGTGTTCTCCAGTCAAATGGAGACTACTTTGAAAGATTCCACAAGCCAGATGAAGATAAATAAGACAAGTGTGGAATAACAGACAAAGGTCAGATACTTTTGGGATAGACCTCATATATTAATGGCATCTTTATACTCACTTGTTAAAACAAAAAGTTAAAACAAAATATATCAAAGAAAAATGTATCTAGATACAATGTTCTAGGTACAATTATTTAATGTCAAAAAATACAAGATATAAAATACAAATGTATCATAAATACTATCCAACCTTGCCCAAGATGCTGTTCACCCATCATATCTAGGTCCTAAGAAATGAAGCAATTAAAACAAACTTTTTATCAGTATTTTGTCGAATTTGGTTATCTATAATAATGACTATAAGCAATGGTGGATTTAAATAGTAACATCTATTGAATTTTATTCCATCTTTTTTATGAAGATTGAAGATTGAAGATGTAATTATAAATTTTCAGCCCATATTTATTTATTATTTATGTAGATTTTTTATTTCATAATTTCTATTAGACATTCACCTAGAATTTTAATCATTGAAATCAATATTTATTTCAGTACATTTTTTATTTTATTGATCTTCTATTATTTTGATATCTATTGTATAATGAAGTATTATTTATCTAAATAGATATTTTATACTTAACTGTCTCCATATTATTTGACAGACACAGGTTAATCCTGTACTTACTATGTATAAATTCAAATTTTTAAATGCACTTTAAACCACTACATAGGTGACTACAAACCATAATACATTAAATAAATGCCCATTTTGTTATTGAACATTTCAACTGTGAAAACAACTACCTGCTTAATTTATATCTTAACATTTATTGTTTATTAATAAAATAATGAGGTGAAAATTTGAAGTTTCTAGCAACATTACTGTAAGAGTTATGACTTCCTCACGTCTGGAAAAAGCAATTTAAAGGAGAGAAAAATAAACTTTAAAAATTGAATTACAATCTTAATGCAATTTCCGATCTTAAGAATTTAAGATCAAGATATAAGGTATTTTATCAAAATAATTATTATTTTACAATTCTGAGTTTTCAGTATTTGAAAATATGACATATTTAGGTATGTTA
Source organism: Therioaphis trifolii (assembly GCA_027580255.1). Classification (NCBI taxonomy): domain Eukaryota; kingdom Metazoa; phylum Arthropoda; class Insecta; order Hemiptera; family Aphididae; genus Therioaphis; species Therioaphis trifolii. The sequence continues at coordinate 34,293,865 of CM050408.1, read as the reverse complement.
CTACATTTATTTGTGTGTATAAAATATTAGTTTCTGATGTACGATTACCATGATATACCTATTCTTCTTGTGCTAACAGCTTAGAGACAATAATTTTCAATCAAGTGCAATGCTTTTTTCCGCTTTCCTTTACAATTGGTTGGTTATATGAAAATACTTCATAAATTCATACTCGAGTGGGTAATTGGAAAACATCTAAAATAATCACGAAACAAAAATTCAAGATGCTGAAAAAATTCTAAATTGCTCATTCGGTATAGGTATTATAGGTATCTATGTTGACGTGATATTGTGACGTATACATCTGAAAATCATTTGTTACATTTGTACAGATACAATATATTGCAGGGTCTTTAAAAATCATATCTATCTCTTAGTAAACTTTAATTTAAATGTTTTTTTTTTTTGTTTTAAACATTGTTTTACTGTATAATATTTATCTTCAAAATATGTTAGATTAAAAAAATCAAAAATATTTCTACAGATTTTGTACATCATACACTAATAAAACCTAAGGCTGCAAGAGGGGGGAGGGCATGAAGGACCCGTTATTTTATTTAAAATTTGTGATATAATATAAGTCCCTTTTAAATTTAAAATTTAAATATAATTTCCTCTTAGCTAAATATCATTTAACTTTCTGTGTTCCCTTTTAGATTCTGAGTAAAGCGAAGGATCTTATGGTTTCACAATGATGTTTTTTTTTTTTATGGATATACTATTCGGTGCACTTAACGTTGTCCAAAAGTTTCACTCTTTAACTCTACAGATCGGAAATCCAATGTAGTAGGTTCTATGAGCTTTGAGGGTTAATTTTTCTCTCCTCTCAATAGTTTTTCCAAGCGTATAAATTGTAGGTCAGAAATTTTTTTTTTTGTCGTTTAAGCAAATTATTACACTATTTTTACGGAATTGACCATTTTTACATCAATTTTCAACTTTAAATGTTTTGAAAAAAAAATCATCCATCCAATCAAAATGAACCTTGAGGTATAGATTGAACAACATATTTGGAATCTTTTTGCCAAAAAAAAATGTTTCATTTATCAAATAAGAAAACTTTAAACAAATTTGAACAAAAATATCTATCGGCTATTATACTGAAAATGGTAAAATATGATATCCAATATATTTGTATACTAAATATTTTTTACTAAAAAATTATATATCACTTATTTAAAATTAAATACACCCATCCCCATGTTCTTGTCCCGGGAGCAAAAAATATCCTATGGCACAAAGTACGTACTTTTTTACATGTAATAAAATAATAAGTTATGATTTCGATTAATGTCGCCCAAAACAACCACGACAGATAACCATAGCAGCTATGGAAACGATTTCATAGAACAGCTGTTGTAACATGTGATAATTTGTACTTCCGATTTTGTGATGTATTGAGAGTGAATAAATAAAAAAAATAGAACAAACATTTTTGTTGCCCTCCATGAAATATATTTCTGCGGGCAGCCTTGATTAAACTATGTTTAAATATGTACTGATCAGTGATGAGTAAATAATAATCGTGTTTCAATAATGAAACGTAGCTGCAAGATCATGTTATAGTTAAAGTTCTTCTCAAATTAATACATAATTAACACAGCATGACTGGATCTTAATATACAGATATTTTTATGAATTTGGTTTTTTTTTCAAATACCAACCCATCATTGAATATTTTAAATTTTTCGTTCTATGAATTATTCTGTACTAATACCCATTGGCTTGATAGCCATATCACACAAGAATATAATCATATTCTGTAATTATTTTTTGATTAATTATTAAAATATAGTTCTGTTTTACGTGATTTGCTCATAATTCTTCTTACATATTTATGTATTTTTAATATTTTTATGATTGTTATAACTTTATTACTCTAAAGTAATTTTAATTTAACGCTATTTACAAAAATTATTCAATTAAATAAAATTATATATTTATATGAATAAGGGCATAATTAATATTGTTTCATAATTACTTTTCAATATATATGATTGTATCATTAAATTTAAAACTTAGTCATACACTCATACTCACAACATTCATTAGATTTAAATTTTAAATGTACTAATAATATTGGCTCAATTATTAGGAAAACAAAGAATTTATAAATAGGTATGAATGTATATCAACATTACCAACTGTTTATAATCACATGTAAACGTGTAAAATCACTTGGGAAAGCTTGATTACCAAAACAAAATAAATATAGTCTCTTTTTATATTTTATATTTATAGTATTTTTGTGAAAACAGGCATAATAAATCAACTTTATAAACCTTAAATTTCTTTGAAGACCTTCGAGGCCATTGCATTTTAATAAAGGGTTTTCCCTTTGACTATATACTTGGTCATTCTCGTGTTTAAAAACGTTAAGATACACTTAGGGCCGTAGCAAAGGGGGCGAACGGTGCCTACGCCCCGGGCACAATTTTGGGAGTTCGCAAAAATGAAAAAATTTAATTTTATATAAAATGTAATGTATATTATGTAAAAAAAACCTCAACGTATTTATGTTATATGTTCATTGAAGAATGACTACTGTCGAAAATATTAGATAATAATAATTTTATAAAAAATCAACAGTAGTTGATATATAACTATATATACAATATATATATATATATATATTATATTTATATAATATGTGATAGGGTTTTGCAGTGTAAAAGTGTGATTCTGTTGAATACTTGATATGAATCAATATGAATAGATACATAAGTAATAAAAAATTAATAAATATATACATACATTGTATGTATATACGCTGAGATTAATCTAAAGAAATCGTGTAACACAAAAATAGATTCCATTAATTTTCACATTAAAATTAATTCAAATGCAAACATAGATCATATCCATAAGACAATACCTAGTTAATCGATATCTACTAAACAAATAAAATTGTTTATTAAATTTATATTTGTATTAAATCGTCGGCTTTGTCGAGGCCTCTGGAAAGTTTTTACCACAGAACAATGGTTTTTTATTAACAAGTGACAGAAGTTACAGTGGCTGAATAGATGAATTAAGGTGCGTTTACACGTTCAAATTAACTGCGCGAACAGACTGCACAAACTCAAGTTTGCGCAAACTAACGCTGTCGCTAACGACGCTAACTAACGAAATACGTGTAAATGAAAATCATATGCTGTACAGTTCAAAATTTTGAGGCAATGCCTGAAAATAACTGTGCAGTTGTTATGATTACGCAGTTTTCCCATACATGTAAATGGATAACTGTGGGTTTTTATTCAGTTTTAAATATATAATACCATTGATTATTTATACTAGTATATATAATCAATGATAATACCTATTTTATCGAAAATAAATGAAATATAATAATAGGTATTTTTAAATAAGATTATAATAATAATAATAATGCCCTTGATTAACTCGATATTGGTTTTATAATTAAATTATACAATTATATAATTTATTTTATACAATAAATTATAGGTAACACAATATATTTTGTAACTGAACATAGTTTATATACATTTTTTAATGAAATATAAACTTAAATTAGTTAAATTTAAATAATATTATAAATTCTGAATAATATACCTAGATTTCTTTAATAGATAAAAATAGACACGTTTCCGTAGAAATAAATTGATAAGGTTCCTACTGTATTGAACAAAGTTATACAATGTTTAATATTTATTGATATTTCATATATATATATATATATATATATATATATATATATATATATATATATATATATTTTTTTATTTTTATTATTAAAACACATACAGAAACGACTTCTAGAAGTACGTACTTTGCCTCATGGAGTATTCTTCGCTCCTCGGACGAATTAGTGAGGTTGGGTGTATTAAATTTTTAAGAAATGATAGACTATTTTTTTAGTTAAACGATTCTGAGCAACTCTTCTGAATTAAAATATACCATTTGGATTAAACAATTTTTTTAAATAAATATTTAAAATTGAAAACTGACGTAAAAACAGTTAATTACGTAAAAGTCTTATAATAGTTTACTTAAATGCTTATAAAAAAAAAATCCTGTGTCACGATTTTTGAAATTTTTTCAGTATCATTAGAATAGTGAAAGAGTCATATTGAAGTTATATTAAATTTTCAAACGTTTTTGTTAAATACTAAAAAAAAGTTTAAGGATAAACTTTTAAAAAACAAGGTATTTTTGGAAATGGACGATATTTCTGCTGCAGTAGCAAATTAGGACAGAATAAAAATTTGAGACGATAACTAAACGTCTAAACCCGAATAATTTACTCAGTTTGCGCAAACCAACTGAACAAAAATACCACAAATTAGATTGTGTAGTTTAACTGATCGTGTGGATGCACCTTAAGACTCGCAGCCTTCCACCTTTTCAAATACATCAGTTTGTAAAAAATCTTTCAATTTGAAGTTTTTATAATAATTTACAGTTCATAAGGGCGAATTTCAAAGTTTTGCGCCGGGCACAATATTTGTTTGCTACGGCATTGGATATACTACTTATTAATAACTGATTAAACATTTTCATATTCAATTTTTTAACCTGTTGTAAAATAGACAATAACTAGAATACTTTCAAGTTAAAATTATTTCAGTAGCAGATGTTTGAAAATAGAATATATCTACATTGTGGTAGAAGTTCGATGGGAACAGATATAATATTATAATTTATGAGTCGACTATTTTTCTAAATTATAGCACTATTTATATGATTATAAAATAATGATTTTTTTTCAAGACTCATCATATTTTAATGAACCTTAAATTATTATATTATTCAAAATGATTATTTTACCGAAAAATAATTATTTTTAAAACTATATTGTTGCCTTATTTTCAAGGTTTTGATTTAGTAATTTAGTATTTAATATAATAATTAATGTATCATGTACTATATGTATTTAAATTACCGTTTTATTTATAAGAAATTTTGGCAAAATTTCAAATATTTTGCACATTCAATAGTGGCTACTCTGTCAAAGTTTGCACACTGGCAAAAGTTCAGGCGGGACTATACTTCCCCCTCCTTTATAGTGGTAAAATCAATGCGTTTGTCAGTGGTAATCACCCTTTATACATTTGACAAAATAATATACTTTGATAAGACATTTTTTATTTAAAAATTATAATTTTAGAAATATATTTCTCGATTTATCAAAATTAAATGTTTATGATGGAAGACGGATAATTGCTCTTTTGTGTTAGTCAAATTAACTACTGTAAAATTATCATTGAAATAAAACCAAAATAATTATATACTTTTTTAATTTATTCTATAGTAAAGATGATATTTTTTTTCTTATAGTAGATTGTGGAGGATCTGGTGATATTAGGAATATGACAGGACGTCGTACTAAACTACCTTGTCCAAAACCTGATACTGAAGGATTATCCTTATGGAATCTCTTATGTAAAAACATAGGTAAAGATCTCTCCCAAGTTTCAATGCCAGTGGCACTGAATGAACCTCTTAACATGTTACAGGTAAACATTTAAAACTTAATTAATTGTTAAAAATTATGAATGAATTTATCTTTAAAATGAAAATATTTTAATGTAAATTTTACCAAAGATATACAAATTTTAGAATTGGTTAAAGAACATTTTTATTTTTGATAACATAAATAATATCTATTTGACTAATGCAAAAGCTTTTGTTTTATTCAATTATTATTAATTTCTATAAGTAAATACTTTAATTATATGCTATAATTAAAAAAAAATGTATATAGGAATATGATTTATAGTTTTTTTTAAATGGTAACCATCATTTATTACATTTTGTAATTGAAGTAAATACTTTTTTTTGAAAATTTTATTATTTTAATTTTTATTATTGGATCAATTATTTAAGACAAAAAAGGTAAAAATAACGAATAGAACATAAGTTATTGCATTTCTGTTGTAAATCTGAAATATTCTAAAATTGATTATAATATTACGAAAAAATAAATATCTTCATATTTTATTTTGCCTGAAGGATTTAAAATCATACATAAATAATATATATGTATTTCTATTTAGCGTATGTGTGAAGAGCTAGAATATAGCGAACTTTTAGACAAAGCATCAGAACAATCCGATGTCTATGAACGTATGGTTTATGTGGCAGCATTTGCAGTATCAAGTTATGGATCCAGTTACTATCGAGCTGGTTCAAAACCATTCAATCCACTCTTGGGTGAGACCTACGAATGTATAAGGGATGATAAAGGTTTCAAATTTATTGCTGAACAAGTAATAAAATAATTATTTTAATGTTTGTTCCAATGTTATTAAAAATGTTTATTGTTTCTGTTTTTTATTATATTTTATACTTTAGGTTAGTCATCATCCACCAGTAAGTGTATGTCATGCTGAATCTAAAAATTTTATTTTCTGGCAAGATGTTAGAATTAAGACTAAATTTTGGGGAAAATCTATGGAGTTCCAACCTACAGGTCAGTTTAGTAGAAAAAACTAATTGTATTTAATCACATAAACTAATAAACTTTATTTTATTTTTAGGGTATGTAAATGTACAGTTACTATGTGAAGATAGTAAAGATCATTACAGATGGAATAAGGTGACAACTTGTGTTCATAACTTATTTGGTGGTCAAAGATCAGTAGATCAATATGGTGAATTGAAAATTACTAATTTGGATAAAAATATCACATGCAAATTAACATTTGTAAAGGTTCGCTAAATAAAATTTTAAAAGTTACGAGGCATATTTGAAAAGTAAGGGCCGTTCGCTTATAATTCAAAATCGACAAGTTGTAACACGTTTACGCTTGTGAATATCTGTACGTGCATTACTCGTGCAATTATTTCAGGCGTTGTTTTTATTCAGTAGTAATTTGTCTATCCGTGCATACAGTTAACAATGTCCGTAAAAATTGTTGCTCCCGCCAGCTGTGAAGTTTGCGCTGTTATTAGATTTTTTGTGCAAAAGGATCTTCAGCTGCTGAAATTTATTGAGAATTAAGCCTAGTTTATGGACCTGGTGTAATGTGTGAAGCAAAGGTTAAACAGTGGTGTCGTGATTTTAAAAATGGACGAACAAATGTTCATGACGAAGAGCGGAGTGGTAGGCCCAGTGTGCAAACCGATGAAATTGTTTCTCTGGTGGACCAAAAACTGCGATCTGATCGTCGGTTGACGATTAGTGCCCTGGCTGATGAATTTCCTAACCTTGGACGCTCTACTGTCTACACAATTGTCACTGAAAAACTTGGATACCACAAATTGTGTGCAAGGTGGGTACCAAAAATACTCGCAGACGGCGAGCTTCTATGCAGAGGGGTTAAGGAAGCTGGTGAAGCGGTAAGAAAAATGCTTAGAAGTGAACGGTGATTATGTGGAAAAGTGAAGTAGGTTAGTAGGAAACTAAATATGCTAATAAAACCTATATCATATGGTTATATTTTTTTTTATGATGAAACGGCCCTTACTTTTCGAATATGTCTCGTATAATTTGTCAATTTAGATTTGTAATTTTTGTGAAGTAGTAGATGTGTAATAAGAAATCATATACCTAAAAATGCATATTATTTCTTTAATTAAATAATTATTTTAGAATTTAAATCATTTATGAATAGGGCTTGGATTTTTATGTGAAAAAAATCGTAAAATATGCATGCCATGAGATATAAATATGCAAAAATATGCATAATATAATTTTACTAATTTATTAGCTGCTGTTAATGTATTTAATTTTTTTTTGATCTTAAATATTATCATGTTTACTTACCAACTACTTATGTATAAAAAAAGTTATCTTCAAAATAGTTTTATAGTTTGAAAAAAAAAATAGTTTTTGAATAATATAAATAAATAGTTATACGCATTTTGATTGAGAACGATTGCTTCTGACATTATGTAAAACTTAAAAACTGTTTACTTGATAACAAATGAAAAATGTAGAAATTAAATTATTGATAGTGCGAATAAGTTAAAATTGTTAACTGATGTATAAATATGAAAATTATTGTGGGTTTTTTTATTTGTGGGTATAGAAATATACATTTACATATAAACTCGGGCCCTATTTATGAATATAATTTTATATTTTCACTTACAAAATACTAAAGTACCTTCATTTTAAAAACCTTATGAAATATTTTATGCAAAATTTAGGCTAGTTATTTTTCTGCAAAACGTCATGAAATACATGGAGTTGTAATTGATGAAAACGAAGGCAAAGTTGTACGTAAGCTGTTTGGTAAATGGAATGAAGCTCTGTATTGTGGAGTTGCACCTTCCGCAAAGTGTATATGGAGACCAGGTACTTTAAAATCAGAAGTATTTATGTATATAGTAAAGTTAAAAATTCTTAAATTTTTTATAGGAACAATGCCTGAAGATTATGAGCTATACTATGGATTTACAAGATTTGCAATGGAATTAAATGAGCTTGACTTAGAAACAGCTAAAGTTTTACCAAAAACTGATACTCGATTTCGACCAGATCAAAGGTATAATTTTATATTGTGGTTTATTATAAAATTTAATCAAAATAAATATTATATAGATTGTATCCATATTATTTGGATTATTTGATCACTAGTTTTGTACTTCTTATGTAATGTAATTTCCTAGTTAAAAAAATAAAAAATTTCGGTATCAATATTTTAGATCCTTAATTAAAGTCTAAAAAATTTCTTTAAACTGTGTTTTCCATAAATAAACACTGTAATAGATTTAGTTTTACTAATTCTGTTATTACTTAGATAATTGCCATGTTTTCTTTTGCACTTTCATTTGTATTACAAAATTTTCTTTTCATCATACCAACAATTTAAATTAATAACTTTTTCTCAGTCATTTCTTTTGTATATTTCATTTTAGTAAAAAAAAATAATATTTCAGTTTAAACTCTTCTATGTGTTATACCATAAAGTACACTATACTATACTTCAATCTGAAACGATTTTTACTCATTAATTGTTTTGTTAAAATTATAAATAAAATGTATTATTATTAAAATGTATGTGGCCCTGAACGACTTCTGCTCACATAATGTGGCCCAATTTTCACAAAAGGTTGGACACCCCTGTTATATACCATATATATTCCTATTTAGAAATGCTTTTACCATCTTTATTGAAGTAAATAATATTATCTCTAAAAATGACTACATCACACAAATACTGTTGGAAAGTAATGTAATATTGGAATTTGGGAGGTCTTCTACAAATATTTTTCATCTATTAAAGCTCAAAACTAGAAGTAAAGAAATATTTTATTTAGATTAATTATTTTTACTAAAATTAAAAGTTATGTTAGTTCCATATATCTAAATAATATTTTTAATATAACCTGTTCAAAAATTACAGCAATTTTTTTATTGATATATATATATATATATATATATATATATATATATATATATTACTATAATATATTTTCTAAACAGTAAACCCTTTAAAACCGTGGTTCTTAACTGTCATTCACGACACACTAGTGTGTTACGTATTACCGAGTTGTGTCGCCAAAAAGATTATCTATTTAAACTGAAAATTTTCATGATTTAAATTTATAATATTATTACAGCATTATAATGAGGTAGTAAAAACCAAAGATAAGAAAAACAATTATGAAGATATTCTTGTTGATTATCTCATAATCATTACCGACAGAAGATCTATATTCAGATCGCAAACAGATACAAACATCTCACTTATTTCCTTTATTAACTAATACTGTTTTTATATAAATGTATTTTAATTAAATAAATTTAAAATTTTGGTTTTTTTTTTTGTTCATTAATTTACTCAGGTTTGTAATTTTTACTATTTCAAAATTCCATTAATTGTTTTAAGTGTCTCTATTTTTATGAATTTAAATTAAGGTGTCGTCATCCAAAAAAGATTGAGAACCAGTGCTTCAAAATATATAATAAAGCATTAAAATATACAATAGATTAAATATCACATAGTTTTACTTAATTATTTGATTGAGTGATACCAACAACTGTACTTATTTTATGTCCGTCATTACATTATTGAAAAAAAGTTTTAATTCCTGAAAAATATGCTGATATGATGCCCCAGCTTTCCTTATTTAGTCAGTTAATATTTAAATTGATCAAGTATCAAATAATGATTTTAGAAGTAATGTGTTTTATTTATTTATTGTCGGTACAAATAGTGTTTATGAAACCAAAATAATGTATACATTATTGAAATATAATTATTTTCATTATGTGAAAAATAACTAAGTGCATTTTGATTAAATTAATTTAAAAACAAAACTGTTAAAAAAATACAGTGTTCATCAGGTTCTGCCTTGTGGAAAATTGTTTGACATGATGACAATATCTGTGACAAAACTATGTATTTTGAAAATATTTAATTCATTATCTAATTATTAATTTATTAATAAAATTAAATAGGTTGCTAGAAGAAGGAAACCTGAGCCTAGCCGAAACTATGAAACTTAATTTAGAGCAAATGCAACGTGAACGACGTAAACAAAAAGAAGAAACTGGAGAGCAACACGAACCTAAATGGTTTAGAAAAACTGTGAGAAATGGTATTGAAACTTGGGAGTATAATCATACGTATTGGGATGTACGTAAAAATCCTGGTTTCTCTAATTACCATTTTGAAAAACTTTGGTGAATGTTACCAAAACATGTCATATTATCAGTTTTACAAGTTAGTTGGTGATGTGTTGAATGTTATGCCTTATGTCTAAGAAATCTGATGAACAAAACATTATGAATCAAACAAGTCTCAAAAAGAGATTAATAGTTAATCTAGTCAATATTTTCATACTCATGTGTTTGTATTTTTCCATTAATTATTTAATTTTTCTTCCACATGAAATCACTTTTCATGAGTATCAAAGTATTTTGTTAGTTTTTTCTTATATCCATTTAAAACTTATCAGGTTATTACTCAACTGACAGATTTTTAGATAATTTTAAATTTTATTGTGTATTAGATCAAACACCTATTCACATTTTTGTTTAAACTTGGTACCTGAATAAAATTATACTATTATGAATAACAACTTGATTATTAAAATGTTTTTATGATTGATATCAATAATTTAGTCTAAAATCATAAAAATTTGAGGATAATTCAGTTTTAAATACTTAGTTTATATCCTATTGTATTATTTAAATTTCCATGACCGAATCTGTCATATTTCATAAATTTTATAGATTAAAAATATTGGAGCTAAACATAAAATGTTAAAATTATTTTTATGAAATGTTATTGTAACGTGAAATTAAAATTATAAGATTATTTTATTTTATTTTGTAACTTTTTTTTTTTTATATGTACACTACTGATGCACACAGCAAGTAATAATTTGGTTACATACACCTATGATTAGCTTCAAAATATTTATAATAATTTAATTTTTGTGAAATAATTTCATAAAAACATGAATTAAAATTTTTTTTTTCAATTTTTCATATGAAATTTCTTTTAATTAATAGCTATAATAAAAATAACCTTAGGAGTTTTTTAAATCAATAGTTTGACATTCCTTTAACAATTTCAATTTGGATAAAATTAATAGTCGTAACATTTTGTTGTGGATAAAGTATGTAATCAATAACATAATTTAAAAATTATTATATTTTCTACTAATAAACAAATAATTTAAAGAAAGTGATTTTGTTTGGTATAGTATACTTATTGTTCTTTCTGTAGCCGGAAATTTGGTAATGATTGTAATAATGTATATTCAGAACATTTTTTTTTTTTATTATTATATTATTATTGAATTTCAAAAAATATTAAGTGAATTTTATAATGAAGTAAGCTCAAGTGTATGCAATACATATATTTTTCCACCTTAGGTAAATATCAATTAATAGAATAAAAATAAATATATTTAAATTATTTATTTAATGGATCAGTGGGTAATAAAACCTTAATAATAAATTTTCTTTATTTGTATTCAGTTTATATAATCTCAATATTAATTTTTAGATCATAGTATTTTGCATAGTTTATTAAAATGTATTATGTCATTAGATAATATTTCTTTGATGGATGATGTAATAATAGGTATTCTGTGATACATTGTATGGTACTATGGATGAAAATCAGTTAATGTAAACTAGTTCATAATAATATTAACTTTTATGATAATATATACTAACATTTTACATTCCCAATAGGTATGTGTGTATATATCTATATATATATATATATATATATATATATATATATATATATATATATATGTATATATATATATATATGCATATAAATTTATATTATTCAATATAAATGAATTGACTAGATTAATTAAAATTAATCATTATTTTTTATTTTTTACATGATTACAATACTAATTTTTGTTTTGTGATTGAAGTTTAAAAATGGAATTGTGAAATCATCTAATTTAGGTGAGCTATTCAAAATTATTAATAACCATCAAATTATTATATACTTGGTAGCCATACTAACATTCTACTCATTTTCTCAATAATTTTTGTTTCTAATTTTTCTTTTTATATTTAATATTTTGAGCATAATTTAAAATTAATAAAACTACATTATTGTTGAAAAAAATTATCAGGAATTATTTAAATTATTTCTACATTTTTATTTTTTTATTCATTAATATATTTTTTTAATTTGTTGTTTTATTTATGTTTTAAACTACTCTTAAAAAAAAAATTGAAAAAACAAGTTTATTGAGAAAATGAGTGTCAATGTTAAAAAAATTCCCTTGATGTATTATTGTCACATTCACGTGGCAAAATTGTTCATTTCATTAAATTAACACTTTCATGTTGTGAAATCAAAAAAATATAAAAGTGAATTCTTTTTCATGAAATGAGCACTCAAGTTTATTTTTTTATTATTTTACTGTTTAACTTATATGATAGTTTATGAACATTTTTTTTCAAGCTTATATAAGTTTTTACAATATAATATTAGCATAGTAAAATCATACTTAATTAATACCAACTTTTGCAGTATTTTTTGATCTTATAATTTTCAAGTGTTTTAATACAAGTCATGTAATAATGTGATAATGTTAATATAATATTTTTTTTAAAAGTGGTTTTTATTGTAATAACTGTAAATTAAAATATTGGCATACAAAAATGAATATTTATTTCTTTTTATAGATAAAACATTTATATGAAAAATGTAACTTTTTATTTATTGATTTCATAATGTGGAAAAAATTGCATTTCCATTTGATGAAATTAATATGCTTTTACAAAATGGATAATTTTACTATGTGAATGAAATTCTATATATTTTAATTAAGGCAATATATTAATTAGATTTTATTTATAAAATATATATTTGTAGGTTGTGGTCTGTTCTACATAATTGTTTTGCTTTAAAAAAATCTGTGATTTTTAGGTGTTTTATTAATGTTAATATAATTTATATATTTAGATCATGTACTCATTATTAACACCAAAGAATGTAATCAGCTCGTTATACATGTTACTAACATATCCATGTTACAACAGCAACATGTTTTGAGCCTTAAAATATTTCAAACCTATTTCAAAAATTGAATATCATATAAATACTATAGTATGTTATCAATAAAATACATATTAAAATTTCTTAAATACATTGTGTTCTTATTTATTTTTGAGCCAATTTTTATGATTAAATATTAAAGATATTATTTTAATAAGTATCATTTGATATATTTATTATTATTTATTTATTTATTTATTTCAATGTTTATAGAATTATAATAACAGTAGTGCTGAACATGGGGCAAATATATTTTAACATGGGTTAATAGAAGTAAGTAGTATATCAGGACCAGGGTTGGTTAAATAGTAGTGAGAAGGGGCTTTTATTTTAGTAACTTTTGATTTTTTAGAAGTCACAATATTATGTATGATTTTGCAATAGTTATTTACATATAGGTTTGCAAAACTGAAATGATTATGGTCATAAGAAAGGGAGGTTAGAAATGTGGGTTTTTCTTATACTAACAACAATAACAATCGAAATATTTTCTTTGAGAGGAAGGGAAATCATAAAATAATATAAATCATTTATGTTACAAAAATTACATTATATTTATAAAATTCTAGTCAGATGAGACATCTTACAACTCTTTCCTTAGAGCACATATGCCTATTAAGATCTTTATTAAAGACATGTAAAAATTTTTCTTTTTTCATAACAAAGTTTATTATTTAGCTTACATTATTTTGTAATTTATTGGAATTTTAAATAACCAACAATTACATTTTCCAATAGTTTTTAAATAGAATAGGTTAATAGACAACAGTAAATAACACCATGTATCAAATTAATAATCATGGTGAAGACATTTTTTATTTTAATTAACTTTAATAGAAATATAAGGTTTAAACTTGCTTAAATAAAACTTACTAATCATTTAATATTGTTAATTTAAATTTTTAAGTTAATATTATTTGGAGAAAAAATTCAGCTAGAGGGACAGACAACGGGTAGTTGTCTCTATCTTAAGCTGAATTTTTAGCTTTTTAAGGGATACTTACCTTTGACTCTGTGTGATCTCCATTGTATATTTACAAAAAAAACTTCATTCTTGTTTGTCTGTGCAGTGAAAACTACTAAAAAATCAAGTAAAATGGTAAAATTTAATATTGGTACAGACACATTTTATGAAATAGTTTTAAGTTGTGTCATAACTTCTAAAATATCGGTGGAAGAAATTTTAAATGGTATCTTATTATAAACAAAAGTAACTACCTATTTATTGTATAAATTGAATAACATTTTTGGAAATTTAAAATTTTATACCAACCAAATAATTATTTTTATTTGTGATTTAACATTTCTTTGCAAAAAAAATGCATCACATTTTATACATATTTAAAATTAGGACTATTTACTTAGATACCAACCTAATAACTGCCTTACTAAAATAAATGTAAGGTGTTATTTCACAAAATTTATATTGAATACAGTATGTCATAATTTGATTTTTTTTTTTTTTAGTTACTAGCAAAAACTATGATAGCTCAAAAGTTACTTATTACCTACTTATTAGTTATTATACATAATATACATTATACATTACACTATATAAAATGGCATTACAATACTACATTGCATTTATTATATAATAAAGCCAGCACCCGATATGAAAGAAATTACAATTTTATTGGCAGTTGTAGATTTTGTGTTGAGTATGAAATAGATATTAAGAGTTTTAAGTGTGTTAATTAAAATTAGGTGTTTGGCCTGTAGGGCTGGGCAGTCAAATAAAATATGGGATATTTCACAGATACATTCATTTAGGTGAAGTGTATAGAATGGAGAGTCATTTAGGCCTAACTTGAAAGAGTGGTTGGGTAGAAGATGGTGTCCTATGTGTAGTCTATTGAATTGTACAATATGGTCTCTATGTAAGTGTAAGTTATTAAACCAGGTTTTTTTAAGGATAATAGGTGTAATATTTCTATTTTCTATATCTTGAGGCAAAGCCAGCAGATAGATTGTTCCAGAGAGAGAGCCACATATTGGCGGAGTATTGTTTTATCATAGGGGTGAAGTCCGAATGTGGGAGTTGAGAAGAAGGAAAGATTAGATTGGATGAAGATTTAGCCAGGTGGTCTGCAATTTCAATACCATGTATGCCTGTATGATTGGGAAGTGGGAACCCAAAGAAAGTGAATGTTATTATTTGATTGATTTAAGGTAAAAATAAGGGACTTAATGCGAATTTGATATTTATTGATGCAATAATGTATATTATAAATTATAATAGTGAACAAAACTAAGTTATAAAATATTTTGAAATTTGAACGATCATTATCTGACGTTCTGGCTAAAATACAAAACGAACAACAGATAATAATATTATAGCAAATTTAATATTGGCACAAAAAGTTAAAAAGCATAAGTTCTTATCGACTTTATTAATTTTAATAGTAAAACCCTATTCTTTCGACTGCTATTTAACATTTAGTATTTTAAATTCTGAGTGAACGAACGATCTCGTGGTTTTACAATGATGTTCTTTATTTTTTCGATACTTTTTGCTCACTTTAACTTTGTCCAAAAGTTTCATCCAGAAACTCGATAGATTGGAAATTTTATGTTAGGTGGTACCTACTACTTTGAGGTTTTATTAAGCTGTCATCTCAGTAGTTTTTCCAGGCAAGAGGAAAAACTACCGAAAATGAGACTAAAAACGGTTAGTAAACAACTTGAGTAATTTTGATTACTTAAATTAAAATTACATTCGCTGTAAACGATACTTTCATTAAATTGACTTGAGTAATTTCGTCATAACTTCAAACTAAATGTTGCTAGGAACTTAAAATGTACACCATATTTATTGACGTAATACTACATACTTTATCAAAAAAATTTGACAACTTTTGGACTAAAAATAGAATTTTGAAAATACCTTGATTTTTTTAAAGTTTATCCCTAATAAAGTTTTTAATATTTGGTGAAAACTTCTGAAAATATAATATGACTGTAAAAAAAAATGTCTTCTTTGTCAAACAAAAAACTAGATAGTTTTGAAAAAAAAAATTTTCCGATAATTGGACAAAAATGGTGAAATATATTAACAATATTTTCTTAATGTTTGAAATTTCAATGTGACCTTATTCATACACTCTACTAAAAATACTGAAAAAATTTAAAATAACATTATTCAGGAATTTTTTTTATAAACGTTATTGTGGTCCGTCCGGATTGGTTACCTTCGGTAGATGGTGGACGGTGACACAACACTTTCGTGGGTTAAATAATGAAACAAAATAAATAACACCACGATTTTGTTTTGGTGATAAAAACTCAACGAAGGATTTATTATAAACACACCAAATATACCACACAACAAAATAATAAAAAATAATAAAAAAAATAATATACGTGCGTTGGGAACGGGTGGTGTTCGTTTTGCGCAACAGCGTAGAATGTAGACTATATTCTTTATTCTATGGACTATATATTATATTTTTATAGCTTCGACGACAGTTGCAGCAGCCGTTCGCCCGCGTGCCCTCCTTGTGATAGGTAGGTGAGCGGGTTCTTGCTTTTGACCACGGACTAAGATATCTTAGTCCGTGCTTTTGACGGTGTGTGCCGCGAACTTGCGGTTGATAAGAGAATATAGACGCGGCCGATCATACTAATCTATGTATACTAATATATACTAATCTATGCGGCCGATGGCGTATGTCTAATGACACAGTCACACGGGTTCGCGTCAACGTTTATGTAAATTATTTTACGATTTTAACGTAATAAACTATTTTTCGTCAATTTTCAACTTAAATATTATTTGAAGGATAGGTTCATTTAATCATAGTGAAACTCTGAATACAGATAGAACATCATGTTTTGAATCTATTTGTTTAAAAAAATGCTTTATTGTTTACCAAATTGAAACACGAATAATTAATACAAATTATAGTTTAACAACTATTTTATTTTTGTTTTAGCTGTAATTATATTTTGAAAATCATTTTATCATTTTTTATCATTGAAATTTGTTGTCATGAAACAGCACCATCTAACGGTTAGGTTTATCGGATGCGGTGTTTGTGTGATAAAAATATCGCTGCATTAAGGTACGATTTCCTACGTGCCAACTAATGCCTCAATTCCGGTGGCGTGTGGAGCCCATAGATAGAGCCTGCATATAATCATATTGTATTTTGTTCTTTCTTCTATTATATACTCTACTATGTTTACTCTAATACTTTTCTCTTGCTACTGTTGTTTTATGCGTCACTACGCTAAACTATTATGTTTATATTCCATTTTTCTTATTTTTACTTTTGTCTCTTCTACTTTGTCATTAGCATTATATATAACAAAAGTTACATTGTTAATTTTCAAATTTTGTTGTTATTGACATTTCATTGTTTTATTTGATGTAGGTACTAGGTACCTACATCAAATACCTATGTGTTGACAATAACGAAGTCTGGTTAAGTTATCCCATGAACATAAAAACAATTGATTAGTAAACAATTTATTAGTAAACAATTAAAATTGAAATAATAATGGGTACCTTTAAATTATCAGCGACAAAATCTGTCATAAATGATTTCTTCTTGAGAATCTCTAATACATCATTTAATGTTTCAACTTTTTTTTCTAAACGTTTACACTTTTGATTCAGATTTTTATTTTTTTTTCTGAGTTGTGAAACAGTCTTTTTTATAACTTTAAAATTTCTTGTAGCACGATTCGGTGTTTCAAAATCTTTTATACTCAGATCACCAAATCGATTACTACTCCAAATAAGCTTTTTTTTAGGACATCTAGTGTTAACAAATATCATTAAAATTAAATCTGAGTGTTTTAGTATAGGTAAATAGTTTTAAAAAATATGAAACATATTACACACGTTTTGGGAGTAGTCACTTCACACGTTAGTTCTACCTTCCTCTGTTTATTTGTTCTATAACTCATTCTAGTAAACAGACATTATTAATGTATTTGGTACAGTAATATTTAATTTTAAATTTTAACAAATAAAATACACACGGTGAATAGTTATCAGTTGCAGAAGTACAAGGGACTGGTGAGCAAGATTCATCATCTGAATTATGAACAACACTAAAAAGAAATTTTTTTAAAATTTTAATTTGCAATAATAAATGAAATACCTACATGTTATTCAACATTTTTGGAGTTGAATGTACAGCTTTGGCACTAGAAAACAGACATAATTAATATGTTGTGCAGTAATACCAGTAATAGTTATATTTAGTTTTAACTTTTAACAAAAAAAATACACACTATAAGTAATTGTCAGGTTCAGAAGTATGAGTAATTGGTGTGCAAGAATCATCATCTGAACATTGAACAACGCTAAAATGAAAGTTTTTGTTTTTACATTTTATACTTAAATTTTCATTAATAACTATAATACAGTATTCTTACAATGGTATAGCATTAGACTTCAATATTTTTCTAGCATTACTAAAACTATAGCTATCACTTGTAAAGTGATTTCCGCAAACATAATACCAATTCCCAATTTGTTGCAACCCTAACGCTGATGCCCATTTTTGCCTCTTTTCCACATTCTTTGGAAATCTAACCATCATAATTATTAATTAAATAACATTTCATATCTGCCACTACTAATTTAAAATAACCGTTAAGGGACTATGATCTTACCTATGAAATGGTAAATCTTTATAATCCCTAGATGAAACATTACAAACTCTGCAAATATGAACCATAGTTCTAATATAAACTGTATATTATAAAGAGGTAAATTAGTCAGTCAAAATGTCAAATGGTGAAATTAATAATAACAATATAGGACATAGGTGTTGACAAATTATTTAATAATTAATATTCATTTATGTTATTTATTATTTAACAAACAAATACCAATACACATTTATGATAATAATCACAAAATATAATTTATGATAAGACCTCTGTTAGAATGAGAGGCATTGATAAAATCTGTCTTTCTCTCTTCCCCATTCCGGCACACTTCCCTCTATTTGGTTAATATAGCAGTGGCCTATCCATTCTTTATTATCTATGGTGGAGCCAAATTATTTCATCCATCTGAGTTATCACGTATTATTAATTATCAGTAAATTTTGATAATATATTTCATAATAATAATATTGAATTGATTAGAATAATTATTATAACATTTAAAGTATATACATTTCTAAATTATATAATAATTTATATTATTAATAATTATTACCTTATTTTACTGTAGATTTTGATAAGATAGGTATTTTGGATTTTATAGAAACTCAATATTGTAGTTTTTAATTATGAATACATAATATAACATATTATATTTATATTATATAGGAGCGCGTTTTTTGCGCCGCAGAAACCGATCACGTCGACGTGATAGCTGTATCACGAAGCGTATAAGTGTATAAGTACGAAGCGTATAAGTGTTTTCCTATAAAATATAGTGGTGGCGCGTTGAACAATTCAGTTGACTACTGAAAGTGTGATCAGTGTGTAGTGTATTTGTAATAATTTATTAAGTAAATACAATATTACCCTTAAAATATTATTATTAATTATTATTATATTATTATAATTATTAATTAATAATTTTGCAATTGCAATGAATCGTCTTGAAAGAAAGAAAAAACTAATTGCACTGCTTATTCTTCGACATTTAACAATCGCTGACAAAGATGAAGAATATATTCTCCATGAACATTGAAATTTAAGAAAGAAAGTCAGTGAGATTTATAATAAACGAGAAAACGAGGGTATTTTCAAAATGTTGATAAATCTACTTTTTTGCATTTTGAAAACACTTTCATATAATATAAAATAGCTAAATAGAAAACCACAATTTCTACAAAACGCTGCGCGCAACGCAATAGACTGCCTCTCTCGTCAGTCGGCGAATCGCGCCGAGCTTATTGCGCTGACACGCAACGTGTTGCGCTCTGCAGGAAAACAGTGTGATTAATTTCAAAAGAATAAGTGGATGACGTACTGCGCTAAGCGTAATACGTCATATACGACGCAAAAAGGAAAACGTACCTTTATGCTTGTATAGCGTTATACGTAGTGCCCTCTCTATATTATTATTACTCTGAGGTTTAACCACAGACGGAACAACTGGCCATTAGTCTACCTATATGGCTATATTAAAACATAATAAGACAAATATATTATATTATAGGCCAGTCAAATTAGACTAAAAATTACAAGATTCGGAATTAATTAGTGGAAAGCTGGATATTGTTTTATTTGCTTAAGCATAGGTGTCTTATTAGGTAAATAGGTTTTCCCCCACCGCCGAGGTGAGCGTTGGTCGTCATCTTGAAATAACAGCTCCAAAATCGAAGTTTTTTAGTTTTTCGACAATCACCAAAAAAATACAAGATTAATCAACAAAATAATCCGGTTTAAAAAATAGAAGGCTAAATTCTCTACAAAATTAAGTTAAAAAAAAGCCGGTAAGACAATGGTGGTGGAAGTTCGTCCATCGTCGCTCCGCTCTTCGGACAAGATTATGGTGATGAGTAGAGATACAGGAGTTGGGTGGGATACACGAGATGTATTGATAGATTAGGCATTATAGGATAGATTAGGACATTATTTTATATTATAAAAAAAAACGATTCTGAACGAAGATGAATTGTCAGTGAATAATATGTTTATAGTAAATCGCTTGAATTTTTGTAAAAATTACAGTTTCAGACGCCCGTTAAAATTTTTTCATTGAATCGATCGTGAGATTTTTTATACTTTTTGCAAGCAAAACTTATGAACAACCTTGTAATACATTTTCATTTCTTAACTTTGAGTAGAACATTTTTTATACATTTTCAACTACGACATAATTTGTGATTTCGACAAATTTTGTCGATTTTTGAACTTCAACTGCTTATAAAAAAAAATTGTGCCTATGTATTTTTATAATTTTTGAATGGGAGTTAGAACAACTTATGTGGACCCTTCTATTAAATTTTCAAGTATTTCGTCCGAGCTACATTTTTTTTATCAACATTTATAAAAAAAAAAATAAAAAAAATCGAATATTTCAAATGCCTATAAATTGATTAAAAATGAGTGAAATCTTTTGAAAATAAAATTATATAAAGAAAATGCCAATATAAACAACTGATAAAATTTTCAAGTTTCTACAACTTATACTTTTTGAAAAAAAAACAAATAGCAAAAATCGTTTGAGGCCAGAGGCGTATTTAGGCACAGGCCCCGTAGGCCCGGGCCTAGAGCGGCGACATTTGGAGGGCGGCAAATTTCAACATATATATATATTTTTTTTTTTTCATAGAATTACAGTATTTTTCGTTCGACAACATCGAATTTGAATTTTATTATTATGTTCGACTAGAGAAATATTCGTTTACAATTCGTAAGCTTTAATGATTTAGACTTACGATTCGGACCGTAAACGCGTGTGTCGGTTCGCTCAAAATCAAACAGCTACTTACATAATATTATACGCACACGCGATACGTCACTAACCAATCCGCGTGTGGGTAGCGAGCAAATGCGCGCGTTCGACGCGGGTTTGAATTATCAAACTGTTGAGGATTCGAATGTGTTTTTTGAAAACGTTTAGAAAAGGCGGCGAATCAGAAAGTGTCTACAGGCGGAAAATCACTAAATACGCCACTGTTTGAGGCTAAACCGTTATTTAACATGTTTTTGTAAAAATTTAAATTTCAAACACTCATAAAATTTTTTTGTCTGAATCCGGTAGAGTTTTTTTTGCAGATAATTGAAGAAAAACTAATGAAAAACCTTGTACCGAATTTTCAAAACTTAGTTATAAAAGAAAAAAATTTTACGATTTTTCAACAACAAAATTATTTGCAAATTTTCGCAATTTTTACATATTTCGTATAAATTGGAACTTTGAGCACTTATAAAAAAAAATTGTGACTTACGATTTTGGATTTTTTTTTATCAGTTATGGAACAACTTATAAGAAACCTTGTATTAAATTTTCAAGATTTTCTGGCAAAAAAAAAAAATTTTATCGTTATTTTAAAAAAAAATACTTAAAAAAATTGAAAATTTCAATTGTCTATAATTAGCTCAATAAAAGTCAAAATACTTTGAAAATTTAACGGTGTATAGAGAACGCTAATCTAAACATTTGGTGGAAATTTCAAGTATTTACATCGATTAGTTTTTGAGTTATAGCAAAATAAAAAATTTGATTTTGTCGAAAACTGGTTTTGCATAAAATATACCGTTTTTCCCTCATTTTTTAAGGGTTTTTCCCGGCGCGTTAAAAAAATATTCAAAATTTTTAACTTTTGACCCCCCAAAGTACCAACTAGATTCACTTTCCTTTCAGAAAAGTTGCTATATAAGGCAATCAAAGCATTTTTACTGCCCCAAATCGTGTCGACAGACACAAAAATAAAAAAAAATAAAAAAAAAAAAAAAAACACATCATTGTAAAATCAATACATTCTTCACTCCGTTCAGAATCTAAAATAATGAGTTCCGTTCAAAACTAAGGTTGATGATTGACGTTGAAAATTTGCGTTTTTTCGAAGTTAAAAAAAAAATAGATTTTTTTTAGTCTTTTTTAGTTTGCTTAAAATTCGTCAAACTTACGTCAAAAAATCATATTACTCAACTTTGAGAGATTGTAATTTCGCATCTAACAATATCAAATTCAATAGTTTTGACAAAGTATCAAGATTAAAAAATAAATTTTGAAATTAGATCCTTATATCACCGATTGCAAATTAACAACAATAATGCGTTTCAAATACGTTTGTAAGAAATTCGTATACCAATAAGTTTTCGTGAAATACCAACATCATATTTTATACTTACTAGTAAATATAGTTATAATTCTATTCCATAATCAATGATACAACATTAGTACATTATGTGTAGAATAGTATGGGGATTGAGGAATGATATGCACTATGCAGCACATAACTTATTTTCGCAAAAAATGTCACCACACTTGCGCGTTAGACCATCGATATATATATATATATACACACATTATTAATTTATAATCATAAACACTGAGAAGTGTCCAATTTTATGATTTTAGTACAAAATACAAAATACTAAATAGTATTACAATTATGCAACATAGTTAATTTTAATAAACTTAATCGAATATTAAATTAGGAAATGGAACATTCCTTTATTTAAAGCAAAAATTAAAATACACATATTTAAAATATCTCAAGCATAATTTGTGTTTTAGGTATTTATATTTTTTTTTTATTTAGATTTTGTATTACAATTAATCTCGACAGTTATGGATATTTATATTTTACTTCAGAACAATGATTTAAGTATTTAAAGCTAACGTACAAAAGTTTCTAATAAAAAAAAAAAGAAAAAAAAAGTATTTAAAGGTCCCCATACACTATCGGTTTTTGCAACCGTGTACGGAGTACGGTATAGTTCGTATACTGTACGCCGACAGTGTGTGGGCCGAAAACAGTCGTTTTAAAAACCGTACACGGTGATGAGAAAAGTCTGAGCAATTTGATTTTTCTCCCGTATACGGTGTTTTAGATTCTGAGTGAAGCGAAGGATCTTATGGTTTTACAATGATGTTTATTTTTTTTTTTTTTATTTTTTTTTATTTTTTTTTTTTTTCTGTAAACACTTTTTCGTATAGAAATCCTCGTCCAAAAGTTTCGTCCAGCAACTTTTTAGATTTGAAATTGAACTGAGATGGTACTTTAGAGAGGTAATTTTTCCAAAATCTCCATAGTTTTTCCAGTAATCAAAAATAACGATCGAAAAACTGAGTAAAAACGGTACAATCGGTAAAAATCCGCCGTAAACGAGATTTTCACTGTTCAGATTTTAGGTATTTAGTCATAAATCGAAAAGTATTGAAGCTAGAAACTTGAAAATTTTATCCAATATCAAATACATACTTTTTTATATTGGACAATATTTTCAGAACAATTATAGCACTTTTGACTTAAATATAGAACTTTTAATTTACCAAATTGTTTGAAAGTTTTTATGTAATATAATTTTAAATATTTGACAAAAAGTTCTGAAAATTTAATATGACCTTACTCATATACCTACCTAATTATCCTAACAAAAATTCAAAAATCGTTAGTCAGGATTCTTTTTTATACACACTTTAATAAATTATTATAACTCACCAAAAATTATGCAAATAACCGTAAAATACGTAAACAGTAATATTATATTACACTGAAGCTTTGCTCAGAATCGTTTTATACTAAAGAAATGAGTCATCATTTCTTTAAAACTTAATACATTCATCACCAATATCTTGTCCGAGGACCGAAGGGACGAAGGACGAACTTGTACCACCATCATCTCACTCACCAGCTTTTTAATAACAATACGGAAGGTGTGTGGCCGCCTCCGTATACGAACTATCGTCTCCCGTGCATCATCATATATTAGACTTTTTGAGTGTAATTTTAGTAAAATTATTGTGATTTGTTGTAGAATTTTCATTTTTGATCTAGCGTATATTAAAAGTAATATTTGTTTTTATCTCAAGTCATAATTGAACGAAAAAACCAGCATTTAACACTTCATGAAAATTAAAATACACGTTTTTGCATATTTTGGAAAATAAAATGCATAACATATTACAATTTTTTATTGCATACTAATCTTAGCCCAGGCGATGAGCTTTGATAAATGAATAAATAAATAATTCGTTGATTTTTATTGTATCGTTTAAAATCACTGATTTCAATTATTATTTTTTGTGTGTATCTTATAAAAATCAAATGCATATTTTGGTAAATAAATTTTATTAGCCTAGGTGATGAGTCATATTTAAAAGAACTTATTATTACCATCTACATAAAATATTACATTTTCTAACTAACACAAATTTCAGATAAATTAATAGAGTGACGAGTGTCTGCTAGACAGCGAACGCCATTGCTGCCATAGGCGGCATCTCCCAATATGAATCCGATATTGTATTATCAATATAAAATTGATTACAATCTCAGTCTGCCACCACCAGTATCTCATAAACCAAGGGATTTTCTTAAATCACTCCATGGTCACTTGGTTTTTTTTTAACGATTCTAGCATTTCAATACTTCACAATTAAAATACTCTACGATTCACCTGTATCCCACCGGGCAGCTAGTACTGTATTAATAAATTATTTTTATTTAAATACTATGTATTATTATATATTACGTATATATATAATACATTTATTTACAAATATTTTTATTTTAATAGGACGTTTTATAAACAGTATTATAATAATAATTAATTATATATACTAGATCCCTAATTAATGAATATAATAGGTAATAACATTTTTACTACTTATTAATTTTTATTGTTTTAAAATTTTAAAAAGTTCTAAGTTAATAATAGTAAATACAAATTATGAATTTATTAAATGTGTGTAGTACACTAGTAACTCACTAATTGCCATGAACGACTAAAAAGAGTAAGTTGAAAAATCATTAAAAAATGTTTTAATTTAAAATCACGTCATGTACGTAATAAGTCACGGTACATTATGTATGTACCGTACATACTAAAGCCGATAGTGTATGGTGTTCATCGGTATACGAACAAAACTGTAGTCTGTACGAATTGTACCGTACACCGTACATGGTTACAAAAACCGATAGTATATGGTGTTCATCGGTATACGAACAAAACTGTACGAACTATACTGAACTCTGTACACGGTTGCAAAAACCGATAGTGTACACATATTTTGTACATTAACGTTTTTGACCGGGTAAATTATTATCACGTAGTATGGTCACACTGGTGAATCCAGAATTCTTTCCAGCGTCTTTGGAACTCATTTATTACGTATGTTGTGTTTTCTTTTTCGTTCGTGTTCTATTTACATTATTATTATTATTATTTTAATTCTATTGCACCCCCTAGCGGTTTTTAATTTTTTATTTTTTCTACCACTTCGTCCCTCCTATTAACGGTAAATTCGTCTCAATTGTTTTTTTTACTTTATCCGTGTACCCGTTGATGACAGAAAAAGTTTATCAGATTAGTTTCAGTCGGAACTGTGCATTCTTAATTCTTTATTCGATTGTTTTGTAATCAAATCTCAATATCATCCATGTTATAATGTGACCAGTGAGGAGTTGATTTCGCCGACTAATGTTCGCCTCCTTCACGAGCTGTAATTAACAATGTGACACTACTATTCACTCACGACCGGTCTAATTTTGTAAGTACTTCAGTTAATGTCCGTCGTAATAATAATGGTAACCTACTAGTCACAACCTTGTGTTACTGAATGACAGTCATATTTTTTGAGTTTAATCGCGTGTTTAGGTTTATAATCTCAACATTTTACTTTTCGCCGAGTTAAAATTCAAATGATCATACATGTTTCTTATTACGTGATGGTGTTGGACGATTTACTCAGTTTTTTTAATTACCGTTATGAAAAATGTGGAATTCAAGCATGTACCAAATTTTGGTAAACCAAATTCTGTCTAGAATCATATTTAAATACATCAATTTATAATTGCTAACAGTTTTAAATGTTTTAATATTAAGAAGAAAATCTGCTTTACTAATCTCTTTGGAAATTTTCATTCAACACCTGGTGTGTTAAGATACATTTTCATCTTACCACTCAATCTTTTAATCCTTCCGTAAATTTTTTTTCACGCTGTTAATTTTTGAATTTTTTCTCAATATGAAAGGTTTTATAAATCTTTCTATCGACTTTATGTTATAAACTATTATATTTTATTCATAGTTTTAAAATGTTTAACACCAAAAAAAAAAAAAAATTTCTCGAATTTTATTTCTTAGATGTGATTATTTTATTAATTCTTAATTAATGACTTCTCCTCTTGTTATTGTCATGTCATTTATTATTATAAACTACATTCTTAATGTGCCTGTATTACAGATTGTTTATTTTCTTAGTAAGGTAGAAATCACTATTTAATTTCAAAGTTAAAACCAAAAATGTAATGTAGTTTTATTTTAATTCAGCTTTAAAACTAAAACATCTATTAAAATATATGTAACAAAGTGTTTATTGTTTTTATGTAGGTATCGAGTGAAATGCTGTTTCTCAAATATTATTTTACATTTTTGAAGTTCCTCAAATAAGGTGTGAAATTTTTGTTTCAGTTGTGCAATAGATAGTAACAATAAATGCTTGATTATAGTTTAAATTATCGGAATTTAGTAGTTTGTTTCATTCACATTTAATTTTTCTTTACTTAAAAGTTAAATTATATTTAGGAAGTACTTACTTTACTAAGTTTTTAAGTTAAAATCTACCATTACAATTATCTACCCAACATTTGTAAAATGTATGAGCATAATATATTTTCTGTCATATCGTTTTATTATAAGATGTCATCAATTTAAATAGGTAGAACAAATAAAGTATTTGAAGAAATAAATAAATAAATAAATAAATAAATATATATATATATATATAATCCATTATAATTTGTGTTACTTTTTTTTTCTCAAGAAATAGTTATAAATTATCTCAAACATGCAAGAGGATATGACTTATCCGGCTGGATGCCGTCCAGTTACAGATGATCTGGGTCCTGATGAACTTATTCGACGACTAAAAGTATACCTATTAAAATATAATTAAATTTATAATAGTTAATTAATCTATTTATTAACTTGAATTTTATGTAGACTTTAGCTCACACTCTGCAAGCAATGGGTCAAGATGAAGGCATGTATCAACAATATATACCATTGACTTTGCATTTGGCTGAAGATTATTTTCTTAAACATGCTAGTAAAGATGTTCAGCTTTTAATTGCTTGTTGTATTGCTGATGTACTTAGAGTTTATGCTCCTGAAGCTCCATACAAAGATCCAGAACAAGTCAAAGTATAAAATAATTTGTTAAAATTTGTAAAAAATATTATTTTAACTCTTTTTTTGTAGGGTATATTTATGTTCCTAATAAAACAACTTGCTGGTTTAAAAGATCCCAAAGATCCAGCATTCAAACGTTATTTTTATCTTTTGGAAAATCTTGCTTACGTTAAATCTTTTAACATGTGCTTTGAATTAGAGGATTGCCAAGAAATATTTTGTAAACTCTTTTCTCTCATGTTTAAAATTGTCAAGTAAGCTAAATTGAGTTATAAATATTAATTCCTATTTCACTTAATTTTTATGTCGTTTTTTAGTGATGAACATTCAACCAAAGTCAAATCTTTCATGCTGGATATTTTATGTCCACTTATATGTGAATCTGATATGGTAGCCAGTGAACTTCTTGATATTATATTAATCAATATTGTTGAACCCAATAAAACACAAAGAAAAAATGCTTATTCATTAGCTAAAGATCTTATTCTTAAATGCTCAAATACTTTAGAGCCTTACATTCAGTCGGTTAGTAATTAGATTACATACTTTGAAAAGTTTCTTTAGTATAATCAATTTTTTAAATTTAAATTTTAGTTTTTCAATCATGTTTTGATATTGGGAAAGAATGAGAAAAATTTAGCTATAAGCACGAAGACTTACGATCTCATTTATGAATTGAACAGAATTAGCCCATCTGTATTGTTAGCAGTTCTTCCACAACTTGAATGCAAACTAAAATCCACTGTTGAACAGGAACGTCACGGCACTGTCTCTCTTTTAGCTCGCATGTTTTCTGAGAGAGATTCAAATTTAGCTCGTCATCATAATGTTTTATGGCAAGCATTTCTTAGTCGATTTAATGATATTTCTGTAAGCATTCGCATTAAATGTGTTCAATATGCTATGCATTTACTTTTAAATCAACCTGAACTCCGTCAAGACCTGACTGAAGCATTACGATTAAGAAGTTCTGATAGTGACATGAATGTACGTCATGAAACTGTAATGGCTATTGTATCAACAGCTAAACATGATTTTGAACCAATTGCAGATAATGAAGAATTGCTTATAGTTGTTAAGCAAAGAATGTGCGATAAAAAGGTATTACTTTTTAAATTTATTTATAATTAAATTAATTAACTTAATAATTACTTTAATTGCATTTTAGTTCAAAATTAGGAAAGAAGCTACATCTGGATTAGCTTATATATATAAAACATATTTGAATGATCCAGACATTCCTCAAGCTACTAAAAAAGCTTTTACTTGGATCAAAGATAAAATTTTACATGGATATTATAGAACTTGCACCGAAGATAAATCATTAGTTGAAAGACTTGTGAATACATCTTTGGTACCATATCAACTTCCACCAGAGGAGAGAATGAAAAGACTTTATCATTTGTATGGTACAATTGATGATTATGCTAAAAAGGCTTTTATGGAGATTCAAAAAACCCAACTTTTGTAAGTAATAAATTGTATTTGTTTTCAAATATGTATAAATTAATTTTAATGTTAAATGAATATAATGCATAGAATTCGCTCACATTTGAAAGACTTTCTCGATAATCATAAGAAAGAGGACAGTCCTCAAAAAGATAAGGAAATTCAAGCCAGTATAAAATTATTGACCCGATATTTACCTGAATCAGTTAAAGCAGCCGAGTTCATTGGTAAATTTTCTCAACATCTGATTAAAGATTCTGCTCTTTTGAATTGTAAGTTTATTTTAAATAAATTTTTGTTTAAAAAATAATTGTATTGTTATTTTTATTTTTAAAGCCATGGATACTATTGCAAAACAGAATTCTAGTACTGCTGAAATATCTGAAGCTACTAATTTAGTATTACGGAAGCTTGGTCAACCTGTAATGACTAATTTGTATTACAACACAGTAAAAGCACTTTTGGAAAGAGCTTCATCTGTCATGATAGACTCTCAGGCATTAAAGGTTTAATATCTGTATTTTTTCATATCTTTAATATTAAGAAAAACATGAAAACCAATTACTTATAGCTTTATTTTGAATTGTCTTTTTGTTTGATATTATTTATTAGGTCATATTTTTCTTCTTAAAAAGTAAATCAGTAGCTATAATTTGACTAAATCTATATTATACCACCACTTTTAATAAGTGAAAATCTATCATACAATATTTAATACAAGCTCTTTATGTTATAAAATAAAAATCTTATGTACTTTGACTTCAGGACATAGTAAAAATTTAAAGTAATTCTTAAATATTTGATATAAAAGTATAATTATTACATTTTTATTATTTTTTTAGGCATTATTTAATCACGTGGAAAATTGTTTAAGTGGTGGTAACATGATTGAAGAACTTGGTTTACATCCTGGGACTGCTGGTTATAGAGGACTTGAACTTCTTAATGTAAATTATATAAAATAATAATTATTAAATATTATATTCATATATTAAAGTTTTATCTCAAATTTAGGTACTTTCAAATACATTTGCTTGCCATTTCTATCATCCAGACATACTAGATAAGCTATTAGATTTATCACATCATGATGATGAATACATTGCACCTCAAGTTCTCACCATGTTAACTACAATTGGCAAATATAGTGCACTTGGTGAATTTGTAACTTTTTTCTTTTTTACTTACTAATTCATTTAAAAATTTAATATTACAGGTGAATCATATCCGGAATTCACTGAAAAATTAATACCGATATGTAAAAAATTAGCAATAAGCGGTACTCCAAAACAAGCTAAAGGAGCTATACGGTGTTTATATGTTAATGTATATAAGACAAAAAATGATGTTTTTGATGAAATTGTCGAGGTAAATTGAATTCTTATATTGTTACTGTACTTATTTTATTTCAGACTTCAAATTATTAATATTATTTACATTATGATTTTTAGAAAACTAAAATCAATTTAGAACCGGATTCTGAACATTATGAAACTGCTATAGTCGCTCTTGGACACTTAGCTATCAATGTAGCTGAAAAGTATAATGTTCATTTTAAAAATATGATTTCTCGAAAAGTAAGATACAAACAATTGAATTAAAAAGTTCTGTCAGTGAAAATATTTTATTTATGAACTATGTATCTGTGATAGATAATTCTTTATCAGAATAATATATGAATTACTATTAAGTATATCATATATATTTATAAATGATATAATTCCCTTTCAAAAATATTCTCCCAGTTTTCTGTTCTATTTATTACTTATATTTGAAATATTATGTTTCATAATTTTAATCTTATTACAAAAAAATTACTGTCATAAGATCTTTTGAAATTAAATTTTGTATTTTTTTCAAGACTGAAGATTAATAGACATAAATTGTAATATAATAGTATATAATTGTGTAATAAGTTTATGGTAATTTGGCATCTTGTTAGTCATACATTAATTCATTCATTGAAGTCTTATATGTTATTGTTGTGAATTTCTTTTGTACATTACTTGTGTGTGTTATTTTTCTTTTAGATTGTTAAAGAATTGTTAGTCAAAGTATCAACTAAAAGTGAAGTTTACAATGCCGATGCCGATTGGTGCTCTGAAGAGATGTTACCT
Organism: Therioaphis trifolii; assembly: GCA_027580255.1. Taxonomy (NCBI): domain Eukaryota; kingdom Metazoa; phylum Arthropoda; class Insecta; order Hemiptera; family Aphididae; genus Therioaphis; species Therioaphis trifolii. The sequence goes on along the minus strand of CM050408.1, from coordinate 34,262,055 downwards.
AAAGGCACTAAGTGTAGAGTAAGTAATTGTATTTAATTCAATAATTTTAACTATTCTATTTAAAATTTTAAAATTTATTAATAGGCAGAAGGTATGAAAGCTATGGCAAGATGGCTCATTGGCTTAAAAAATGATAAAGTATCTGCTCAAAAAACATTTAGAATGTTTAATGCTTTTTTGTCACAAAAAGGCGATCTTACTCAATCTGGAATATTATCTAAATCCGAATTAGCCTGGTTACGATTACAAGCTGGTTGTTCTATGCTAAAGATATGTGAACAAAAAGGTGTTGGAGATCAGTATACAGCTGAACAATTCTTTTTACTTTCTAGACTTATGATGGTATTGTTTCATTTTAGTTATATTTCTTTTAAGATATTAAAAAGTTATTAATTGGGTTTTAGGATGATGTGTTACAAGTAAGAGAAATTTTTGCGGCTAAACTCCATAAAGGTTTAGGAAGAGGTTTACCTTTCAAATGTCTACCATTAGACTTTATGGGAATGTATGCCCTAGCGGGACTTGAAGCAGATGAACGACTTAGAAGTAAAATTTACGATTATGTTTTGAAAGATATAAACAGACGGCGAGAATATGCGAGGAATTTAACTCAAGGATCTGCTATATGTGTGTTATTTTTTTTTTTTTAACTATTGTGATAGTTTTGAGTTAAATATTCTAATATTTTGAAAAAAAATTTTAGGCTCTATTGAAAAAGCTATGGCACAATTACCTCATATTTTACCTGATTACATGTTATTATTTGCTATATCAATTTTAACACATTCTCCTGTGTATAAAGATAATAGAGATGAAGAAAGTCTGACTTTGATGCAACAGTGTTTGTGGTTCATACTTGAACCACTAATCACAAAAAATGACTCTTATAATTTTGGATTTTACAAAGAGATGTTGGAGAGAGTGAAAAATTATGTGGATGCTGTCGAACCAACAAATGAGACTATTAATGCGGTAATTATATTATAAATTATAAAAACTACTTGAACTCTACACTATATAATGTTCAAAGTTGTCTTAAGAAATGTATTCTTGTATATTAGATAATGTATAATTTATCATAAACATTTTAAATTTTATTGTAAATTTACTGGAACATGTTTTAGTTACTAAATGATTTGAAAATATATCATTTTATCAAATAATTCACAATTTTTCCTGTTATTAACTTCCAATAATCAATAGAATTTATTTGAGTTCAATGAATAATTTATATATATATATATGTTTTAATTTATAAATTAATCAATCTTATACTGTATTTCATTGATTTTGAAACTACAAACAAGCTTATGTGCAAAAGTAGTCTGCGTGGAGATTGTGAATACATAGCATAGCGAGATGTATCTTGAACTTAACTAAAGTCCTTATTTTAATTTACCCACACTTTGTCATTGTATTTTTGGTTGTAACTATTCATTGATTAATATTATATTTTTATCTAGAAAATGTGGGCTCTTTGTGATTTGGCAATGAGCGTATTAGTAGTGCATACGAGTACATTTGAAACCTCTCCATTTTCTGAAATTAGAATATCAGCTATGTTTTTTAAAAGACATGAAGATCCCATGTTTGTAAATGTAAAGGTTTATTTGCCAGAAAAGTTTCAAATAAAAGTAGGTTATCTAAATTTTAATTTTAACCTATTTATATATTTACCTTTATTTATTATGATGTCATGACATTTTAGCAAGTTAACAACAATGGAAAAAAAACTGGTCTTTCAGCTGCATTAAGAACAACGAAAACTAGAACTCAAAAACATAATATTCAAACTAATACAGCTAATGAATCAAAAGTAGTGAGTATCAAATGTTTTTAATATAACTTTTAACTAATAATATTTGTCATAATTTAACAAAATAATATATGAATAAGAAATTGTACTTCAATGCTTTCAAATACATTGTTGATGGGTTTTGAATGAAATCATTTTTGGCTTTGAACTATTGTACCATTTTTCTGTTGATAATATTTGTATTAGTAATATTTAAATCATTATTGATTTTATTTTATTTAACTATATGACATATCAGCTTATTGTTATAAAAGTAAAGGAAAACTATAATTAATGTGGTATTTATACAAATTAGACTATGATATATGAATAAAAATAATACCAATAAATAGACATTAGATAAATTTTAAATAACACCAACATATTAAACTTTTGAAATATGACAAACTTAACAATACTAAATTTAATGGTAACTGGAATCAGGAATTGAGACGCTCATTAAAAGGGTGTTTTTAGGCTGTTTAACCAATTAACTGCCTTTATCTTAGCTTTTTGTAGTTAAGCTATTCCCCCTTCAAATTTTGTAATTGAACATCCAAGGTGCTCCTGGTCCGTGGCCGTGAATAAGGTGTACGAACAGTGGTCGCAGGCAAGATGATCCGTTGCCGTAGGTCACGTCCGCCGGTGGCCGGTGTGTTGCGATACCTGTTTTGGCAACTTTCCCCCTCTGCCCGATAAAAGAGGTAGACGAGGTGTTGCCGGTAGGGTACTATCACCACCTGGGTTGTAGCTGGGTAGAGAGCTAATGCGGTCCGTGGTGTCGGTGTATGTAATATACCTACGACGCCGTGGTACCCTGTCAGTCTCTTACAAGGGTGTTAAAAATATCTTCGTTCAATGGTAGGTTAGGGTTTCTTGTTATCTTGTCCACTGCTCTGCATGCATTAATCTATGTAAATCCAGTGGAGCTATATTTGCGAACACTGATAACCATGATAGTTATTATTGTATATTATTAGGTAGTTCTTATTGTACCTGTTATAATTTGCATTTTTTGGTTGAGTTCTGTGTCTAACTTCTTACAGTGTGAATTCTGGAACCAAACTGAGATGCAATATTCACCTAAGCTGTATTCGAGAGCTAATGCAGACGTGTGTAAAATATTATTATATTAATTGCGTTGCTTTCCTAGGTCATTCTTGCTAGTTTTGAAATAATATTGTTCCTCATCTTCATCTTATTTTTTAACCCTTCTAAGCGTTTTATAAACGTTGAGGTTTGTCAATTTTTCTTTTTAAATTTGTATTAGTAATTTAAATCATTATTAATGACTAATTTATAAAATTCTCCACAGTATTTTAATAAAACATTAAATTTGTTGAAAATGGTTTAACTCAATCCATTTATTGATTTTACTGATTAAAATTTTTGTTAATCATTTATTTCTAACAATTACTTACAGTTAGTTTTTATTATATTTTTACAAATATAAAGAATTTTTAAAAATAATTTAATTAAGAAAAAGTTACTTAAAATAAATGTATTTGAAGGCAACAGTTAAAAATAGTTACATTTTAAAATATCTCTTGATTAAACTATTTGAGTTCAAAAAATAAAACTATACTGGTTTAGGTAACTTATAAATAAATACATTTAAGAAGTTAAAAAATACCAGGTGACTGAGAATAGTTTTACAATTCTTCTATATATTTTACACTCAACTTAGATGTCAATCATTTATTTTTCTATTGTTACACTATAGTTACTAATAAAAATGTATATTATAATTTTTTAGATACAAAATTCAATAATATTTAAGGTTTGATGAATTTTAATAGTGATTAACTAATTTTTACTTAAAATTTAACTTAAATTTAACCTAACTACTTATTTTATGTTAATATTATCTTTAGGTTATGCTATTTTAAAGTTAACTTTGATAATAAGTAATCTTTTGTCTATAAATGTATTTTTGATGACAAGATCATTCTTGCAAGCTTATTCCTTAAACTAAAAGGAAAATTATTAAACCTCTAGGACCTCATGAACAGCCCAGTTGGTCTGAAGTCGAGATAAATATGAACAAATAAAATAATGATTTATTCAATAAGTTTAAATATTAAAATTTTGCTTGAAATATTAAACATTAGTACTGTAAGTAGTTTCATATTGTTTATTGTTATTGACTTATGATGACAAACCATCCTTGCGAGCTTATTCCTTAGTTTTTAAGGAAAATGACTTTAAATTTGGAACCTCTTAAATAGAACAGTGGTTCTTTAGGAGGTCTGAAGTTGACATAGATATAAACAAATGTATTATTATTTATTCAATTAACTTTTGTATCAGTATTATGTATAAAATATTTAATATTAGTATTGTTGATAGATTTTATTGTTTATTGTAAACTAACTAATGATGACAAACCATCCTTGCGAGCTTATTCCTTAGTTTTTAAGGAAAATGACTTTAAATTTGGGACCTCTTAAATAGAACAGTGGTTCTTTAGGAGGTCTGAAGTTGCCATAAATATAAACCAATAATGATAAATTAAATTAGTTTTTCATTTAAATTTTAAATTTACTAATGATGACAATACCTTGCGAGGTTATTTCTTAGTTTTTAAGGAAAATGATTTTAAATCTAAGACCTCTTGAACAGTGGTTCTTTAGGAGGTCTGAAGTTTATATAGATATAAATAATGACTTATTAGATTTTAATATTATAATTTGTTTTTTTAATATTATATGTTATTTATTTATAATATCAATACTGTTTTTATAGTTTAAAGCTTATTCCTTATATTATAAAGGAATCAACTAGAAGAAATTGTTAAAATGTGTTTAATTTTATTATCGTAGGTTTTTCTTATATTTTGAAACTTACTAATTGTTATAAAATACTACAATTTATGTTTAAATTGTACATACTTTTCACAAGTTACTGTCTTTTAATAGTTTGTTTCTATCTTTATAAAATTTATAATTGATAAGCTGCTCTTTGTTTTCTTTACTTTAAATCTTAAATAACTATGTACATTAATACGTATTTAATGTTCATTGTAAGCATAACCATTATTTTAAATTAATGATTTTCTTTTCTTTTTTTTTTTTAGAATAATGATGTACAAGATTCTACAATGTTGGACATGTCTGTTGAAGTGAGTTTTATTTATATAAATCCTTAACCAGTGATATTTATTTCGGATATTATTTAAATGTTTGCAGAGAGAAGAAGAAGAGGAGGTAATTGAACCTAAGCGCAGGAAAACAACCCGCAACAATAATTTTAGTTGAACTTCATTATTGACGTATTAACTAAACTGTAATTTAATTGTTATATACAAAAATCTGTTAATAATTATTTATTTTGTTAATATTTTCGATTTTATTTTTTAAATTTCAAAATCGATATCACTTTTTTATGTAAGTATTTTATTTTTAAGAATGATTTTGGTATCTGTCTTGTACACAATGCATTAATATTATGATTTTTACGTATTTCAATTATTCTCTATTAAAATGTGTTTATTTGGATCTGTATTCCTCTACATTGTTTGTTATACCTCAAATTAAAAATTTTGGTATAGGATAAAAATAGAAATTTAAATATATATTTACAAATTTTGATCAATTTAATGTCATAACAATATAACTTAAATGAAATTTTACTCTGGTGTAAAGTTATTGTCTTGCTTAATGTAATATAACACATAGAGAACTATTAAATATTAAATTAACTGTTTTTATCCTATTTTTGTAAAAGATTTAAACCAAAATACTAGAAAAAATTTATTTTTAAATATTACATTTGTCATTAGTTTAGAATAAGGGTTTAATACAAAATAAGTACGTATGTTTAAAATAAATTATTTTCTTAAAATAAAAGTATTTTTGATTGAATTAGGTATATTATCAAGTTAACCAATTATTTTTTTTATTAAAATATTATATTCCATTTGAAAATATCATATTAGAATCAAATGAAACAAATATAAATTTTTAAAAAATGAAAAATTAAATGACTATCCACTAATTTTAACTTATTACTAATATGTAATATGCATTGGATTTTTCTACACGCTTTTTAAATATTCTAAAAATAATAACACAATTCAGTTTTCTTCATCACAGTACATTTATATGTAATCTGCATGTTTATAAAAAATTATCATTCTTCAAAGGTATTTTTTTAAATTAGTGAAATGAAATTCACAAGAAAGTCGTTCAATTTATTTCCAGATGAATAACAAACATAATTTATTAAACATAAAACAAATATATCATTCAAAATAAATACATATTTATTGGTAACAGTTTTAATAAAATAAACATTTATATAATAAAAATGTATCAAAGATTGGTAACGCTTGTAATTCAAGATGATTCATTGTTTTGGAAAGTTGTCTATAAGAAATGGGCTATCAAGCACACCATTGCCAGCGTGCACACCACCCTCGTTGCATGATGTTAATTTTGTGCGCATCATGTGACCCACTTGTTCATTAATTATAATGTCATCACCATTGCTGAAATATTCAATTGTATAACAATTAATAATATGTGTGTCAGTGCATTTAAATATTTATTGTGTAATCCTATACAAGATGCTAACTATAGACTAATATGATGACATAGAGCACAGACACAATGTAAGCCAGTATGTTATACATGAAGATTTTCATTCAAATATTTACATTTAACATAAAAGAAAATAAGAAAAAACTTAAAACACTCTTAAGAGTTTTCAATAATAACCAATATTTCTAAAAGAAAGGAAATACTACCAATTGTCAAATTTTATTTCATACAAATTTTACCAGATAAGCACTTAGATGTACATAGCATAATGACATAATAATAAAATATTTTTGTAATTAACTTAAAAATGCTTAACAAAGAAAATGTATAGATCATCCAAATTTAAAGTTTCTTTAATTTAACATTTCTCAATGTATGTTTGTTGAATGACTATATGTTTTGTATAAAGATACCAAAAACGAGATATAAACACTAAATTAATAGCTCAACTATTAAAATACAAATACCAAAATGAACTGCACATAACATGAGGCAAGACTTTTTGTAAGTTAGAAAAGGAAAAATCAAAGGAGATTCAAAATATGGCTATTAGGTGTAATAAGGTTTTAGCACAATTACTAGGAACCTACACCAAAGAAAAAGCCTAATGTAAGAATTTCCTCAGCAACCACATGGTCATTATTGAATCCTCAGAATTGTCCCTAAGTATCTAACCATGAGCAAATATTAAGGTTTTTCAAGGACACGGTGGATTGCTTTTAAAGATATCAAAAGTTAAAAATCACATGTAAAAATGTTCATAACTACTACAGCCAAAGATTAAAACATTATATGCATTATATAAAACTATAAAATTGTAATAAATTGTAATGTCATAACGTAAGAATATATATTTTTAGTTTACTAATGTTTACAAGCCAATTATAAAAGGCATCAACATTTATACTGCACATAGTATATGGTGTATGACAGTACCACACCTTTAAACATTTCTCACTCCATGCCAAAAATTTAAAATGATTATTTATGCTTTTTAATAACTTTCATAATAATAAAATATATGATTAACAGATTTAAGTAAAAAAAAAACTCATTGAAATCTTCTACTAGTAAAAAAGTGTTTCATACCTGAATTAATATATATATATATATATATCTCAGGAAATAGTATTTTTAATTTCTTTAACTTATACATTTGGAAGGAGTGAACCCCTACCATCCTGTATACAGCCCCTGTATTTCAGATTTTTTATTCATAGACAAATAGATAAGTATTTACAAATGAACAGTGAAATCAGTTTTAAAAAAATGTTTAGTTAAATGGAAGTATTACTGAATTTATTGTAGTTTTATACTTTATAATCTGTAAAGGCCAATAAATTATTTAAAAGTACCAAGGTCAATTATTTTATTACTCTTTTACGTAGACAAAACAACTGTGATTTGCTTTACATACCATAATATAGTTCCAAAGATACCAATTTCAGACACTACATCATATAAGGTTGAATTTTTCTCAAAATCTTGATTCGGTCTAATTAGATAATTTTGTTGAACTGGTGGATTTATTTTATCCATTAATATCCAAGCTGATCGTTCCTTGCTGTTCATGCAACTCATAATTTTCTATAAAAACGTAGATTTTTAAAATATTAAACATATATAATCAATGTAAAAAGTATAGTTACATGTCTAATATCTTCTCCATACAAGTTATTGCCTCCACCCTCTCTTTGCGGTTTCAATACAAATCGTTCTGGGGCATCTAAAGCCATTTTAACAGCTTTTTCTCCGTTTTCATCCTAAAAAATTAAATTAAATTACATCCTTTCAAAATAATATATATGTTATTAAAATCACACACCAGATCAAGGGAGTATAACCCAGTAAAAACTTTCCGAATTTCAGCTGCTTTTTTAGCATCTTTAACAAAACGTTCTAGTGTTCCTGGAGCTGCTAATGCTTGTTGTACCTGAAAACAATTTGATACAATAAAATTTTAACAATATAAAATAAAAATAAAGTAATGAAATATTTATTTTAATTCTCAAATAATAATAAAAATATTAAGCATATATAAGATTATTTTAATAAAAACTATGTGATATACATATATAATAAATAAGTGAATAAATTAAATATTAAGTAATAAAATAACAATTTAGCTTAGAATATTATAGAATTGGTTTGTATTAATGACTGGCTTTAATTTAAAAATCATTATCAATTTATACATCAAAGTAAAAATTACAATTTTAAAAACATAAATGATTATGACTTTCTATCTGATGATTCATTGATGAAATTAAAACTGATTGTTAAAACAAACCAAATCTGTAATACTTGAGGCTACATTTCTTATTTAAATAATATTTTTAAAAAAGTTTTTACTCTGATATGTCATATTATTTAATGTGGAATGCTGACAGTTTAAAAATATTCTTAATTACAACAAATAATTTGTTTTGAATGAAATTTAAAAATAAAATCAACTTGATTTCTTATAACTTAATTTTATAATATATTAGACTAATTGGTAACGGTCCAATACGCGACCTACAAATGTTACTCGAACTACCCATAAAATTGAATTGATCTACAGGTTTCTTTATCGCGATAATTGTCATTATGGGCATTTTATTCTATTTTATTTTAGTTTTGTTCTCCGATAGGTAAACCTCCTTACTTAAAGAGAGAAAATGGGGGGTCTTGGTTGTACTGTCCAAATTGACGAATCCCTTTTTCAGGGTAAAAGGAAGTATAACCGTGATCGATTACAGCGTGGGGACCATCAGCCATTAAGAGAAATAAGTAATTCCAGCAACAAAGATTCTGACGAAAATGAAATAATACGTACAAATACAAATTATGGGAATCGTATAGTAGGCCCATGGGTATTTGGAATTTGTTGGAAACGGACAGACTTATTATTAGAACGGCGATTTTTTATAGTAGAAAAACGGGACCGAGAAACTCTTTTACAAATTATTAAAAATGAAATAAAAACTGGAACGACAATTTATAATGACCAATGGAGAGCGTACTCAACATTAAATCATCATGGATATATTCATCAAACAGTTAACCGTTCAGAATTTTTTATTGACCCGGAAACAGGAGCACACACTCAACAAATTGAAGGCTTATGGAGAATTATGAAATCCAAATATAATATAAAAAAAAATGGGGCGTCTCCTTTACAAGATCGACAACTCCAAGAAGAGTGGTGGAGATTGTGTCAAAATCCAAAAACCATTTTTGATGCATTTTCGACCGATATAAAAAATACGTTTCATAACAATACAGACTGAAACAATACATATAGTTATTGACGACACTGAGAAGTGGAATGAAAAAAAGGTTAGTTAAAAATTAAAATTATTTGTATTTTACACGTATTGAACCATAAATCAGTGTGTAGGTCACATATTGGACTGTTACCGACTAATTCCAATAAGAATAAATAAAAATGTAATATCTGAAGAAATTTTATTAATATACTTTTTTTGTTCCAGCTAAATGATACTGAATATTTGGACACTTAATTGCTCTTGAACGTTCAATCATTAAACGCGCAGACCATTCAGCTTCCCCATGATAATGATCTGGTGAATAGCCAGCTCTGTAGTATACAACAGCAACTTTTTCTCCTTGACTAAACAATTATGTATTAGATAAAATATTAACTATTCCTTCAATAAATTTACATGACAAGATCTTTAGATTCTGAAAGTTTTGCTTGATTAGAAATTTGAGTCAGAGTTTTTCGAATGACTTTTAGTTCCGGTCTTTGATGAGCGATTTCAAATTCATGAAACAATTGATCGCAAACATTCATTGGTTTATCTTCAATAATTACTAAGATAACTGAGCTGAAAAAATAATATAAACACATTATTAGTTAGATATTATTCAATATTCAGGAATTACTTGTTTTTTAATCTTTAGTTTTAGACAATGATAATATGTGTTGCATACTAAGCATTAATTATAATTCGTATATATCAGATTACAACCGGTGGGGACTGTCTATCGGTTGGTATCTCACACACACTTGTAAAAACCCGACACACTATTTTGTACTGTCAATAATAAAAGACATAATACCTACGTTTGAGTCATTATTCATATTAATAAGACTTAACAAATTGGCGACGAGGAAAACAATAAGTGATCAATTATATCGATTTATTTTTCTTTGATTTAAATCATATTTTTTTTCATACAAGTAGTGTCAAGCGTTGTATTCATATTAATACAAAATGTCAAGTTCCAAGGAAGACATAAAAATGAATCTCAATCAAATTATTGGATCTCCAGGCACATTTGAAACAGGTATGGATATCACCATTTTTGAATCGAAACTGACAAATTTTTTTTTGGCAAACTCAATCGCAAACGCTATTCAAAAAAGGGCCATATTACTATCATCTGTCAGTGAAGAAATTCATAAAGTGCTTTTCAGTTTGTGTGTTCCGAGTACGCCTAACGATGTAGAGTACGATACTTTAATGAAAAGTTTGAATAACTATTTTAAACCTGTTGACTCGTACTTTGCGGCGAGACACACTTTTTATCAAGCAAAGAAACGACAAGACGAATCGGTGTGCCAATGGGGCGCACGAGTCAAAAATCTAGCGTCCAAATGTGGTTTTACGTCAGAACTCGCCACATTGGTACGTGACATATTTGTTGTCGGAATGGGCTCAGGACCAATCCAAGACCGTCTTTTAGAAGAAGATGCGTCAAAAGTTGGCTTGACGTATTCAAAATTAATGGAAATTGCAACAACCAAAGAAGCAGCAATGAACAACAAAAGTGATTGGAAAAGAGAAGGACACTCAGAACTAAACTACCACAGCAAAACCAGGGGACCGGGTCAATCCAAGCCGAATTACAACGCGCACAAGGAATCCACGGCGAAGTGTGGGGTGTGTGGCCGTTCCAATCACTCCCAAAAAGACTGCAGATACAAAGACTACGAATGCAACAACTGCGGCAAAAAAGGTCATCTGTCCACTGTCTGCAAAAAGGGTAAGAATGTAAAGAAAAACCATAAAACGCAAAATAAATTTTTGGCCAATAATGACGAGGATGACGAAACAGTTAACTATAACCTTTCCAATACTTTCTTTTCAATAATTGATCAAAGTTTTCAAAACAGAGCTGTAAAACCGTTCACAGTAGATTTAATTGTTGAAAACAACAACATTAATTTCGAAATCGACACTGGTTCGCAACTCAGCGATATTCCCCTAGCGATTATGACTAGTAACAACTATTTGTATTAGTATTAAATTTTACATTGTATAATTTCATTTGCAATACTAACATAGAAATTAAGAAATAATTAAAAATAAAATATATAATTAACTTTATTTTTTAAGGAAAGAGACGTTTGTATTAGTATTAAATTTTACATTGTATAATTTTCATTTGCAATACTAACATAGAAATTAAGAAATAATTAAAATAAAATGTATAATTAACTTTAATTTTTAAGGAAAGAGATGTTGCATACTAAGCATTAATTATAATTCGTATATATCAGATTACAACCGGTGGGGACTGTCTATCGGTTGGTATCTCACACACACTTGTAAAAACCCGACACACTATTTTGTACTGTCAATAATAAAAGACATAATACCTACGTTTGAGTCATTATTCATATTAATAAGACTTAACAATATGATATAATTTAAACTTGGAAAATAAAATAATAAAATAACTCATGATAAAATCATATAGTTTCATTAAATTTATTTATAAAATAAATACATAATTTAATAAATGTAATGCCTTATTTTCAATGCAACATTTTAATTGACAATTTAATATTACATATTATTTTTTCTAAAAGTATTTATGAATTATAAAATATAAAAATGGAAATTCATTTTTAAAACAATTTAATTTCCTTTTGTCAAGTTTACAATATATTTCATACAATTTAAAACTATTTAAGAATTTAAAGTAACCATTTGTTAACATGTGTATAGATGAATATACACTTTTTTGTCAACTATGTATATAATGATCAATGGTTAGAATGCAACTCTTTTTCTAAAGTGCTCTAATGATACAGCTATTTCTAAAATAAAAGTAGCTCACTACCCTTACTGATACTTATATTAAACTTAGAATGCTGTTTTCTATTTAATTGAGAAAATGGCCATTTAAATTGCACATGATTAAATCTGGAAAATATATCTCTAAAAAATTTAGTGAGTAAACATACTTTTTTTCATTGAAAAGTTCCCAAGCTTTGATAATTGCGGAACATAAACCTTGTAATGCTTTATTCTCAGGCAACTAAAACCAAAAACAAATCGTTGAATATTAAAACTAAAATTGAAAAGCAGTAAATTTTCTTAACTTAATTAAATATTTATTTTAAATAACAATAACACAGAAAACATAAAACAGACAACTGCAAGTATACTCACCACATTTAATTTGTCTAACATGCCCAACTGTTGTAACACAAACCTGAAAAAATAATAATCTACCCATTAATTAAGTGTTATTTACTTATTATTAATACTTAATCGAATATAAGACCTCTGTCCTTGAACAAGTTTATAATTTCACAGTAAGAAGAATAGGAACATTCCAAGGCATTTTTAATATGAAATGGATTTAAAATGATATAAGATATAGTGTTAAACCCATTTCTGCAGATTTCTATTATATACCTGTGAGTTGGGGCAGATGAAGTCAAACCAGCAAAGCTCGAAGCAATTGTGTTCATTTCCACTTGTTTCACGGAGGTAGAATTGCAAACATCCAATAAGTAGTCGGACCTCAATAATCCCAGACACTGCGACTGTAAAGCACCACACATCAACACAGTACACCAATGTGTATCTTTCTACGAAAGAGTTTGTGTAAACTCACGCAAATAAATATTCATATAATTTCCATCCAACAAGCATTTATTTATTTTTAAACAATTTGATGTATGAAATATACACAACGGTTTATTCAAAATAGCTAAAATACCACATTGAACTACACGAGTTAACAAATATATTTTGTTCAAAGCTAACCCTTTAATAAAGAACTTATAACTTTACTATGCAAATAAACACGCATGCTAGCAAACATGGAGAATCTTAATCTAACCAACCATAACCCTTTAAAATACTTAGTTAAGTAAAAATGTTATCATAAAAAAGTAAAAAAGAAAAAGACAATTTATTAAATTAATAAAAAAATCCCATCTGAAAATTATAACTTGGGTACAACCTTACTTTGAGTAGATACCTAATACATAAGTCATAAGCATGGCCAAACTTTTTCCTTGATTGCAGAAAGTTTATAAAGATTCTAAGTTTTCATTTTTATTAAATTTTTTAAATAAATTCTTCTTCCATATGCTTTTTTTATACTATTAACTAATACAGCAAATTCAAAACAATTATTTACAACCATAACTTAAAAATTAGAAAATTAAACTACAAAAAAAAATCATATAAAAATGATTAACCATTAAGAACATCTTATTTATAGTTATATAAAATATCTGGGCATCATATAAATTATTTTAATAATATTGTATTAATTGATAAAAATTATTAAAAGAAAAATCAAGACTTTCTCAATTGAAATTAATTAATGCAACCCTTGCAATAAAAGTATCACTAAAAGGGCAAGTAAGGACCTTGTTATTTTTAAGGTTTAAATATTCATTCCTTAATTCAGTAACATTATTAAAATATTAGTTTAATAAAAATTATTTCTGATGAAATATTTTTCAACAATAATTTAAATTTTAGTATTAAATTACCTACCATAAAATTATAAAATATATCATAGTAAGTAGAGTAAAACTAATAAACTTAATAGATTCTTACAGTGCAATTCATTTTTATAAGTCTTTATTTGTTTAATATGTTTAAAATGTTAAACATGGAGTTATAGGCGGCTAAAAATAAAGAAAGAAAAAGATAAACAAACAATGAAAATATTAACCCTCATCTACCAGGAAATAAACTTTCCATGGACCAGTCCACCTGTGTGAAAAGTTATTCATATATATATATATATATATATATATATATATATATATATATATATATATATATATATATATATATATTACCACCACCAGTAATATCAACCTAAAAAATAAAACTACCAGTAATATACATACATAATAATATGTACTATGGTCGAGTGATGTCGTCCAAATACAATATAGGTGTTATTGAAAAATAAAATTCAGTTTAAATATTATATTATGTTTCTAAAAAATACTATAAATAAACCAATATTAAATAATATTGGTGGCTATATAAATCTTGAGTGAATATTTTTATGATCGGCTAACCTGGGGCACTATGGATTAGTATATTATTTTTAGTTTAAAAATAAAAATAAATCATTATGCTTTGAAAATAATTTTGAGTTAATTTAATTATTTTATAAAATATAATAGAATTATAAAAAGAAAAAAAACCAACTCAAAAAATTATTATTAACAGGAATGCATATAATGAGTAAGATAGTATGTATTAAAAATACTTTGAAATCTTTTAAGTGATAATAATTAATTATTTATTTACTTAACATATAATAAAAAATTAACATTAACATCAAATTGTAAAATTTTATTTGAAAATTTATAGACTATAGCTCACATTGATTGTTATATATTTACTCAAAATATTAAATAATTCAAGTATAAAAATTAATAATTCATCCAGTCAATCTTAATTAAAATTCTTAAAATAGTAAATAAAACACACAATGAATATTTTTAAAAAATAATTTTGAGTGTTAATAAAATCAAGTGATCAATATACTATCAATACTTTCAAAGGTTCATATTGATCCTTAAAGTTTTAATTATTAAATTATTTTGGTGAATATGTATTATATAAGAATATAGACATATTTTGTTGTAAGTATTTTATTCAACCATTACCAATACAAAATAATTTATAACATTAGAATTTAATTATATTTATTAATTTTTTTAAATTAATATTTAACTATTGTGATAGCATTCAAATAAAGCCTTATCATACATTAAAAAAAAATTCTAAGTTATAGACAATAATAAATCAGTAATAAATGATTCGTCAAGATAATCAAATATGTTCACTATTCACAGTGAATCTCTGAGAAAATAAGATACTTATTTTATAATTTGATAAAACTTTATGCAATATTATATAGTCATACAAATTAAACAAAAGAATATGAAACAAATGTATAGCAAAATATAATGAAGTATTATTTTGTTGAATATGTAACAAAACAAAGTTAATTTCCATACACCACATGTAAAATAAATTATTATAGTTATTAATTAAGCAATATATATTATTAAATTACAAGATGCAATTGAAAATTATAAACTAAGAGTAATAGAGATTATAAAATCAATCAAGAAGTTAATCATATGCAGATATGTTCAATATGTGGATTTTTAAATTATTAAATCTTTATTGTCAGACCACATAAAAAATATTTTAATTAGAAGGAATACAAATCGACTTAAAACAAAGACAAAGGTCTGCTATGTTAAAATTAAAAAAAAAAATGTATTGGGTCGAATTATACAGTTTTAGGTGATTTTATTCCTGACCTGTGAATGTCCCCGGAAACGATACCAAGCCAACCAAATCCGCTAGCAATTGTGTTCATTTCAACTTGTTTGATGCTATCACTGCTTGCTGTCTTTTCCTGCATGAAGTCTGAGCGCAACATCCCCAGGCTCAAGCGCTTGAAAAATCATATGTCATAAGCATATATGTCCCCAATGAAATTTGTTTAGTAGTCTTTAAGGTTTTCCATAAGAAATACTAATATTATTGTAAGAATAGTTTGATATAATGCAATATTTTAACTAAATAACTCATTTTTACTATCATCATAAGGTATTCATTATTATTTTATATTAGTGTTCTTTTTGTTTTTTGATATAATCATTGATTGAAATTATTTTTATTCAAAAGGCTGTACAATTGTGAAATGGGATAAATAAGACCATGCATGACTTAAATTATTAGATTATTTATTAATTAGTTTATAAAAAATTACTTTAAATGTTTAATATATGGTTGTTAATGATATGTGTTAATGATATAATTCATGCTAAATTAGAAATATTGGATTTTACTTTGCATACCATCCAAAATGCTTGATGAACGTATAACACATTAAAATTAGTGATCAAATCTTAATTTTTGTTTTCAAACTGAGCCCGAACCGAACTTAAGAATTTATATCGGAAACATTTTGTAACTTTTTTCTAACAAAAATTATATTATAAAAAAAAAAATAATAATATAATTTTTAAAGAGGTATTCATTATTAAAAACTAATTTATACTTGGAAAATGAAAGATAAATTTAAACTACAGTAGAACCCCTCTCGTCAGCCGCTTCGGCTAATACGACCATATTATTGATATGAATACTATGTAATTTAGAACCCGTTTGGTATTGCCCTTCAGTACATAGAGCACAATTCAACCCCAACACCTATGGACATTTTGTGAATCAAGAAATGGAGGAATATTGCAACTAAGTCTAGAATGTTATTTGCTAAACAAAAATCGATAACTGACTTTTTTTCTAATGTAATATATAATATAATAAATTTCTAATATAATCTTGTATGTAAATAAAAATGTTGTGATGATCCGACCTTTTTCGCGTTCCGACCACACTCGCAGTCCTGAAGGTGACGGATTAGAGAGGTTCTACTGTAGTGTAAAAAATCATCTGAAGTTCGATTCTTAAGATTTCAAGTTTGAATTTCAAACACAACCAAAAGCTGAATAGTTGATTTTATTAAAAATTTGAACTCTCGTCCATCACATAATTATAAGTGGTAAATAATACATATAAAATTTTAAGCATCAAAACTTACCTGGTTAAAACCTTCATTTCTTACGGTTTCGTATAATTTAAATAAATTACGTGTAAATTCATCAACTTCAATAGTTCTAAAAATAAACAATTAAATTTAGCAATAAACGGAACATTAATTATCATAAACGAAAAATTTCAAATACTTTTCCAAACAAGAGTATAAAAATGCATGATCATTAGACACACGATGAGTAAGTTCATTTAGAGCTGGCTGTATTGCAACTGATTTTTGAAATTCAGCACGTGGAAAAACAGATGGTAATAATGTAAATGGTACAACAGTTAAAGAGTCCTTTGAAAATGTTGTTTTAGATCGCATACCACCTCCTATAAAAATTTCTACTTATTAATTTACAATTTATTAAAATTCATCAAAGTATTCTATGAAAATGATAATAACCATGCATTAGAGTCCAATCTTTAGTCTTTTGTATGAGGTCTTGAAAATCATTTTCACTCAAATTAATTGGAAGTGATGTACAAGAATTTAAAAAAACTGCCATTTTGAATAAGCTGAATCTTGAATCTAAAATAGTTATTATTAAGTGAAATTATGAATTTAATCATGAAAAATAAAATAGTGTAGGTATCTATAACGATTTACAAATCTATATCATATTTAGCCAGACTATGTTTCATCACAAAAAAAAATAAATTAACAAAACGTTAAAAAAAACATGATTATAAATTTTAAAATTAAGTATTACAGTTATCATAAATTGAAACATGTACATAATTTTAAAATTGTTGGAAATAAATTAAAAATTGAAAATAAATTCAATTATTATACATATATTAACACCTCGAGGTGAATTTATCCAATTCATGAAATGGGCAAATTTTTGCCCAAGTTAAATGCCTAAGAGAGTCACAAAAAATTGCTCATTTCATGAACTGGCCACTACAGTAATCTTAGAAATAAGACTCAATTGTCAATTCAAAAATCAAAGAATAATTAATTTCATATCAATATGATAAAAATTATGATTTAAAATATTCAGAATTTTAATAGTTTAAGTTAGAAAAACCAAAACAAAATACTTTTTTACACATCATAATATTAAAACATGTCCAATGTACAATTACATGTAAATCATATTTATTTAGCTACATATGTTATATTAAGTATATATATTTGTGTTAAAATCAGTGTTTCATCAATTTCAAAATTATTTTTAATATATCAATTACTTAATAATTATACTTTTTGAACGTGTTCTAAGTTAAAAGTCTAATACTACAACAATTTAAAAGTATAATTTTAAATGTATATCTGTATATTTTATAATTAAAATAAAATAAAAATTGTATAAAGTATAAAATATTTTAAAGATTTACAAGAAAAACAATATTTACATCTTTATAAATAAAAATTGTTACTTAAATTTACAGTTTCTTCATAATTGATAAGACTTTAAAAGGAAAAATACAAAACTTTGACAGGATACTTTTCTCCTGTAGGCTGTTTCTAAACTAGTTTCAGATATGTATATATATATATATATAAAATATGTTTAATAATACTAAAATAAAAATTTGCAGTCAATTTTAATAAAAATATAGATTAAGTGATGAAATGAAAAAACACTAGATTAATCCTTTTTTTTAAACATTAAATTACTTTTAATTAATATATTTTATATTTTATTAAAATAGTTTTATGTTGAACATAAAACAATATTAACTGTTTATTAAATATATCAAGATTTAGAATATATTAATACTTGATTACATGGTATCTTCAATTACTCTGTCATATTAATATTCCCAAGTTGAGAGTAAGAATATACTCAAAAGTATTCCTAGTTTTTTATGAAATCCAACTAAAAAAGTACAGAAGGGATGGTAGTAACACTTTCTATTCATTAAGTAATAGTCCAGAAGGCAGTATAGTTATATACAAAAACGTGTTAGCGCAACAAATAGTTAACAAAAAATTGTTACTACTGTACAATGAAAAACCACTTCAATCTTTATTTTCAAGATTGTAATGATGGTTGAGAACTAAAGAAAACATCAGTGCCTGAGAAATGTTATTTATTTTCTTTACCAATAATCGTATTTACGGAAAAAAAATTCTGGAAAATGAAAAAGTTTTTGACTTCAGAACTTAAGAAACTTAAGTAATGCTGCATCAACTAGGTTGTTTCAAGCCTATAAGACTAATATGATCATTAACCTTCCAAGGAAAACAGATATATATAATATAATAGTACAAATATATTAAACTATTATAAAGGTCAATATATATATATATATATATATATATATATATATATATATATATATATATATATATATATATATATATATATCAAAACCCAATTGTAAATAAGTAATATAGGATTAATGTAAATTTACAACATAATAGACTTGAATTGTTTTATAATTTTTAAATCTAAAATAATCTAAATATAAATTTATATAATTTGATATTTGTTCTTTTCATTTATGGGTAAAATAACAGTGAATTCTATTGAAAACAGAGTGTCATAACTCCAAAATATATCCAAAAACAGTACACTTACCTGATTATAAGTACTGTGGTAAAAAGTATCGGTAATCTGTGTGTTTGATGTACCTGTATTTATATTTTATATGTACATGTAAAAATTTATAGATAAATTGTACTACAATGTACAGATATGAATTTGTACAAACACAATTACAACAATACAATTAAAATTTACAATCCATTATCAACATTGTGAAACAACATAATCCAGTTTCATAAACAAAAAAAACAAAATTATTCAGTTTTTTTATTATCATGGTGATTCATACCTATATAAACCATAGACTAAACTATTGAAGTAAACCTTTAATATTTTTTCATGAGAAATATAGAAATTAAAATAATATACTTATATAGTATAAAATAATATAGTATACACGCCTAAACTCAATACCTATTACCTATTATTGTTATATTCTGTGCCTATTATAACCTTAGATCATTTACTATAAAAAAAAATAGTATAAAATTATAACATAATTTATTATCTGCGATAACTTATCAGTTTACCAACATTTTTTTCATATTTTGTACAATATTAATATTATTCTGTGATATAAAGTGATATTTAATTATTAACCAATCTTCCGAGTTACGGCACAGATATATAGAATAAACTTAGAACTTAGAGCCAATGAAGTATCCAAGAGGGGAGGAGAATGGATTAAATATCCCCTCCCCCTTGAACTATGTAAAGTACTAAAAAACCTAAACCCTTGTAAAGTATTTATAAAGAATATTGTACTTTTTTATTCAATATGATAGTCGGTACAAATGTCCACACTTAAAATTGCCACGGTAAAAATATTCATGAAGGAATGTCTAAATACAGCAGTTCTCAGACCACGAACTATGATTATTGATTATAAATTATAATGGACTGCAGGACTGGTATCAATATGTTGAGGGGTGTACAGCAGGACGAGTCACAAATGTCTGAACTCTTTCTTGATACATGGGGTTTTTATGTTCTCAAGCGCTATCTAGTTTTTATGCACAGTATAAAAGATTAGGTTAGGTTAGTGTTCTTTACTATAATATAATGTGGATATATAACAAAAAATTTCACCAAGAATTTTACTTGTGATGTTTGCAAAACAGCAGTAATGGGTCAGTCTATAATACAGCAAAATTAAAAATAATTTAATACCTAATTCATTTTTTTTTCAGATATAACATCTTACTTGCATAAACCAGAAGTTTTTGTACCTAAAATCTTTATCAAATTTAAATATTACCACAGATTATATGAAACCTAACCATATATTATAATCTGTGATATGATATTATTTTGTATTATGCATTATTAATCATTAAAATTTAATAATAGATGGCACTGTTTTCCGAAAACTCCCCAGTGGTCTAGTCATTTCGGTTCCATTGATAAATGCTCCGATACCAGTCCATTATAATCATAGTTGTGCCTCAGACCATTGATTATAGAATATTCTATAATCAATTCTATATTATATCAATTCTAATATTCTATAATCAATGCTCAGACTAAAATGACCAGGAACAGAAATATGTATATATTAAAATATTAAATAGTCAATTTCATAAATGTCCATATACAAACTCTAGGTACTAAAATGACTTGAGGAAAATATTGCTTAGACTTAACAATGTCCCCTTAGCCTTTAGATAGAGTACATAAAATTAATTATCTTGGACAATCATTGATAAATAACTGGGACCATTCGCACGAGATAAAATGTCGTATAGAGAAAGCAAGAGGGGTTTTTATGAAAATGAAAAATATATTCTGTAGCCATCAAATAAGTATGAATCTCCGAATAAGAATGATCCGTTGTTATGTATTTACCGTACTTTTTTATCGAGTAGAGACTTGGACTTTATCCAAAGTTTCGATCAATCGAATCCAAGCATTCGAACTGTGGATATACTGCAGAACAGGGGCGTGCCTAGAAATTTTTTTTGGGGGGGGGTTCAATATTTTTACTGACACGTACCTATTTTAATATATATATATATTATACATTATAATATTATGTAAGTATATTGCATATATATATATATATATATATATATATATATATATTATAATATCAAGTAAAACTTTTATTAACAATTATTTTAATTTTTCGGGGGGGGGGGGGGAATGTTTGACCCCCCCCCCAGGCACGCCCCTGCTGCAGAATATTAAAAATTAGTTGGTGCGATCACATAACGAATGTCACAGTATTGGAACGAATGAACAAGAATCTGAAATTAGTGACAACAATAAAAACGCGTAAACTTTAATACCTGGGACATTTTATGCGACATCCAGAAAAATATAATCTACTACAGTTAATAATACAAGGCAAAATAGCTGGAAGAAGGAGCCGCGGAAGATCACAAATTTCTTGGATGGACAACCTCCGAAAGTGGTTCAATACTTCTATGATATCTCTATTCAGAACAGTCGTTAATAGAGATCAAAGAGCTAACATCATTGCCAACGTTCGATAACGAATACGGCATGCCGTGTAAACAAACAGCACTCCGGCTAGAGCAAATACTATTTTAAAAACTTACAAAAATACCAATGATTTAAAACCTGTCCCATATACTGAAGACGAAGTTTTGGCATTTTTAATTTTTATAATATACCTGCTAGCTGTAACTTCATCAATTTTTACTCAATTCGAATAATTTTTTTCTTACATGAAATAGAAAAATAAGGGAAATAAAATGGGTGTTTCAAATTTTTCAAAAATTCAATTCGAAAATTTTTTTTTTAATTTTTTTTTTTTTAAATAAAAAAAAAATATATTTTCGAATTGAGCTTTTTACACAGATATTGCGGTTATTTAAAAAAAAAAAACCGCATTTAAAAATATTGATTTACCGAAGAGATATTAATTTATGTAAGCTAGTTTACGTTTCAGACCACTGTGCGGCACTCGAAGAAGAAGAAGTTACTCTATGGATTACACACACTTGTTTTGACGGTTTTTCATCAAATTAAATGCATTAACTTTGTATCTTGAATCAAAAAAAGTACTTTTATTCTTATTCTATTGTATACCTCCTATTTTTGTTTGGTACTATATACATCTATTACACTTTTACATCAAAGCACAGGTTTCTATATTCTCTAATCATTAGCAAAAAATAAAAACATGTCCGTTAATTCACGACGCAGGAAATGCTTTGCACAAAATGAATATATTTTTAAAAAGTGTAATGAATTTTCTGAGTCATAAAATTACCTAAGGCGCAGGTTAGCTACCCCTGTTTTAAACCATAATTAGTGATTACTACACGAAAAAGTGATTTTATACATGAAAAAAAATAACATCATTGGAAAACCAATAAATTCTTCGTTTCATTTAGAATCTAAAGTGTAATACATAAATTCACATGGATACGATATAATTATTACTAAACACGAAAAATGTAAATATCAATAAATTAATATTCCAGTTTCCAATAAAATAATTAGTTTTATTAGATACCAGGGGCGTATTTAAAGAGAGGGCCCATGGGGCCCGTGCCCCCCAATTCACCGTATAAAACCTCCATAGGCCATCTTAATTTTCACGCACTGACGCAATATACACCCTGAAATAATTGTAAAACCTGAAGAAGTAATTGATACAAATATAAACTCCCCGGACACCTTCAGTTATTATAACTATAAAACTTGTAATTGAAAATATGTTTTATAATACATTTTTCTAATAAAATGTTATGCTTCTATCAAACACTTGTATTTTTATTATTAGGTTATGAATGATGACAACTTTTTGAGAGGGAAAATATGAGATAAGTTATAACTGCGTGTAATTTGAACTATTTGTTTGTGCCCCCCCCCCCCATAATAAATTTCTAAATACACCCCTGTAAGATACAGAATAGTCTAATAACTTAACGTTTTAACTTATATCCTTATTAGTTGTTAGTAACTATATAAAATTAAAGAGTTAAGAGATTAAAATTAAAATTATCATCAAACATAAAAACAGCATCAGAAATGAAATATTGGTTATACTATAACAATATATCAGTTAATATAATATATAGACCTGTTTATTTTAAGTATAATTATATATTTACAAATAATTTTATCGTTTTAATGTTTAAGTTTTAAGGTTTACTCTATATAGCTAAATAATTTATTTTGAAAATGTATGATTTATGTACACTTAAGTTTTAAACTAAATAAAATAATAACAATGAACATTAACCATAAAAACAAACATTGCATCGTATTATTATTATTATATAAGTATATATTATGTACATATCACCTACAATAATGTGCGTTGCCCTGGCACCTTCGTGTTAGAAATTCTGGTAAAAAAGTTTTAGTATTATCTTGATTACTATGTAACAATTTGTGACAAAAAAATTGAATATTGTAACCGATTCTGAACCCGGCAATATATATATATATATATATATATATATATATATATATATATATATATATATATATATATATATTGTTTTATGGGGTGCCAGGAAAACGTTACCTTAGCACCCCATTAAAAAAAATGTATTTTCTGGGCTCAGTGTTAGATACAATTTTTTTTCGTGGCTATACAAATCCTTACATAACAATTAACATTTCCAACATGGGGGTGCCAGGATCGCGTACCTCCTACAACACACAAGTACACGCACGAGTTTTTAAACACATGCTACAACTGTCCGCACCGCGAATAATTTCATGTTAAGTGGTCGTCACACGATTCCGTATGATGCGCGGGACTAAGGGCCCACTCCTAGACGGGCGGTATCAGAGAGTATGGCACGTACGGGATGTCGTGTTGCGGCAGAGCGTACGTTGCAGCCGACGACTGGACCGCGTCCGCGACGCCCGCGCCTCCACCGCCGCCCGGTGACGGTGTGGACTGCAGCAGTTCGGTCATGAAGCTGATGTACGTGATGGCCAGCCGGAGGGTCTCGATCCTGGACAGGCGCTTCTCGTACGCGAACGTGGGCACTTTGCGCCGCAGCTTGTCGAACGCCTCGTTCAGGTTGTACATACGCCGGCGCTCGCGTATGTTGGCCGCCCGCCGTTGGGCCAGCGTGGCCACCCGCCGGCGAATTTTCTTTGACGACGCCATCGCTGACTTTTGTAAACTACCGCCGCTGCCGCCCCTGTGAACACGCCGACACAATATTTAACTCGGGTTGAAACCAACGGCCGCAGCCCAACGTGTAACGATTGATATAATTTTACAATTTAATAAAATACGTAACAAAACAGTATAAATTATGATCCACTGCGCCTACTTATTACAATAAACGTTTCAACTCATTATCCGGCATAACCACGCAGTCATTTTAAACAGCTCGTGTTATATATTATACACGAGGTTAAAGCATGGAAATCTACAGATTTATACAAAAAAAAAAAGTTCGTACTCCGTACCATGGGACATTCTGCGCTCCTCAGACAAGATGATGGAGAATGGGTTTATTGAATTTTAAAGAAATACATTATTTCTTTATTGAAACGAGTCCGAGCAAAGATTCTGTATAAAAGATATTCCGTTTATATATTCAACTTTTTTTAGTTTAATTGTCTGCATGTTTTATTTTTATCAAATCTATTTAAAGTTTTCTTGTTTGACAAATGAGAAAATCTCCAAAAGATTCAAAACATGTTATTCTATCTGTTTCCAGTTTCGTAATTATTAAATGGACCGATTTTATTTAATGAACAGGGGCGGCTCGTCAGGGGAGACTTTGAGACTGCGTCTCCCCTTAAAAATAAACTAGCTACTTGTAAATAATATAATTAATTAAAAATAATAATGTATAGAAATATTTTCATTTGTATTTAAAATATAATATTATATCGTTTTCATTGTTTATTATTATATTAAATAAAATTGAAAGTCACAAAATCGAAAACCTATTAATAGCTATTTCGATAGAAATACTATTTTAGTCATATCTGCGGGTCATTACGGCTCATTACGACGGTCGCCGGTTCAGTGAAACTGAAGCCCGTCAGTTGCAAACGTAACATGTAATGACATGGCTAGTTGGTCGGAGGGAGCCGGGGAGAATAAGCTGCGTATCATAGACGCTTTTGAACCTGGGTTCACAACAGTAATTGCCGTGCCGCTGCGCCGTGTAGCCCGTGTTTTATTAGTTTACTAGCTTTAGACGTTTTATTCACGGTTTATTAATTATATAATAATTATTATACGTATGTGTATATCCATCTAACATTTATTATTACTAAATATTGAATGAAATAATAATATTTAAAATAATTCATTTTTTCAATAAAAAAGTTTTTCTTGTACGTTGTTACCTATATGAAATTTATGTTATATAATTTAAGTCTCCCCAGAATATTTACTCACGAGCCGCTATTGTTAATGAACATTTTAAGTTGAAAATTTACATCAAAATAGTCAATTCCGTAAAAATTGTAAATAAGTTAACTTGAATGCTTATAAAAAAAGTTGTAACTGACGATTTTTGAAATTTTTGCAGTATTGTTACTTAAGTAAATGAGTATGATCATATTACATTTTCAAAACTTTTTGTCAAATATTTAAAATTGTATTAGAAATAAACTTTAATGAAACGAGGTATTTTATAAAATTGTATAATATACATTATAATCATATCATAATGACCTACGGTTGCATCAACATTCAACTTCATGATACTGACGCATATGACAGGTGTTGAATAATTTCAGATTTTTCATATACATGGCCTATTTTTAGAAGGTGAAATTCAGAACTTTTTAATATTTGTCATGGTGATGGATAACACGAACCAATAACTAAAGTATACGAAAATAAGAATGAATAATACCATTGATTATATTATCATATACTAGTATACTTGTAAATATAATCAGTGATAATACACGGAATAGCGGTTAATAAACTTACTTATATTAAAGATAAATATAATGACTATTAAATAATAATTAGTACATACATTTATACTTGATGAGTTAACATCTTTTTAAAACATCTATAAAATACTGTTAGAGCATTTCGTTAAAAAAAAATATTGCTTGGCATTTTTAAAACTACAATAATAAAAGGAAAGTATTTAATATTAAATTTATAATTACAATTTTAAAACTGAAAATGGCTAAGATATTCTTAAAAACATTTTAACGAAATGAAGTTTGATTTTGTGTAATTAAAACTTTTCTGGTGATGATATCAAGTGTAGACTTACAATTAATTCTTTAAATAAATATTAAAAGTTGAAAATTGATGTAAAAAACAGTATACTACGCGAAAATCGTATATTAATTTACTTAAACGCTTATAAAAAAAATCCTGAGTTATGATTTATGAAATTTTTTCAGGATCATTAGAGAAGTGTATGAGTAAAGTTAATTTAAATTTTCAAATGTTTTTTTCAAATATTTAAAACATTTTTAGGGGTGAACTTTTAAAAAATAAAGTATTTTCAAAGTTCTATTTTAAGCCCCAAAGTTGTCAATTTTTTTCAACATTTTTAAAGTATGCAGTAATATGTAAATAATATATGGTGAAAATTTCAAGTTTCTAGCAACATGACTTTTGGAGTAATGACGAAATTACTAAATTCGATTTAATGAAAGTGCCGTTTACGACAAATTTCGGCGCTTTTGCTCGTTTTCAGGCTTATTTTCATCTCGCTTGAAAAATCTACTGAGATGAAAGCTTATTATAACCTCAACATTTTATCTAGATCGAATTTCCGATCTATGGAGTTGCTGGAAGAAACTTTTTGACAAAATTAAGTTGAGCAAAAAGTGACTCCAGATAAAAAGAAATAAATTAATAAATAAACATCACTGCAAAACCATACGATTAGCTTCACACAGAATCTAAAAGATTATTGCAAATATTATACTAATTCCTATATATATATATATATAAGTATAAGTATATATTATATTGTATATTATATACTATTACTGTATTAGTGAATAAGATACCAAACATTTTTCCCCATATTTTTTATTTATTTTTTCACGAAGTTAACATTATGAACAACTTTGATACGTATTTTAAATTTGAGTTGCATTTTAAATGACTTGATTTATGAAAAACGACAGATTTTTTAAAATTCTTTGTGTCCAAAAATGTGTACATTATTGTCTAATGATATGGCATTTTTATTTTTATTTTTATTCATATACATTTCTACTTTATCCACAACAATTTACTAAATCCAAAAATATTATTTTAGCAAAAAAAAAAAAAATTCTGCAATCTAAAAATGGCAAATTATATTATTAGATATGACTCTTAATAAGCGATTTATGAGTCTAAATATTATAACATTTTTTTTATTTCTATAAATTACATTAGAAAAAAACAAATATCTAAATAAGCTATAGATGTAATCTATTAGTGATATTGTGCAAATAAAAAATATATTAAACAATGGATTAACAATTCCTATTACTAATCAATACTCAATAACATCGATTGTGGATACCTACTAGTTTTGTCAGAACTGAACTAGTATTTAATAGATCATACTGATTTATAAATTACATAATATGCACGTGTAACTTGAATTGTACTTGAAAAAAACATGTGTTTAATTCTTACACAAATTATTTAAATATAAAATTACTTGAACTTGTATATTATATAGTATAGTTTAAATTGTTGCATACATTTTCTTTGTACGTGCAAGAAAATTCATTTAAATATTAAAATATATTAAAAAAAGGCATTGGCACTAGCAAAATGAACTAAATTGGGAAAATAAATAAGTTTTTGAAATAATTTATAAAGGTTTATTACATACATTCCTCTCGTTGTTCAAGAAATGATAAAAAAGCTTTGAAACAATAATTTACATTTATATTTACATTTACTTAAACTTTTTTCTGAAATATTCCCTCTAAAATATAGATTATCAAAATTAATAAAACTCAAATTGAAGTAAAATCAAATATCAATAATAATAACAGAAATTATCTAATAATTTCAGAAAAATCAAATTTGTGGTTATTGAAAGTTTTACTTAAAACTTAAAAATAAATATTGTCAGTTTATTTTCAGCGAAATTCTAAGGTATTTAAGAAATCATTTGGTTTCAAATATATTGAAGACAAAGAAATGAAATTATAATTGACATAATAGTTAAATTGAGAAGGATAGCTGAAAAGAAAATTTCCAGCTTATTTCCCGCCATTCGAACTGAAACGATTTATTAAATATTCGAAAGAATACCTTAAAAACATATACCAATCAAACTAATTGAATTAAATATTCACAAAATAGACTCAAAATCAAATCGTAAAAATATTTCAATAAGTTTTATTGCAAGTAAATGATAAATTATTATTTTAACGTATGGATTTTAGATTTATATACACTCTACAAATTATGAAATATGTTTAAAAATATGCATTTATTTACACGAAAAATGGCCATGTGGATATCCAGTCAAACATCTTCATCAAAACTATGTTAAAAAATAACTGTATTATTGTAAGATTATGATAAGAGTTCCTTTCAAAGTTCCTTTGAAGATTGACTATTAAGATTCAAAATTATACTCTAAAAACTAATTTATGTTGAAACGCTCATAAATAATTTGTTATGTGTTATTTTCTGATATTAATTAATTATTATTAATAGATTATTGTGTAAATCTGTATCTGTATTTGTGAATATATTATTGGGCTTCTGTCCATGATATAATAAAATAAAATACATAAATTAGCTCAAAAGTGCGTATTTTCATTGAACTTCAATGGAATATAATAATGTACTTATTTCAATTATAAAACACATTCAATCAGAAAAAAATGGTAAGATTTAAAGGTGATGGAAGTTAGTCTTTTGTCTTATTGATTCTTGGAAAGAAAAGTAATGGGTAAATTTAATTTTAAAGAAAAGATAAATCATTTATTTAGTTAACGATTCTGAGGAAAACTTTAGCACAATATATTTATAAATATATATATTTCACTAAATATAATTTTTTCTTTTTTTAATCTAATAATTGGTGGATATTTTTTAAAGAAAACTTGATACGATTTTAAATTCTGAGTTAAGGGAAGGATCCTATGGTTACCGATAATGTTAATTTATTTTTCTTTTAATGCTTTTTCGGATAGTAATATTCTATCAATTTTTAATTCTTCAAAAATTTCATACGGCAACTCTAAAAATCGGATATAGTATGCAGATTGTACTTTAAAGAGGTTAATTGATTTAGTTATTTAGTCATAACTAGGAAATTAATGTTACTAGGAATTTGACATTTTCAAAAATTTTAATACCATATTGATACGAAAGTTTCAAGATAATTTGACAACCATTTAGGCTAAAAATAGAACTTTGAAAATACCTATTTTTTGAAAAGTTTATCATTAATACAATTTTTGAATATTTAACAAATGAATCTGAAAATTTGGTATGATCATACTCATACACTTAATTAACGATATTGAAAAAATTTCAGGTCAGGATTTTTTTTATAAGCGTTTAAGTAAATTATCATACGATTTGTTTTCTAATGGACTATTTTTATATATTTTTTCAACTTTAAATGCTTTTTTCAATAAAAAAAAAAAAATGGTACGTCCAATCGCTATGATATTTTGAATACACATGTACAGAATAACATGTTTTGAATCTTTAGTTAAACAGAATTTTTCATTCAACTTGTAAAACAAGAAAATTTTAAAAAGATTTGATGAAAAACAAACATATAAATAATCAAACAAAAAACGGTTGGTATATAATCGGTACATTTTTTTCTGAAGCTTTAGCATTTGCCTTTGCTCAGAACCCGTCGAGGGGTGAAGAATACCCCATGATGCGAAGTACGTTCTTTTCAATAATAAACGTTATACAAATAAAGAATAGATCAACCAATTATTTAAAATAAACATCTGAAATAGAAATTTTATTTAAAAACAGTCGATCCGTCAGAATTCTAATGAAATACTTACAAAAACTCATGAAATACGATTTTTTGAAAATTTTCAGTAAGCGTATGAGTAAAATTGTATTTAATTGAGGAGTTTTAATATTCGAATTGGAGAAAATTTTTCAAAAAAACGAGTTATATGGCTAGTAGTTGAATTGGAAAAAAATTGAAGGGAGACTGAGCTAAAGATTCCATAAAGAGCGTTCCATAAAAAATTACTAATTATACCTTGAGGGCAAAACCCTCCCTTCACCCCCATACTCTACATAAAAATTACCAATATAATAAAATAAAGAACTCCATATACCATTGCTATGTTAAGTTATTATCTAAACAATGTGTGAGCTTGATTTTAAATGTGTCATCATTTTGTTTGAGGCTTTTTCCCCACACATAACAAGTTACAACCATCACAACAACTTAAATACTAATTCAATTATAAATAGCTATTCCTTAATTTTATTAAACTTACAAAAATTATAAAACATAATATTGTTAAATTTATTTATTTAAAAAGGTCCAAAAATGTATTTATGGTTGATCATAATCTTTTTCATCCCACAATGAACGTTACGATGTTCGATGAAACTTAACTGATAGGGGTAGCCAAGAGGGGTTATATTTCGGCGGAGCGGAAACGGTTATCTATGTTCTATTTATTAACCATAGAATATTACTTTTTAATAATTGATTGTACAAACATAAACAATAAACATATTAAATTAGTAGGTACTAAGTAACATCAATCAAAATAAAATATTAAATCTTTATTATTTTGATTTCAATAAAAAAACAAAAATTTATTTATAAAGCAATTCAATCAAATTTCTGAGAGTCCTAACGGTCCCGTCATTTGCGTTTCATTTTACAATTTTTGAAGGATACGGTTTTTTTCCCGAAGAAATGGTACTTTTAAAGTTATAAACTTATAACTAAATAATGGATTTCGATTCAGTAAAAATTTTGTACACGGTAAATTTTACTGTTTTTACTCAGTTTTTGGCAATTTTTCCTCACGTTTAAAAAAGTGATGAGAAAAAATTATCTCTCTAAAAAACCATACAGAATAAATTTTTGGTCTATAATGTGGCTGAACGCAATTTTTAAACCACTATTACTCGGGAAAGTGTTCTAAAAAAAAAAAAAATAATAATAATAATAATTAACATTATTATGTAGGTCAGAAAATTTAAAAATCATGAAGTGGACAATTTTCTTAAAATATTAATATGCAGTGTAAAAGAAGACAGATTTACTCATAAAATATACGAACTTGACGTTCACAATATAACATAGTGTTATATTAGATGCTTTGCGTTTTTTATTAACATTAAATAATTGGAAATCATCCTATGAAACAAAATGAGTAATATTAAATATAGTTATACATATTTAATGTTTATTTACATAATTTTAGTTTGTTAGTTACAAATTATTTATGTTATGATTTTATGAATATTGGCTATGATTTTTTTCATAATTTTTAATTGAAAACTTTTTTTTATATTAATGCATATAATATTAGTAAATACTATTTCAGTTTTTTCCTAATTTACTTTCAAAACAATTATTAAAATTAAAATACCAACAGTATACAATCAATTTAAATGTAAGTATAAATTATTTTTTTTTAATAAACTGAATAAAATGGTATATATAATTGATTTTAGATTCTGAGTGAAGCGAAGGATCTTATGGTTTTTTAAAATATTTTTCTAACATCGAACACAATGATTTTTAATCAATTAAAAATAAATTCTTATTAATGAAATTGCAAACTAATAATATAGAAAAAATAGTTATTCTTTAATAATATTTAAGTTTATATTCATGCATTCCAAGCAGGTAACCAAATATAATTTCATATGACATAAAATTGTGTAAAACAATAACTAGCTCTTATTACATTTCAAACATATGTATTACCTTGGAACATTGTTTTGAGCTAAACTTTGTTGTTGAACATGGTTATGAGGTATTGGCCACATTTGAGATACTGTCGAAGAGTGTTGGTGAATATGGTGGTGATGTAAATGATGATGATGATGATAAAGATGAGCATCAGGCCAACATTCATCATAACTTTGACTATCCTGTTGAAATAGTATACATAAAATATAATATTATTAATCTTTAATAAAATTACAGTGTACAAAAAAGCTCTTATTTTTAGTAGGTACCTAATATTTAATCTTATAATCTATATTTAGTGTTGCTTACAAAAGTGTAAAGATTAACTTTTCATTATTTCTGTGAAATATTATATGATATAATATTTTTGTACTTACTGTATTTGTTAAATTAGAATCCCATGTAGGTGTATGACCCGTAGAGGAGAATCCGTTGCTCATCATTGTGCAGTACTTTAGAATATGAGAGAAAATGTTACGAGTTTTCGGGGGGCGTCTTTTCGCCCTTTTGCAAAAGCTTCATATTGGTCCATTCGATCGTCCAATCGTAATACAAGCAGGTGTCGGCTATTTCACCCCTCTTGTTGCCTGGAAATATTACTCTACGGCTCTACATGATACGGTTTCAAACAAAATTCATTGTCTCAATTGTTAATTGTAAAAAAATAAAAACATTTGACTGAGAGTAAAATTTTAAATAACGTTTTCGTTTTGTGGTATACGTTTTCAATTAGACAAAGGATAATTAACATTTTTAAACATTTCATACGATTTTTTCTTACAGATCTCTTATGCTGATTATATTTATATCAAATATTCAAGATTGCGCTTATATATATATATATATATATATATACACATATATATATATATATATATATATATATATATATATATATATTATAATTTATATCAGATACGTATTTATTTATTATATATTGCGTTATTTATTGTTATAAGTAATGCAACAAATTTAAAAATGCGAATAGTTGATTAAATAAAAATACACGATTACTGATTATACTAAATGCTTAAAAGAACTATTAAAAAAATGTAATTATAAATTACTAAGATACATAGTCACAAAAAAACAATTTGTTATTGAACTATTTAAGTTTTATACTTTACAAAAACAAAAGTGTGATTTCATTATTTTCACATTTGCTGGAAGAATATAATTTATTCACTTTGTAAAGAATATTTTAAACTATTTCATAAACCAATGAAAATTTATTTAACTCTACCTATTTAAGCTTAAAAATCCTAAAATATTTTATGAATACATGAAATAATAATTTCAAAAAATGTATAATCTAAGATCTATGCTTTTAGATAATGAAAGTGAAACAAAAGAGTATAAACCATGTACCCGAATATTTTTTTAATTAATTTACAAAATTTTTACTTTAAGTCTCTAAAATCAATTTACAACGCGATATAAACTTTTTTATACCAACATACTATTAAAAAGTAAATTAATACGTATGAAATAGCAAATTACTTTCATTAAAATGTTGCATTATATTTTTATTTGATAAGAACAAAATATTATGAAAACTAACTTTTACTAAATTTTAGGAACAAATTTTTACTGTTTTACTAAAGTTGTATAAATGTTTATTAATGTCAAATATACACTTGTATCTTATTGACTTATTGACTATTGTTTATGTACGAGTAATAAAGTTTATAATTTTTAAGTTATGAACATTATTTTCTATTTACACTATAATAAATATTAAATTGCTAATATCTATTTATAACTCATTAATTATTATAGGAAACATTTAACATATATTTAATAAACCACACAATTTTACAACTCAATAAGAATAATAAGAGAGCCTAGTGCCTAGGTACTAAAAACTTAAAATCTAATTTATAAAAAAGAATACTATGTATTATACAATCAACATAATACGTATAATAATAAAATATGCTGTGTAAATAAATTTGTTTTTAAATTAAAAGTAATCAATGTATATTTTAAAGATAAATACACATTTTGTATCGAAAAAATAACTTGTACATTTTATTTATTTTACAAATAAACACCGAAGAATGAATTTTATTGACTTTAATCTAAATAATTTCAATAAAGTTATACGAATTAATTATTTATACCTATTCTAAACTTCCATAACAATATTTTAGTATTAGATTTTTCCTATTAATACCTTCCTCTGTGATTTTTGCTATTTAGTTAACAAGTCTAAGTGTATAAAGTGAAGTAAACAATATTTTTAGATATTACAATTCTACGATGTTCAGGTTTATATACGTATTGAATGTTGCTAACTATAATTCGTTAACGAACATTAATATTAAACCATGAATCATTATTAAGTTAAGAAATGATTAAATCTATTATGTTTTTTTTAAAAATATTTTCAAGAATTATAAAAACGATGGAAATGACAGTAATTTAGACATATTATGAAGACAAATTTAATTTTAACTGTGGACTATGTTACATGTAATATAGATTATAACATTATGTGATATGAAACCTCTTTTGTTAAACTTATCTATTATGCGGCGAAAAATTATTTAATTTGTTATGGCATCAGTCGTGTGTCGAAACGTATGTCAAATTTAATAAATATTTTGCCAAATGAGGGTATACGCTCTAAGTCCCCTACATATTTTGATTTGTTCAATAACGTTGTCGCCCTCCGTTTAACCGCGTGTTATGATACGATTAGCATTACACCCTTAGTTGATTTCTGTAGCATCTGCCGTATTCTTTCCATATATTGTTCCTGTCAAGTGTATGACAATATCCTTCTCGTGTTTTTATCCGAAATACTCATAACTATAAATGTGAAAAAAATGAATGAAACTTAAATTAGGAAGAAAGTACACTGAAATAAAATTAAAAAAATTATTATTTGTATCGAAATTATATTGACTGAAGTTCAAATTCAGATATTTTTAGATATATTTACGTAGTGTATAACATACTTGTTTCTTTTTTAGTTTTAATTTACCTAATTTTTTAATTCCAATGAACATCCCATAGAAACATTAACTACAAAACGATTTAAAAAATATATAGAATTAATATAACCCTAAAATATGCTAGCCCTTCACTTATTTATCACCATAACTAAATGATTTCTAACATTAGGTATCACGCTTGAAGTTACTAATCCCCTCTTATACACTACAACAATTATTATTATAGATTGCCTTTATTAGTTTCATTAAAATAATGCAATGTACTGTTATATGAAATTGATATTTAGTTGAGTGTAACGAAATTGGATATTATTATTTATTATGCTATACTAACTCAAAAATAATAAATATTTATGGCGGCAACTATCAAATTTATACGCATGAAAATATTTTAATAAAATATTTGAATCCAGTATTAAGTATGCAATACGTCAAAGTCTCGAAAACAAGATTTTTTTTATCCACCCTATTATGTTATTGCAACTCTGTATATTATGGTATAGACATATTGCAAAATCTTTTTCATAAAATTTCTAATTCACGAAAAGATCGATTTTAGGCTATAGATAATATTATGTACCATGTATGCGTTTTATACGTAATATATCAAAGACAATTAGGTATTACCAGGAAAGTATTTTCATATTTTAAAAATCCATTCAAATAATTATTAATTATAACTGTGAATAATAAATGTTTGATACTATTTAAGTATTATTATTTTGCTCAGTGGCGTATTTACGGGGGGGGGGTGTCCAATAAATTTATATTTCACAATATTCAATGTGTATTGATGTGTAATATAAAATATTTGTATCTACTTTTTCTAATTGTTTTATTTTTTATTTTTTATTTAACTCGAAACTTCTTAACAAATCTTCACAGGTTCATTAGTAATTAAAATATTAATAATATTATAGCATCATATAGATATATATATATTTGAAATTTGAATACATATTCTTTGATCTATGGACTGCAGGTCTGGACTGGGTCAAAAATGTCCACTGGGAAAAAAAAAATCGGCCCACTTAGGTATACCTATAAAAACAACCATACAAAAAACATATATTTTCATTTAAAATGATTGCATTTTATTTAGAGAATTTGAATACCCAATATTATTACTAAAATCTTGTTTGTTCAAAAAAATTTTATAATTTTTATTTAAAATACACGTTTAGACTCTAAAATATACATTAATACATATTAAGCAATTTTTTAAGGTTTAAGCTCTTTTGCGAAATTGTGTCAATTATGATTTCATTATCCAATGCCATCAAATTACCAGATTCAGCTGACATAAACATAAATAATTTCAAATGATCTTGACTAAATGAATTTCTTATTCTATTGAGAATATATTTCAATTTCGAAAAAATTCTTTCACAAGCTACTTGTGTTGACGACAGACGACAGTGATAGAATACATTTGTATGCAAAAAATTAGTGCCTTATAAACTTCGCTGCATACATAATATTACAGTAGTTATGTATAGCAACACAAAATACAATTTCGACACGCTTTAATTTTATTGCATAATATTATCGATTTTTTTTCAATTTCCAAATTAGAATTGTTAGTGCTTTCATTCAGTTCTAACTGCTGTTTATCGTCAATAAAATTATCAAATTAGTACTTTACGTCAAGCGGTTCAATTTTGAAGAAAAGTCTTGTAGTTCGGATAACAAGTGAGCTCTTGTTATACTTTCGTCTCGATTTACTTGATGCTCAATTAATTTTGAAAATGTTTCTTCAGGAATTTTTTTATTGAATCTGCTTGGTTATAAAAAAGCACAATCAGTAGGAAATATCCTATTTCTAAAATATCTTATTTCCATACTATTGATTAGTGTATCAAATATTACATAATACTCATCGACGATCGACAGCAAACTTTTGATAAGCACTGGGTGGTGTGTATTCTTCACCAGAATCTCCATCTATTATTTTATTTTTACGAATTTTAATATCCGGAAAATTATCTTGAACAGTTATTTCAATATTTCATGCTCGAAATAATTATTAGCCCAATTTGAAAATTGTTTTGCTGCTTCAACAATTAAAAGGGAACTTTTTGAAAATTGCTTTAAACTTTCTAAAGTAGTTTCTACCATACGATGCGCTTGAAGAACATCCATATTTTGAGTTTGTAAATACCTAGAAAGTGCAGAGGTATGAACGAAAATTTTAAGATACGATCAGTCAAATTTCGTAAAATTATCAAGAAGCGTCCTATCATTATATTTTATTTTAGAGTTGAGGGTATCTAATTCAGACATTTTATATAACGCAATTAATAGTCGAAAATATTGAATCTTTTTCATTGGGGTCGTTAAAAGTTATAAATAATATTATAAAAGAAAAGTTGTTTATTTTTAATTAAATTCAGTTTTTTTAATCACATTCACAGAATACTTTGATGATAAATTAAAATATCTAACAATAAAAATACCAATTTTTTATTTCGTATTATTATGAATTATGATACTAGCCTTCATATATAGTATATTTAGGTAGTACGCATTTGTGTACAATTTAACGATAATAGGATTAAATAATTCGTCTTAAGCCATAACCAAACGCCAAAAATACCAAATAAATGTACCACATCATAATTATTAAAATAACCATGCTATCATATACTTATTCTAGAATATACAGTCAGTACCAAATAACTGATTATTATTTATCGCAGTATTCTCCAACAGTTCAACAGCCGACGAATTATAATGACTGATCATCAAAAACAATGTAAGTATGTATATGTTTATGTGAAAATGATATGTAAATGATGTTTTATTTATTTATTTTTCATTAATTCCGTATGATTCATTGATTAGTATGATTATTTTACCATAAAATGGCCCAACACATAATACAATATGTTTTTTTTTTTTTTTTAAATAGATTAAAACCTATTAAGATGTGTTATATGGCATTATGGCCTGTGGCAATGAGTTTTGGGCACAATAACATGTGTCAATGTGTGTCCTCACTCCTCAGTGCTGTGTAGGTACGTCTACTATTTTTCTCGCTTAATCCATGAACATTGAACACTTATCGTGGGGGCCGTGGGCTGATACGTAGGAATACGTATACGAATACTCCTCAAAACAGCATTAGTGCATTAGGTAGGTACATAAATTAAAATACTAGTAAGATAAGAAACAGATTATTAATTAACAGGTTAGGTAATACATTTATGAATAAGTCGGACGCAAAGTCCAATCATCTGTTATATTTCACCTCGTAAAATAGTTTTTGAAAAAATGGTGTAAAATGTAAATGCCGAAAATAGAAATTTAGAAAATAAGTGCCTACGAAATTCACGACTAATTATGGGAAATCCGAAATGGTCACGAAATAATTTAGGATGTGATCATTGTGACATTTGAAATATTAATTTTTATTAATACTATTTAATATCATATAAATAAAAAATATTGACGAAGTTGGAAATAAATAAAGATCCTGCATTGTGGCCTGCAATGAGTGAAACCGTCCGAGAAAAATGTATAAAATTAGGACCGGCATATTTCCAAAACAAACCAACGGGTTTCCCGTTTCTTTACGAGATTATAAAAATCAAAAAAGGTATTTTTCTTGTAATTTTTTTACACGAACTTTGGTGAATGGAGAGAAACACGAGCGATTATGGTTGATGTACTCTGAATCAACAGGGAACGTATTTTGTTTTTTCTGTATGTTATTCAATAGTAATACTTCAATGAATCCTTTTGTAAAAAATGGATTTTCAAATTGGAAGAAAGGCAATGAAAGAATTAGCGGTCATGAAAACAGTTCTGTACACCAGGTATGCACAATGAAATGGCTTCATCGTTTGAATAATAAAACAAATATTAATAAACAGTTAACAAAACAATTAGAAGTAGAAGATAATTATTGGATCGATATTTTAAAACGCGTTGTCGAAGCTATTAGTTTTCTTTCGACACGAGCAGGGGCGAACGCAGGAAAAAATTTCGGGGGGGTTTTTGAAAAAAATGTTCATAAATATCATACTGTATTAGGTACTCTTTATTTAAGGTATTTATAGTATACAAGTATACAGAATATATATATATATATATATATAAATTAATTATTAAATTTTTTTTGTTGGTGGACTATCCACGGACGATTTATCTGAATCCTTATCAATCGGAACTAAGGTAGTATTTTTATTTACTGGTTTAAAAAACTTTAAAATTGAACTCATTTTTAATTTTTGTATTTGCGTTTAATATTACGTTATACAAATACGTCAATCAAAACTTTAATGATTAATGGTACAGCGAGATAAATCGTGTATTCGTTGGCGGTGTGATTTAAATAGAATAATGAACTAACTAGAATTATCTAGATTCTTGATAATACTGGTCGTTACTGTTCCGGTCGTTGTGAATTTCCCGTAATATGTCGATGGCGGCGATAAGTACACTCGTCGACATCACGTAAGTATATCATCGAATTGGTGGCGACTGGTATCGATAAGTTATTTTTTTAAAGTTTATAACATATTCACTGCGACACTGAATTATCATGTAGTATAATGATAATTTTATTATAACATACATTTACAAACCACAGTAAACTTTTAAATAACTAATACATTTGAAGGTCCGGTAATTTTTTTTATTCCCAACATTTCGGGAGGGGTTTAATCCCCCAAACCCCCCCCCCCTGCGTTCGCCCCTGGACACGAGGTCTTGCATTTCGAGGTAGTCATGAAGTGATTGGAGTTACGAATAATGGTAATTATTTAGGAATACTTGAGTTGATTGCTATATTTGATCCTGTGTTGAAAGCACATATAGAAAATTATGGTAACAAAGGCAGAGGCAGTGTGTCTTACATATCAAAAACTATTTGTGAGGAACTTATTGGTATCATGTCTTTAAAAGTGTTTGATCACATTGTTGATGAAATTATTAAATCTAAGTATTTTGGTATTGTCGTTGATTCAACTCCAGATCTTGCCCATATTGATCAGCTGTCGCAAGGGCGTCCGCAGGAATTTGTCAAGGGGGGGGGCAAGGTATTTTAATTTTTCAATTTTTGTTTCCTTATCTTAGTGATAAAGTACCTTATTGTTTTTGACGTGTTTTCTATCATATAGGTAGGAAACGTAAAAATTAAATTATTAATTATGTGTAAAGAGTGGATCTTTAGGTTATTACATATTTTTATTGCTTTTATGCAACTTAACGAGGGTGAAAAATGTGGACAATTTATCTTTCACAGAGTTCGAAGAAAAAAAATAATTTTGCATAATAATGCATATTTTGGACATTAGAGAATATTTTGCCTATTTTTTTATATTTTAGATAATATTCTATTATTGTTTATGAAAATTCATATATTTTGTTAATTTCTCGAAATGTGATTTTTTCTAGCAATAATTTTTTCTAGGAAAAAAAATAATTTGATTAAAGAGTGATAAAAATTCAAAATCATTAAATTATCTTCTTGTCTGTAATCGAATTGGTTATGTTCCTAAGGAATGGTGCAAAGTTATCTTTTATTTTTTATTAAAATATTTTATTTTTTTAAAATATATGTATTTTATTATATTTACATAGCTATGTATCAACTGATTTACATTTTTTATTATTCAATAGTTTACCTGTTACCAAGAGAATGGCACTTAACAGTTATTTATTGTATCTATTTTAGAAAAAAATCATAGTAGCATTCTTACAAAATTAAGGAATATTTAGAGAATATTTTAAGGTTTTTTTGAAGCATATTGCATCATATTTTAAGGTTTTAAGAACATAAAAATCCGCTCTTTAATTATGTGTATAGTTAGAACGTTATAACTTCATCTTACAGTATTAATGTAAATTTATTATTGTGTAACTTTAAATTAACAAATGCATTTTTTTTTTATATAAATAAAATGTAAATATGTAATCATTGATTTGAAAATTTTATATTTTATAGTATTTTAGTATTTATAATCAATGATGTTAATGAAATCACGAGATCCTACTAAATATTCACATATAAAAGTCGAAACAGTGCATCGAAAACCGATGACTTAAAACATTCATAAAGATCCACATAAAATTTGTCAACCGTGGCGCTCAACGTTAAAAAAAAATTTTTTAATTTAAAAAATATTTATTTCGTGATATTTTATACTACATACCTAATGATTACGATAATTGACACATAAAAAATCCAAGGGGGGGGGCATATGCCCCTACTTGCCCCTCCCTGCGGACGCCCTTGAGCTGTCGATAATCATACGTTATTGTTTGAATGGTACGGTACATGAACGATTTCTTGGCTTTGTCTCTTTTCATAATCATACTGGTGAAGCTCTAGCTGCGACTGTACAAGAATTTCTTGAACGAAGTGGTATTGATATTGCCAACTGTCGTGCGCAAACTTATGATAATGCTGCCAAAATGTCTGGAAGATATCATGGACTACAGGCTCAAATTAAAGAACTAAATGATTTAGCATTTTATGTCTCATGTGTCGCGCATTCTTTAATTTAGTTGGAGATTGCAGCGCAAAAGAATGTTTAGAAGCGATCAATTTTTTTTCAATTTTTCAAAAATTATATGCGTTTTTTGCAGCCTCTACGCATAGATGGGATGTATTATTAGACACAGTAAAAAAAGTACTTTAAAAAGTCTCTCCAGTACACGGTGGTCTTGTCGTAATGATGCTATTGAAGCATTAGCTGGTAATTATGATGAGCTATATAATACGTTATCTGACATTTCTAAAGATATGAATGAAAATGCTGACACTCGTCATGAAGCCAATTCAATTAAGAAAAAGTTAATAAAATTAGAAATAGCTTTTATGACTATTTTTTGGAGACGCGTACTAGGCAGATTCAATGCTACAAGTGTTTATTTACAAAGAATTAAAATTGATATGGTTACTGGTAATAGTATGCTACAATCGTTGATAACATTTGTTGATGAACTCAGAAATGATTTTGACACAATTGAAGATGAAGCAAAAATATTGAGTCTCTCAGTTAATAAAAAATGGTCTAATGGAGGAAAAAACAAACGTAAAATTTTTCAAATATATTCGGATGGTACTACAGGTCATGAGAGTTTAGAAGGTATATACATTTAGAGTCAACACTTTTTTTGTTATCATTGATAAATTGCAAACCGAATTTAAAAAACGTAGCTCAGCTTATGACAACATAACAAACCTTTTTGGATTTTTGACTCGTTTGGACGCGATTGATGATAATTTATTGAAAAAATCCGTGAATACTTTTGTCAAAGTTTACTCTCGTGATCTAGAAGAAAGTCTATACGACGAATTGAAACAATTCATTCGTATGGTTCAAGTCAAGGAATATAATAAATTAATAAGAAATCCGGTGAACATGTTACGAATGATTGTTGAAGATAATCTTTCGAGCGTTTTCCCACATATTTATGTAGCGATCCGAATTTTTTTAAGTATACCAGTTACTAACTGTGAAAGTGAACGATTTTTTTCTGCACTAACAATAATTAAAAATAAATATCGTTGTGTGATGGGTGAATCAAGACTGACATCTCTATCAATTCTTTAAATCGAATGTGAATTGACTATGAATATTTCATTTGAAGATATTATAAGAAAATTTGCTTAGGAAAAATCGAGGAAAAAGTTTTTCAAACATATTATATAAGATTAAAAATAATATATGTATATATAGATATATTTTTTTTTATCGAATATGCTGAAAAATGTATACTATAATATAAGAAAGAAATGTTATTTAAAAACAATGCTATACTTATTTTAATTTATATTTATTACAAATTCCTAAATCAGAAGAAAAAAAGAAAATTGTTGTAGGTGAAAGGGCCTCAATAAAAGTAATAGCCCCCTTTAAATTATGACCATAATCCGGCCCTGGACATTTCTATACTTTTACATTTATAATGTATTTCTATTATATACATAAAAATAAAAAAAAAGTAACAAATACAAGAATCGCTGACTTGGCGTCTTACTTTCCTACTTCAATTAGATCTAAAAATATTGTTTTTTCGTGCTACTTTCATGATATACGCATTACTATAATACTTACCCATTTTTTTTTTTTTTTTTATAGTACCTATTTTGTTTCAACACGTGATAACTGACATGTAAATATTATGTTTTTGTGTTTCTATTCACAACATTAAATGGACTCGTGATTATTTACTTCACAACTGCGTTGATAAATTAATGACATGTGTAAAGTGTTATTAATCACGTGTAAATATTGATGATGATGATGATTATACTTTTATTAGTAAATTAATGAGTTCAATAAATTTACGCGTGATAATGATATGTAAATGTAATTAGATCGTAGTAATATTGCATTGAATGATGTGTTTAAATCATACAAAAATTAATATTAACTTGTGGTTGAAGCCCATAGCGAGGATCTCGAAAACAGTTTAAAGTACCAATGATATTTATTTGAAGTTATCAGAAGAGATAGAATTTTTCTTTTAGTGTCAACATCATTCAAAAGTAATGACAATGACAGTGATTCAATGACAAAACCATGGTGTAAGTCTGTAGCTTGTAGGTAGACGGTTAAAATCAATTGGAGACCTCTTGAATAACATGTGTATTGTGAATATAAATATGTAAATTTGGCCCCTATTCATATTTAAATTATTAAAAGGTTTAATATTTCATTATTTCACATGAAAAATCCACCAATTTTTTATTTGTGCTCCCTTTATCATCTTTAGTCTAATTTTCGGTTGGTTTTAGTTTTCCAAGTTGTTTAAAACTTTCTTGATTGACAAAGGGGACATTTTTTTTCAACCAAAAGATTCAAAATATGTTACGCTATCTGTATTTTAATTTTCATTATTATTAGATAAACAATTTTTTCAATAAACATTTAGAGCAAAAATTGATGTAAAAATAGTCTATTCCATAAAAATCGTATAATAATTTATTTAAACGCATATGAAAAAATCCTAAGTTTTTGAATTAAAATCTACGATTTTTGAAATTTTTTGAGCGCCGTTACTTAATATGAGTATGTATGTAAGTAAGGTGATATTAAATTTTCAAAACTTTTAGTCAAATGTTAAAAAATGCATTAGAAATAAACTTTAAA
This sequence comes from Therioaphis trifolii, assembly GCA_027580255.1. NCBI lineage: Eukaryota > Metazoa > Arthropoda > Insecta > Hemiptera > Aphididae > Therioaphis > Therioaphis trifolii. Next base: position 34,217,486 of record CM050408.1, on the reverse strand, counting down.
AACGAGGTTTTATCAAAGTTCTATTTAAGTTCAAAAGTTGTGAATTTTTTTTTCGACAATTTTGTAAAGTATCTAACAATATTTCAACCGGAAAAAGAATTGATGAGAGTAGGGTTGCCATACGTCCCGGTTTGGCCGGGACAATATCGGTTTTGGATATGGCGTCTCGGTGTCCCGATAATGTGTTTCGGGACAGCATATTGTCCCGGAATGAGACTTCAACGGGTAAAGCACGATTCTGTACGTTTTACATTTTTGGGATCACGATTCCGTACGATTTGTAACAAACAATGGAGAGTATAGTAATACATATATTAGATCTCTTAAACTACTTTAGAACTTTCAAAGCAATCAAATTACAATCATTTTTTATTAATTCAATAAAATAAAAAACTCGATTCGGTTAGGTCAGGGCCTTATCGTTTAATCGTTTGCTTTTTTTTTTTTTTTTTTTTTTTTTTTTTTTTATAGAAGTATAGGTTGTGCGCATTTGTTAGATGTTATTAATCCTCTGCACAGTGCACGTCTATGGACACGTGGAGGTTGAATTAAAAACATTGCAGAATTATGTAATCACTTTATATTCATAAACTATGGATGGAAATATAAACATAAACACATTAATCGTATTCGTTATTTCATCAAAACAATTTTATCTATTGAAAAGTAATAACAGATATGCGCAATAATATATCAATTAAAATGTATTAAATGTAATTTTACACTTTTTTCTATTTTATATGGTCAAAATGTTGATTGGAATATTTTATGTAAATCTATAATTTTATTTTACAAATATTAACTGTATTATATGTCTGAATGATTCTGAAAAAAATAGTTGTCACACAAGACGTTAAGGTGCAGTGGATGTGAATCAGTGGAGTATGTATATTTTGTCACTTGGACTTAAAAGTGTTATATTTCGTAGAGATGAAAATTTTATTTCATAAAATATAAGTATTTGATATTTTACTTAAAAAATCTAGAAAATTCTAGAATTAGATATTAGTGGTAGTTATATAGTACCTACTTTGGGAAAACTATTTTCACCATCAGCTAATTTAACATACGATAATTATTTGTAGGTAATTTTAAAATTGTAAGCAATCGTTTAAAATAATTGTATTAGGAAAACGATTCTGAGTTGAGGTTAATAGATAATTTTGTGAACATTTTTTTTTTTTTTAAGAAAGTAAAACTTCGATAAGTAGGTAAATTATTGTTGAACATTGCAAGTCTTACCTAAAATAAGTTTTGAAAAAAAAATAGTTGAATCTATGTCAGTGTTGATACCTATTGGCTGTATTGGCTATGTTTATTCCTGAGAATAACCAATATTACCATATGTTGATGTCTAAAAAACTTCAAATCAGACAATAAACCAATTTTTGTAAGGATGAGTATAAAGAGACCAACTTATGAGGTTGTAAAAAAAGTTCATGTTATATAACAAGAAATTTCAAATAAATGTGTGGTGATAATAATAAGGTAAATAATTAACAATTAAAACCCAGTATTCTAATTTGAACAGGATTATTCATATTTTCTGGCTTTCGTCTAATTCATAATTTAGAGTATGGGTCGATAATATGGAATCCTTATCAACTTAACCACATTAGCCGTATAGATAATGTACAATCTTACTTCTTAAGATATTTATCCTACAAGTTTGTAATAAATTGTTCCATAAAGGAACTTGCAATGAAGTTAGGTCTGCACTCTCTTTCCTCCAGGCATAGGTATAATGATGCATCTTTCGTTCTTAAAATTTAAAATAATCGTATTCAATGTCCCAAAATTCTCGGAAAAATAGGCATGGCAGTTCCGGCTTTTAATAAGAGATCAAGAACTGTTTTTTATGAGTAATTCCACACTCAATCATACAGTTATAATGAACCTAAAAGTCGTATGATTCGGGTTTGCAACAGCCTCGATAACTTTGATTTTAATTATGATTGTGAATCTAAAGTTCGGCATTTATGTTTGGGTTTTATGTAAGTATTATATCATTATCTTTGTTCTTATATTGTTTTACCTATATTTAAATCATATTGTTGAAACTACTGTACTATTATGATTGAAAATCTATTATATATTCATTATTATATCTAATCTTCGGTTCACTCCACTGTAATATCTGTAATAATTTCTTGTACACTCAATAGCCTTCGGGCGTAAATAAATAAAAAAAAAAAATTAAAAAAAATAAATAAATAATCTGATTATGTCCAACATTAGGTATCATTTACATAATATCAATTTTATCACCATTATACTTAATTCTTAATTGCTGAAGCCAATAGGTGTTATACTCATTGGGTACATGTCACTGAAAAAATGTAGGTGTATTCAGTGGCGTCAATCCCTATACCTGTTAAGTGTGGATGGATGGATGTGGTAAGGCTGCGAAATACACTAGATTAGATTCACTTGATGGGAGGAAAAAAATGAGGGGCAGTTGCTCAACCTACGTGGTTAGGTGGAAGGGTACTTGCTTTGAAGGTATGCTTATAATACTTTGAAATACCTCTAAAAACTGACTTCGGCACCACTGGATGTATTAATAGCCTGAAAAGTCTAGATATTATACAATTCTCAATTGAAGGATCATAGGCCATTATATTTGCTTCAACAATTAAACCCAATACGTTTGAGATTTTATATTTGTAATATTAAAGAACTTTATGTTCACAACAGTAACACTGCAGAACATTCTAAAAAAAAATGAAAAATGGCGTCAAATGTTATAAAATATAGGTAACTGCGTGTTAAGAAGCTGCTCTTTCGTTTGTTGAGAACGCATAATAGTGTAGCCCAGCAGCACCCAATAGCTGTCGTCTTGTCGACAACAACTGCTGACCTATATAGATTAATGTCATTTTACGTCGTAGATACCTACTGAGGGTATCCTACCTCCTATAATATCTCTGTTAACAATTTTTGCCTACAGAAAAATTGTACTGTTGGAATGTAGAATTTTTAAATCTAAATAGTTCAATACGTCCAAGTCTTAAAAAAATCAATATCGAATATTGCAGAATATAATTGCAATGATCCATGCAAATTTTATTTTCCAGTCAATAGGGGTTGAGGGTGGTAGTTGGATAGAACGTATTTTTTTGGTTATGGCTACACTGTCATAACGTTCGCATTTTCCGCAGCAGTTCATACCATTAATACTCGCCGTCTTGCGCTCTTATCTCTCGTATCAATTTTGGTACGTGACACAATAGCGAAAAAAAAAAGAAAATCGCCAACGAAATAAATCGTCACGAAGGCGAGACGTTCAGGGGCCACTACGACTGCATCAGTCGGGCACTCGGGCTATATTATACCGCGAGTATACTTTACCGTGATCTCAATCGCGTCAAGTGGGATTCACGCGCTCATCTCGTGTTCAAGAGTTACGTTCTTCGTTCGTATCGGTTTTTCGTGTTTGCGGATTCAATGATTTAATGCCGCCGTACGCATGGTAAACGTCCTCGAGTATCACGTGAACGACGACCATGATATCCCTACATAAACGCGTGGCAATCATTATATTGCAGTACAATTGTTACTGTTGGACTTCAAATATCGTTTTATCTCGTTTCAAATACTCGTTTAATTGGTGATTTGTATTAATAATCGCGAGCGTGCAAGTGTCCGGATAGTGAACGTCAATTGCGATTACCCCGTAATCGTTATTACTGCAGTGCGCAATAAACATAATTATCGGTTAGTGCGTGTTTGTTTTCGTGTGGGTTTTTTCTCGGGTTTGTTGTTTCCTTCCCATTTTTTTTTTCATTTGCGTTTTCTGTGCGTGCTCATTCCGTTCAGAGTGGGGACAACGCAACCAGTCCGCCTGAACCGTTATCGTGTTCCCCCGACTCGCGCGAGCTCGGCGCGACCGTATAAATATTTCTGCTCGTTGGTAGTGGGCACCAGTGTCTATTTGACAGTAAAAACAGAAACGATTCCGAGCAAAAAAGTATTCATCAAGTCTTGGGTTCTCATTGTATGGGTAAGTGGCGACTTAATTGATGTGTCTTTTTAATAATATGATAACTTTATTCGATCATTTTGTGGTTTCTTGTTAAATTGTTTATTACCTACTCGTATATTGTAAACGTTTTGCTGATATTAAGTTGATATAATGGTTCTCTGTACTGAACACGTCTGCTCTTCTGATTATATTGATACGTTTCTATCATATCATAACATTGGCCGTGTGTAAAAGGTTTGGTTCTCTCTTTGTTTTGTATACTTTTTTTGTGATTTTAGATTTATTCCTAATACATTTTTATTTCTATGCTTTTAATTGTTGATTTTAATAATATGCTTGGTGCGTCCTCGAGACGGCCCTCGTATTTATACTTTCCAGTTTCGTTTTGGTTTAATTACTTTCAGGTACTTACCTTTACATTAAGTTAGGTATAACAACGTTTATATTGTAATATTCATGGACACCCAACTCATTAATACCAACTATATAAATCCTTTTCTATCGATTACGTCACGACTCACTGTTTTTTGCCAATGGTTAAGTAAATTAAAATTCCTTGGCCTGATTGGTTTAACTATTCCATATAGTGTAATACTATATTAGGGCGGGATCATTTTCCTCCAAAAACGAGATACCGTTTTCCTCCACATTATTTTTGACTAAAATTATGTCTATTTTCCTCCAATATTTTAGTCAGTGTTGTAGTGTTGCGTTTCGTATTATAAAAATAGAGTATAGCTAGGATCACATTTTGCGCGTATCTATTGATTAAATTCTGGTCGCGTTCTTATCGGTTAGGGAAAAACGCTAGTCCAATTGTCCGACAGCACACCAGTTTATAACAGTCGATTGTAACTTTGAATAAGCCTAATAAAGGTAGGTATGTACATATTATACAACATATATGTATATACATTTTACTTTTATTGTTACATTGTGTATCATCAAATGTCACTGATTATGAGTTAGACAGTTAGACAATATACTAAATACTCGTATCAATAAGACTATAGTCTATATTTTTAGTAGCTTACCATACGCCATAGTGCCTATAGTGTGTTTTAAACTTTAAAGTTGTGTTATCACTTTGAGACTTCAAACATGACTTGATAAACGCAATAATTTCATTGCTATGCATCATAGGTACTTACATTATGCTGTAACATTCTTGTGTCACTTTAAAGATGTCTCGCTATTAAAATTTCTGCATTATTTTATTACATGTACCTTTTATATATATTATTGGTTGAACATAGTACCTTATTACCACACATAACATTTAATTGACCATTTAATAAATCTTTAATAAGTTTTAAACAATAAAAATGTTTGATTGGTTGGTAATTGGTTGAATTTAATCGCCTGAAGTTTTTTTCCATATTATTAATTCCTGATAATTGTTGAATAATGTGTAATTATATTTAATTAATCATAAGTTAATAATATATTTACACATTTTTTTTTAATCTTAATTTTTTCTTTAAATTTGATAATATCTAAACATACATATAAACTAATGTATCTATTTATAAATATAAAAACTTAATCATTTTTCATTAATCATAATTCTAATTTCTCATAACATGAGCTGCAGTAATTGATTTTTAATGTACGCTTATATCATGGTTCATCTCCATAATATATATATTTATATAAATAAATATGTGTTATGTGTATAACATATACATGATTTATAATTATTAACTTAAACTACCCTTATATTATGGAACTTTAAAGCAAATATTGGTAAATATAATTTTAAACTTTTTAAACTATAATTTATTTGGTTTGATCACAGTTGTATAGATCGCTCTGTTTAGTGTTATCGTTCTATCAATTTATTATCATGTTATTTTAGTAATTTAACATTCATTTTATTTATTTTGTAGAGCGTGAGAAAAAATCATTAGAAGTAGAAGGGCCTGTTGGAGCTGCTGAAAACAGCTGCTACAGGGATGAATCCAGCTACATACCAACAGTCGGAAGATGGGGAAACGAATGGCCGAGTTGACTCGAAACCCGGCCTACTCCAGACAACCACATCGATGATGATTATGCATTTTGGCTGAGCTATGGCCAGAAGGCAGACTGGCCAATCGGTCAGCCAGTGCCTTTGCCAAAATGGGGTAGCTCAAGGCCACCCCTTGTGGTCAGCTCAATTGAGGAGTTTGAAGAGTTGACCAAAAAATTTGAAAATGAAGTACAGACCCTTTTGGAGACATACAATTACGATTCAGTCACTAACTTCATCAAGTAAGACATAATTTAAATGCAATTTAGAAAATTAACTAAAACTCATTATTGCTTCTTTTTTAGATTTTACAGAGAATTCATAAGAGGAAAATGTGATACATTGGAGAACTTTTATAGGGAATATAATCCACCACTAACAAAAAATGCTAATACTTGTGTTGGACTTGGTTTATTATTGATTGGAAAATTGTCATTGTTAGATAGTGAATTTCCTGGAATTAAGGATAGTCTTTATCTGGTTTCTTGTGAAGAATCAATAGAAGTAAGTTTTTTTTCTTGTGATGGTAATGTGTAAACTATTTCTCATAAAAAAATATCATAGAGTCATGATCATGAGGAATACATAAGTAATGATTACCCGGACCCCTGGGTTAGTGATAAAGAACATGTTATGGTTGCTATGCAAATTGAAATTAATGGACGTGGAGGTGTGATTTTGTTAGATCCAGGCTATCAAGTTGGTAGAGTAATAACTGTGATGATTGATCAACAATATCCTCATACAGGTAAATTAGCCACTGAAAATTTAATAATAATTGATTCAATTTTAATTCATGTTTTTGAACAGGTCGTTTTGTGCCACCATCTTGTCCGCAAAAAGAATACTGTTATGAAACAATGGTTGGTGAAAAGTATATACAGTGGTCTGTGTGGAATAATGGATCATCAAAACCAGAATCCAACTTAGTTTATATAGGAGCATCATACCATTCTCCTGTATGTGTAACGGAACGTAGAAATTTAGTTTACAACTTCAGGAGCTTGTTGGCCACAGATAGAAAAGGTCATTTATTGGCTGGTGTCTACTTTAAAGTTGCGTTCCAATCAACTTTCACATTATTTTGTGATGATGATCAAGATCCAACAATTAAACACAGAATTAAAATTCCATCTGCTAAATTTATCACATTAAATGTAAATTACAAATTAAATTCAATTTTCAATTTTCATTTGATTTAATCATTTAAATATTCTTTTAGGATCTGGATATTGAAGTTGACAAAATACTAGACACATGTAGTAAACACCTTAAGATGACAAAGATTCAGTTTCGTAATACACTATCAGCACTCGCCAAAATATTAGAAGATGACCAATTTCTTAATCAAATGTGCAAAATTAATGATGATATTTACAATCTGGGAGTTGATGAAAATAATAACAATGAAGGCGTTAAAAATTATAATTTATCTGGCTAATTTAACATTCATTTTACTTTTGATTAGTTAATATTTTTTATTTGTGTATTTTACTTAATATTATTTTGTATAAGTATTAGAGTTATTTAAATTTATAAAATATATTAATTTTTTCTTTTTTAAATTTTTAAGATGGATATCTTAGACTTATTGACCAGGAAATAATTTTGAAGTGGAAATAAATAATGTTTTTTTTGAACATACGACTATTGTGTATTTTAATTATAATCAAAAACCTAAACTAAACCAGCAAATATAGAACACTGGATACTATGTGCATGATAGTCATATCTTAATATATAAAATAAAAAAAAAACATCTAAAGGTTTAAATTAGACAAATCCTTTTTCCTTTCATAGTTTATAAATTGAATGCTTATAATATAATAATAAAACTTAATTAATCATCTAATGTCACACTTACAAACATTACTTAAAATTATTTTATAGAATACAATTTAATAATAATTTGTGAACAAAATGAATGTAAATATCTGCTGCATAAAATGGAGTAGGTTAACTTAGAATTTAAATTTAGGCATCATTAACAGGATATTGGTGTATCTTTTTTGGTGTTTTTTGTTTGGCTGAACGTTTTCTTCCTTGTTCCTGTTGACCTTCTATAGCCAAAACATCACTAAAAAAAAAAAATTAATTTTATTTAAATAACGTAAATATAACTTTAAATTAGTAAACATTAAACAAACTTAATAATTATATCAAAATTAATATGAATGTAAACTGATAAATTTTATAAAATCAATTATCTTCAAATGTATATACTAATATTAAATATAAATGTTTTAATGTTAAGTTTGAAAAAATAAGACTTGATCAAACTGCTTTTAATCTATAAGTGCAATGTTTGATAGATTATTCAAATAAAATAATCCCATACAAGATAATCATTAACTTCAGGTACTTTAAACAGAAAATTAGAATATTTCTGAATGATTTTTTAAACAATTGAGATTTAAAATATTTTATTGATAATTATAGCTGTTAACTTTTAATGTATCATTATGGTCAATTTGAACATATAATTTGAAATGAAATAGAGAATCTCAAAATAATCAGTCGCTCAAAAACTCATGTTCCAATCTAAATTGGAACCACTTAGATCTAAATACTTTTTTTCTTAAAAGTTATCAACTAGTATAAAAAGAAATAATACACAATAGTATAGATAGTAATAAATCTATTGAATTAACAATTAATTTTACAAAGACTTCAAATAATTAAGTTTTTTATTATTATATCTTAAGGGGCCCCACACACGATCAGTTTAACTGTGCAATTAACTGAGTAAAAATTGTACCGTAATCTAAACTGAAGGTGTGTAGGGTACATCAGTTTTTTCTTCAGTTATATTCACGGTTCTCTCTGTTTTTTCGTGCGGTGTAGTCACGGTTTACTGTATGTGTTTGTATACGACAATGAGTGACCGTAAAAAAAGAGCAGCACCGTGTTGTCAATGAAGTTCAAAAGTTGTTTTTTCTTTTTCGCCATGGTGGTGACAAAAGAATAATTAAAGTAAATAAATAATAGAAAATAGCTAAAATAGCACGTGCATGGCTAGAAACGACTAAAGAAGACTGTGCAAACTGTTCGATTAACTGATTAAACTGCGCCGTTAATCGGCGCAAAGTAGACTATCTCGCGCAGGCCAAAAGCCTGCATAAAAATTTGCCAGAATTGCACAGTTTCCTCAGTTTATCGCTCAGACATGACGTAACACACGTGATAAACTGCACAGTTAAACTGATCGTGTGTGGGCCCCTTTACAATAATTTCTCAACTTTATTTTCAAAACATTTCCCCACTTTAAATCCAAATTTGTAAGAAATTAATATTTGACATTTTTTATCATGGGAAATAATAATGGTTTAAATATTATAATAAATTTCACAAGAGCTGTAAATAGTTCATTAATATAAAATAAAATGTAAATAAATGATCAACTGAATGAATACAAAATGTAAATTTTAAAGCCCCTATTACTAGGCTTCATTTAATGTAGCAGAAACTAAAGCAAAATAATCTAAGACAAAAATTTGAATAAGACATTTCTCAGACTAATAATTTGAACTATGAAATAACATATTTTTTATGATAACATTAACATAACCAGTAGATATAAAAATGTTTTTAAGTTGTAAAATAATAAATTGAATGTTTTGTAAGATATTCTAAATCTTCCATAGGTTCTATCAACATATTTAAAATCAATTCACATATTCTTTCAACATAAATAAAAGTTAAAACTGACATTTTTTTAATTTAATAAGCAAGTACTCATTTAAATATTATTTTAATTTTTAGATTTATAATTTATTATACTAATTTAACACACAAATATGTTGTTAACATGAATAAATACTAAATATTTACACAAATAATAAATATTGAAAAATTTAAATACGAACACAATTATAACTTAAAATTTTCTAATTTAATAATGAATAATAACTCTTTAATTGTCGAAGGGTCATAGTTTTTATTTAAAAGCTAATAAAATAATAATAATAATAATAATGAATAATGAAAAAATTATTATTTTCAAATAATCAATTAAGAAAAAAGCAGGGTTGAAATGTTTACTATGGTATATTTGAAATGATTAATATGGTATAGTATAAAACATGTATTATATAAAACGTATAGTATAAAACACAAAATATACTGTATAACTTTTTATACTGTATAAAAATTCATTTATAATATAAAGTTTATTTTGAACTAACAATAAAATAAGGAAATATAAATTAGAAATAGATAATTGTGATGCTATTAATAATTATCAGTATCTATCACAGATGTATTTATTTATATTAAATTCATTGTAGTTGACACTTGTGACATTTATAACATTTTCAGTATTTTAATTTTTTTTGTTATTCTATTATACAGGAGTATATAGTATAGGTTAGTATATAGTATATAGTGTATTATTTATTATTATATTTCATTTGTATGTATCTTGTTATCTTCACATTCGCATGTTATACACAAACACAATTTTAAATTTTAAAATATAATTATGAATGTGTATGTACCTAATATAAAAATTTAAATAAACAAAAATGACTGGTCCTCCAACACATAGTGGATAGGATGTTAATTATATGCAGCTCAAAGGAGAAAAAGGTAAAAACTTGAATTAGTATATCTAATAACTAGGTACTTAATAAATAATACAAAATGTAATATATATATATATATATATATATATATTATATATCAATCATAGGTCTGTAGCAATATTTAATTATTTTCTATTTAGATATGTACCTATTCAAAAGAGTGAAAAAAGAAACTGCAAACAAAAAGGTTTTTTATAGCTTATAATTTATTTTATATATCATACATAATTTTTAACTACCTGTTATATTTTTACTTAGTATACAAATTATGAATCTAACTTACTATCTGAAATAGGAATTAGATTTAATTTTTTTACAGTGAATTTCAAAAACAAAACATATTATACGTTTTAGTCATTTTATACGTTTTATATGTAGGGTATTATACGCGTATATTACCAACCCTAAAAAAAAGTATTTTAAAACTAATTAAATACATTCCTCATTCTAAACATAAATTATATGAATATTAAGTCTCAAATAGCTGGATAAATAGGTAACTGATAGCTCAAAACTGTACAAAGTAAAAACTTGAACAAAGTAAATTGAAATGCTCATACATGGATATAAAGTAAACCATATTTTAGGTGGTGAAAAGGATTCATATACTCAGTAGCAAAAAGAGAATCAATTTTTTTTTTTTATGTAATAATAATAAATTGTTAAACACCAAAAAAAAAAAATAAATAAAAAATAAAAATGCAACAAATAGTAAAGTATGTTGCTAAAAATAAAAAAAGAAGAAAAATAAATCTTGTTTTATATTATACTAATCACCATACTACATTTACTACTTGTAACATACACATAGAAGCCACTATAATAAATATTCAAATACATACAATCAGTGCTTCATAAAAAGTGATATCAAACCAATAATTATAATTTTATGTAACATGAAAAAATCTTTATTAAAATTTCATTAGATACTGATATGAATATGCTATTCTTATTGACTATATGCATTAGCAAAAATGTACATTTTAAATAAAAATTACTTGTGGAAATAAGTGTTTATTTATTAGTTTTAATAAGCAATTAATAATAAGTAAATTATGATCAGTTTTGATATATATATATATATATATATATATATATATATATATATATATATATATATATATATATTTTAAAAATAATGTCTGAATAAAGTTTAAAAAAAATATTTTTATCAGTAGTTAAACTTTTTTTAATTTAATAATTAGGACACTGTTAATTGTTGGCTTATTACATTTTAATTTTCAATAAAATACAAATTTAATAATGAAAAAAACATGAGGAACACAGTGATTTTCAAAAAATAAAAACTGATAAAAAGTTATTTATATAATTATATAAATTAGTAAACAATATTAAATATTCCTAACAAATTATCACCATGATGATGATAAGGAATCAAACATACCTGGTACGGGTAGATGAAGGAGGTAATGCCTTGAGTTGCCTTTTTAAAGGTATGGAAGAATTTTGAGCTCTAATAAAACATTAAATAAATAAAAAATAAAACTATAAGAATAAAAAAAAAAATGTACAAACATAAAATAAAAATATTAGAAATATTGAAATAATATAGAAATCAAATATTTAAAAAAGCATAATGCAATTGTGCAGTGTTTAAATTATAACATACATATTACAAACAGAAAACAAAATTCAAAAACACGACTTAAAATGAGAAAATTTTGATAACAATATGTATATAATATCAATGCAACTACAAAAACTATAAAACAAATAAAATCATTATTGGGAAAATATGATTGGGTACAGCAGTAATTAAAATAAATTATAAGTTGTAAGTTCTAAAGTATAAATACTTTAATAAATAAAATTAAAAACTTGTTTACAATATATTTGCATTTTCTATTTACTATTATTGGTATCATCAATCTTGGAATAATTATTATATTGAAATGAGGTATAAGTTAATTTTTTTCAAAAAGACTTAATATAGTTGCAGATATCAGATATTTTTAGCTATACATTAGTATTTATTACAATTAAAAACTACTATACACTTAATTTGATTTTGAAACTTTAATTAACAAATCTAAAAAAAAAAACCAGACAGTCCAAATTCAAAAGCAAGTTGGTCATTTGAAAAATCAAAACTGTAATATGTATTTAACTGATTCATTATTTAATGTGTATCACAGTTTAAGATTCCTTTAAAACTCAATTAAAATACAATGCCGCTTCAAACTATTAGAATACTTTAAAACAAAAACAATGTATTTGATCATTATTTTTTTATTTATAAATCTTGCAAGAGAATCTATATTTGAAATAAAAATAGTGTAATTGACAAGTATACAAATAAACCTCATATTCAAATGAACATATTTGTGGACATTCTATTAAGTGTCATTTGTCACAAATTCAAAATTTTTATTTTATTTTATTAGATAAGCGGTCTTGTAGGGCAACTTCTAGGTATTATTAAATATGCATAAATACATAATTTAACTATTTATTTTACTTTTAATTATTTTTCAAAAAGATAGCCAATACTCCATATTTTAATGAATATTTTCTTAATTAAAATTGTTCCTTTAAGCATGTTATGATTAGGGACCAAAACTATAATGTTTTAATGAATTAATATTATATAAATATAAAATTTACATTATATTTTAAAGATATTCATATATATTTCACAGTATATATTTACCTGTGAGTATAGGGCAAGTAACGACTACGATGAGAATTTAAATTTTGGGCTTTATTGCGCCATTCATTGTTAAATTCTTCAGCTTCATCTAAAAAAAAAAATACAAAATTATGTAATTAAATAGTATCATTCAACAGAATTTTTTACTTTGAAAATAATTATCAAGTAGTTTGACAATATAATTTTTTTTTTTTGGTGTTTTATTTAAGAAATGTATAGCTATATTACGATCACCAAGAGAATGCAACCAGACGTCACCCAAAACTCAATTAGTACTGTGAATTCCTACCGCTATACCAGAGCAAGTGTCACCTGTAGTATGTCACCACCATAGCAGTATAAAAAGGGCGAGATAATAATCAATCAATGGCCAGAATTCTAGAATGGCAACTTGAACAGGTGTATATACACATATATACACATATATAATCACTTGACAATCTTGAGACAGAGTCCCCTGGAATTCATGTATTGGGAGCTATGTGGTGGGAGGATAAATTAAGAGTGATTAAACAGCGAAGAACATTCATTTGGATGTGTGAGCTAGTTGTGTTTTTTGGCAATTGCACTATAAGAGTTATTATAATTAATAAAATAACACAAATGGCTAATAAAATAAAATAAAAATAAATGATTTAACTTAATATCTTGAAATTAAAATAAACTTTTAGGTTTAATTAGGACATGGATAGCTCTATCTCATACACAAGGGATAAATAATAAAAACAAACAAAAATAGAGTAAAGCATGAATAACATGTTAATATATATAAGGCAGTATGTTCAAAATCAACTATTTAAATGTCATACTTAAGAGAAAGATGTATTGCTTATTTTACCAAATTATGTCCAATTATATCAATTTTCTAATCACACAACCTAATTCATTGTTATTTTTAATTTTTATATCACCTGTAATAGTCAGGAGTAAACCTTTAAGGCTTAAGTTTAAGTTTAGACGCTTGTTTGTCAAAATGGATACTTAGGCATTCATAGATTTCTATTATGTTCGATTGCAGAGGTTGGTAGTCTCTTTTGCTAGATATTAATTGTCTAGAGATTGAATTAGTGACAATAAGCATTAGAACAGCTACCATAGTCCACTTTGTCACACCATCCTTAATGAACTAATAATTCATCAAAACCACAGAATATACTTTTGGAATTTTCATTAAATTAAAAAAAAATATTTGCATTTCAAAAGTTTTTTTAAAACTTCTAGAATGTAAGGAATTTAATCTTAAGAGTACGAAAAATAAAAAAGGGATTTTTGATCAAAAGTAGAATAATAATATTTATAATATTTAACAGTTTACAAAAGTCTTGTCAGACACTAGATCAATCGACAAAAATACCGAGATTTTTCAAAAAACATTCATATTAATGGTTATAATGTGATTACACATAACAATAATGTATACGTGCAAAGGGAAGCTGCAATGTTTAAAAAAAAACCTATTACACAAATGATAATTAATTATGTTTACCATAATTTTTAAATACAATTATACTAACTATCATCCAAATTAATATATTCTTGATTTTCTTCTTGCTCTCCTGAATATAAATTTTGTTGGCGTTCAACAATATGTGCACGATCTCCAATATGATGTCCAATGGCCAATTTTTTAACTCCTGTTCTTGAATCACTCACAGCTTTTTTTGTTTCTTTTATTCCTCCTGGACCAGTACGGGTAGAAGTTGAAGCTTTATATACCTATTATATATTGAATTAAATTTAAAAAATCCTTTTAACATAACATTTACTATTATGCTACAATATACATACTTGTGGTTGTCCATTTGGTCCATTTGATGAATAAGACATAAATGTAGAGCTAGAGAACGACTGACTTCCATTACCATTGGCCATCATATTATTCATATTATTCATCATAGAACCAAAGTTTCCAAACATACCACCCCCAAAAGGCATCATCATACCAGCCATCGGATCAGGGAATCCACCAAAAACCGAATTCATCATTTGATCCATTGAACGTATAGAATTTCTAAGCAATAAAAAAATAAAAAAAACCTAGTAAAATAGTCAACTATGCATTGATGTCCAAGTATTTTTCAGTATACATACTATTCAGGTATTAAATATAGTACCTATTAAATTTTAAATAATTAGTATTAAATATTACTATAAAATAATTAAATAAATAGGCATTCATTTTCAGTTAAATTTCAACTACCTAAGCACAACTACTGGGGGTGTTCTTGGTACTCTTTAATTCACCTTAAATATCTACAGTCCATACTTTTTTTCAAATTAAAGAACTTATTTTTCATTTGTTATATGTATTTAAATAATTAACACCAAGCCAAATTAAAAAATAAATACATTAGGTCAACAGTTCAATGACATTTCATACATAAAATGAAATACCGGGTACAAGTATTAAGTATAAATTAAAAATAAATACGACTTTTGAATTTGAATAGCGTCTACCAATTTATTGATGTGTGATATGATTTTCAATGTATACATTTTCAATTATAAGCAATCAAGTTTCATTTGAGAATCATATTTGCAGCTTTTTTAATATTATATTACTAAAAAAAATCCCATAAATACACGCGCTTCCAAAAACAGTTAATATTTTGTTGGCAAAATATTAGATTTTGTTAAATTTTATACCTCAGATAAAACAGTACTAAGTTATGGGCATCATAAAAGTAACTGCATTTTAAGACTCTATTACTTTAAAGCTCATTTTGTTTAGGAATTATACAGATTTAATACCTACACACATCAAACTGACACAATTAAACCATACTATGGAATCAATAATACTAAGAATAGGTATCATTTTATGGTTAGCAACTGATATAACATTATTGTAACAAGATGATATATGGGTATAGTCTCATGACCTTAAGATAAATTCAAATACAATATAAATTATGAGACAGTATGTCTGTACTATTTATCCTATCAACTACATCAATCTTTAAAATAAATCTTTCAATTCCTACACATGATTTTATATCGATCATAATTTAGACAGCTAGATGCAGACCAGAAAAATTGAAATCTAACTTCTGTCTTACTTATTTTAAAAAATAATCATGATTGTAGAAGTCATGAATCATGTTTATGATTTTATAGAAATAATATTTTATCACTTTCCTAAACTATTGAAATCAATAAAGTTATTCAAAATGTCAGCCTACCCTTTATACGTACTTCAGTGGTGTGCCCAGCTCAAAATTTAGGGTAGGCCTTTTTTGATTTACCGATAGTTAAGTGCTACATAGCCACATAGGTAAAATTTTGCTTAGTATACGAGAAGTAAATTTTTACTCAGACCATGATAGGTATGTTCTGACTATAAATTATATATACATATATTAACAATATTAATTAATATATTAAAAATGTTAATTAATATATTAATAAACATAATATGCTTGCCTATGATAAAACAAATTAAACCAGCTAAATAAAATTAGGCAGGCCCGGGCCTAGTCGGCCTACCCTGTAAACACGCCACTGATGTACTTACTAATTTTTATAGGAACATTATAAATTTAAAAAAAGTAATACACACATATCTAGAGTAGGATATCAGTTTATAAACAAAATCTGCGGCTATTTTTAAAATACTTTGAATTGTATAAAAATTCAAAACATAGGAAGGAAATTAATTGAATAGTAAATCAAATTTAACATCAATATTTATTTCTACCTTTGTAGGATACATACCTGTAGGGATTTTTGTTACCAAAAAAATCGGTGGACAAAGCATTAGGAAACATTTTTGATTTGCTGCTAAATAAGATGCTGAACGTAATATTAGTTATTCAAGGATTAATTATCAGACGGTAGAATTTGTCAGATGCAATGGCGTAACAGATTCCAAATTCCCAATTATATATTATCGAAATCTGTGAAATACCTGGAATAAGTAAGTGTGAATTTTGGTAAATAAATTGTTAAGAATCAAAACTCAAATACAACACAGTTAAAAAATTATCGAATTCAGTAGGTATTTACTATTTACTATATAGTGATTCTATGTAAATGGTCGTCAATGGTCGAGAACTTTCTTTACATAATCAGTCTAGCCATGTTTCAAATATTAAATTATAATTTAGTAATTTAAAAAATGACAATTATTTTGTAATATAAAGCAATTAATATTATAAATTAAATTAACATAAGTTTTTTCCACAAATTAAGTCTTACGAGAAAAAATAAATAAATAAAGGAGCATAAATAATATTTATATTGCATTTTATTTTTTACTTAAGGAAGTTAAATTGTCAAGGCATTTAGTAACATATTATATACATAACTTCCATTGCATTTGTGATGAAATCAATGATTTTATTAAAGTATAGAATTATATTAACCTTTTATTTTTAATTTTCTTCGTTTTAAAAAAGTCTGTAAGATATTTATATGGAAAATCATCAGGTTATTAATATCCAGTTCTACCTCGAAGACAATATAAAATGAAGGAAGCCTAAACATTTACTGCAGCCATCACTAAACAGCTGACTGAATAAATTGTATGCAAAATAAAACTATTCAAAATGTCAAAATCCATAATTCACTATTACAGTTTCAGACGCTTGAACGCTTCAGTATTATAGTTGTTATTATTATTGTATTTCTGTCATGTGAATATGCCATTCTGTCATGTGATCGAAGTGTCTAATCACAGATTATCGTCTACCACAGACACACTACACAGTATAATGAATGATTATTCTTCCTTGTGGGTTATACTATGTCACTATGACCACCAGACTACAGATGTTATTAACATTTAAACATGTTTTATATTTATAATTTACGGACCTAACTAATCTATAAATTTTAAATTTCACTAAACAAATTAACAAATTGGCGAAATAACTAAAGTTGATTTAATGAAAGTATCGTTTACGGCGAATTAAGCCGATTATGTTCTAATTTAGGCTGTTCTTTTTTCGCCTAGAAAAACTATTGAGATAAGAGCTTAATATACCTTCAAAGTACCATCTATATAAAATTTTCGATCTTTATAGTAACTGGATGAAACGTATGGAGAAAGATAAGTTGAGCAACAAATGTGTCCAGAAAAATATAAAATAAAATAAACATCATTGTAAAACCATAAGATCCTTCGCTTCACTAAAAATCTAAAATGAATTTAATTACACAAAAATAATGAATATTGATAATTACAAATAAATATAAGAGCATTTTTTTCAATTCTGTTGATGAATGTGTATGACAACTTATTATTTCATCCAAATCAGGAATTTTGTCACTTAATAAATAATTTTCCAATATTTATTGACTTACTGATGATCTTCATCTTGTTTTTTAACTGTTTGTTTTACATTTATACACAAAATTACGATTTTTGAATTTTTTTCAGTATCATTACTTAAGTATGTGAATAAGGTAAATGTGATAATATTGAATTTTCAGAAATGTTTGTCCACTATTAAAAATATTATTATAAATAAACTTAAAAAAATCAAGGTATTTTCAAATTCTATTTTTAGCCCAAAAGTTTTTGAAATTTTCGTTAAATATGTAGCAATATGCTGTTAATATATAGTGAAAATTTAAAGTTTTTAGTAATATAACTTTCGAGTTATGACTAAATAACTAAAACCGAATTAGTAAAAGTGTCATTTATGGCAAATTTTACCGTTTTTATTCAGTTTTCGGCAGTTTTTCTTCTACTCAGAGAAAAATTAACCCTCAAAGTACAATGAATATGTGATTTCCGATCTCTAGATTTCTTGGATGAAACTTTTGGACAAAATTAAGTGTACCAAAAATGTTTCTAGAAAAAAAAAAACATCACTGTAATACCAGTATTTTGGTTCATACAGAATAAATAAAAAAAGTACGTACTTCGCTTCATGAGGTATTCTTCGCTCTTCGAACGAATTTATGGGGATAGGTGTATTGAATTTCAAAGAAATGATAAACCGTTTCTTTACTTAAACCATTCTGAGCATAGCTTCAGAATTAATATATACCGTTTGGATTGACTAATTTTTTCAAATAAATATTCGAAGTTGAAAATTGACGTAAAAAACGTTTATTACGTAAAAATTGTAAAATAATTTATTTAAACGCTTATAAAAAAAATTCTTGGTCATGATTTTTGACATTTTTTCAATATCGTCAGTGATATGTATGAGTAAATTTATAATATATTTTCAGAAATTTTCACCAAATATTAAAAATATACCATTTATATACTTCATAAATTTTCGTCTAAGTTTCGGAACACTTTTTGCTCAACTTAACTTTGTCTAAAAATTACATCCATTTATTTTGGAGATCAGAAATTTGATGTAGATGATTCTTTAAGGGTTTATTAAGCCCTCATCTCAATGGCTTTTTCAGGCGAGATGAAAAACAGCCTTATAGGACCAAAAACGACGAAATTCGCTGTAAATGACACTTTCATTATATCGACATTAGTAATTTCGTCATTACTCCAAAAGTAATGTTGCTAGAAACTTGAAACTTTCACCATGTATTATTGAAGTATTACTTCAGTCTTCATGCTTTTAAAAAAAGTTCCGAAAAATGTTTACAACTTTTGGGCTAAAAATAGAACTTTGAAAATACCTTAGTTTTTAAAAGTTTATCCCTAAGAGAGTCTTAAATATTTGACAAATACTTTTGAAAATTTAATATGACTACTTATATACTTCTCTAACTATTCTGAAAATTTTCAAAAATTTTGAGTCAGGATTTTTTTTTATTAGCGTTTAAGTAAATTATTATACAATTTTTACGTAATAAACTGTTTTTACGTCAATTTTCAACTTAAACAATTTATTTTAAGAAACTGGACGATACAAAAATAATGAAACTTTGAATACAGATAGAACAAAGAGTTTTGAATATTTTTTACGTATAAAAAAAAATCTTCCGAAAATTAGATATGTTCAATAAATAGTTGATTAAGGTATCAGTGACGTGAGCGATAATATGGACTTAAATTAAAACTAGAAGGTTCTAGAGCTTTCTATCGCTCACGCCGTGTCCAGTCTTATGATGTAAGCTTCATCTCAGTCGCGCCGAAGTCAGTTTTTAGAGGTATTGCAAAGCATTATAAGCATACCTTCAAAGCAAATACCCATTCACCTAACCACAATAGGTTGAGCAACTGCCCCTCTTTTTTTCCTCCTATCGAAAAATCTAACTTATTGTGTTTTCGGAGCGTTACCACACATACCTGCCCACCCTTAACAGGTATTGCAACTGCTGAACTGCAATACCTAGATATAGGGATCGGCGCCACTGCATCATTCGGACGCGATAAAACGATGATAATTATATAGACCTGACTAGATGAAAACTTTTGAAGTATATGAATGGTATATTTTTAGTACTTGATTAAGACTTCTGAAAATGTAATATGACTTTACTCATACACTTCGGCCTTCGCCAACAATACTGAAAAAAATTTGTAAAAAAAAAAACTAGATAATTTTGAAACAAATATCTTTCGATATAAACAGACGAAAAATTGTGAAATTTATGATAGGTATATTTTGATTCTGAAGCTTTGCTCAGGCGTTTAACTAAAGAAATGACCTATCGTTTTAGATTCTGAGTGAAGCGAAGGATCTTATGGTTTTATAGTGATGTTTATTTTCTTTCTTCTCATAAAATTTCAATGTATGTTATTTTGAACTCTTGCTTCAAAAATGAAAGCAAGGAAGAAATGAAGTTAAAATAAATAAAATAATTATCTTTTTTCCATCTGCTCCCGCCTTTCTCTTTTTGATTAAAATGCGATTTTACGTACCTACCTATTTAGTAGTATTGTTAAAATTATAAATCTTTTTTTCCACTAAACGAGTTTTTTGAATACCTATTTGAAATCTATATCAATCGTTGTACAAAAAAGTGATTAATAAATATATTTGTTTGTACATTAAACAAGTCACGATCCATTTATTTTTTCTCATTTTAGATTCTGAGTGAAGCGAAGGATCTTATGGTTTTACAATGATGTTTTATTATTTTTAGATTCTGAGTGAAGCGAAGGATCTTATGGTTTTACAATGATGTTTATTTTTTTTTTTTTTTATTTTTTTTTTTTCTGTAAACACTTTTTCGTATAGAAATCCTTATCCAAAAGTTTCGTCCAGCAACTTTTTAGATTTAAAATTGAACTGAGATGGTACTTTAGAGAGATCATTTTTCCAAAATCTCCATAGTTTTTCCAGTAATCAAGAATAACGATCGAAAAACTGAGTAAAAACGGTAAAAATCCGCCGTAAACGAGATTTTCACTGTTCAGATTTTAGGTATTTAGTCATAAATCGAAAAGTATTGAAGATAGAAACTTGAAAATTGTATCCAATATCAAATACATACATACTTTTTTATATTGGACAACATTTTCAGAACAATTATAGCACTTTTGACTTAAATATAGAACTTTTAATTTACCAAATTGTTTGAAAGTTTTTATGTAATATAATTTTAAATATTTGACAAAAAGTTCTGAAAATTTAATATGACCTTACTCATATACCTACCTAATTATCCTAACAAAAATTCGAAAATCGTGACTCAGGATTTTTTTTTATACACACTTTAATAAATTATTATACGATTTTTTACGATATTGTCTGATTTCTTATAAGTTTATTTCTAATGAAATATTGAGTATTTGTTAGAAAGTTCTGAAATTTTAATACAAGTTTACTCTTATACTAAACTATCAATACCGAAAAAATATCAATAATCGTGACTCAAGATTTTTTTTCGAAGCATTTAAGTAAATTATTATCACGATTTTTACAGAATAAACTGTTTTTATATTAATTTTCAACTTTAAATATTTATATATGAAAACTGGTTCATCCTATTATAATGAAATTTTGGATTCAGATATAACAACATGTTTAAATCTATTGTCAAAAAAACTCACCAAAAATTATACAAATAAACGTAAAATACGTAAACAGTATTTAAATAATAATATATTTTATTACACTGAAGCTTTGCTCAGAATCGTTTTATACTAAAGAAATGAGTCATCATTAACAGCTTTTTTTTTAATGCAGGATAAATTTTAATTTTCAAATTTGAAACTTTTTGAAACTTGTTTGAAACTTTTAGAAGTTAGAAACAAATTGTTTATGCATCAGAAAGTATGATGATATTCAACAAGTAGAAAAAAAAATTAGAACTTTTTTGAGGCTTTAGAGCGAATAGAGAGAGGCTTAATCCCTAAAGCTTCACTCTATTATTCACTCTATTTCCTCTATTGTGCTATACCGAGACTATAACTATATTATCAATAGGTTATAAATTTAAATAATTAATTGTGTTAATAATTCAAAATGTTTGAAGTTAGATCAACTGGAATAATGAGCAAAAATCAAAATAAGCATTCAACTTTGTTGATAGTCTTATCATAGTTCTAACCCATAGATAATATATATATATATATATATATATATATATAGTCTATGTTCTAACCTCTCTTGAGTAAATTGTAACCATAGACGTTATACTCAGTGTTAGTCATTTAGTCAGTCAATTAACCTAACCTAACCTTATACTCAGTGTATTATTATTACTCTGAGGTGTAAGTACTGAGTCTGGATATATCCACCTTGTACTGAGTACAAGGTCTATGATTGTAACCTCGGCTATAGATAATATTATCTATAGCCGTGAATCGTGATTGTTACCCATAGAGTAATTACTCTATGTTGTAACCATGAACATTAGAGCAGGGGCGGACTGGCTATTTTTGGCCCGGGGTGCAAAATTTATTAGGGGCCCGTATTTCTTTTCAAACCTATCTAAATTAGGAAAGAGTCCAGAAAAGTGAATAAATACATAAAAAAAAAAAATAAGAATAGTTATTTTTTGGGAGTATGAATAGTATGATGAAGATATGGATATACTATAGATACTTATAATATCCATATTTGTTTTAACTACGTAGAAATGACTGATACGATGACACGATGTAACATTATAAATATATTAACAACAGTATTGTCGATCTTTTTTTATAATTTATCTTTATATTATAAAATATTACAATAAAAGTTAAATTAAAAAGGGCCCCGACTGTGATAATCGGGGGCCCGGTCATAAATACGAATCGGGGCCCGGGGTGCTACTTGGTGTATAGCACCCCGGGCCAGTCCGCCCCTGCATTAGAGTATATAACTCTAATGTTATATAACTCTAATGTTCATGGTTGTAACCATAGAATTGAGATAATATCATAGATATTATAATATCTATGGATAATATGCGTACATATTATTTCCGTGATAAGTGATAATACTTAATCATAACTGATAACGTGGTTATTAGCATGGTTGTTTATTATATTGATAATGAAATGGATCAAACAAAAAAATTTTCCTGCGATAACACAACACACTATTAATTGTTCAATTTGTTTTTTTGTTACATTTATTTTTAAGTTGTTATATTCAATTATTTATTTATGTTATGTATTTCTAAACATTAATTATTTTTTTAATATTGGATAATAATATTTTAAAAAATTGGTACTATTTTTTTTTAATTAAAAGGACATCAAATTAATTTTATTTTAGTAACAAATTTACAAATATATGTGTATGGTGCAAGATTGTAATTATTAAAACATTTTTTTTTTATTAAATTTGCTTGATTAAAACTAATATTACATTATTGTATAATTTTAAACCATAGTTTTGATTATTTAACCTAATTTTAAACTTTTATAACATTCATAGTAAGAGATACTTAATATAAATATTGAAATTCAAACTTTACTATTAATAGTATCACAAAACTCAAAAATGTGTGTGCAGATTTTTTCAAGATTTTTTTCTTATTCATCTAGAGGTTCACATCCTAATTTTCATTATATATTTTACAAAGAAAACTCTTTTAAATCGGTGAAAACTTTTAAATCTCTATGTCCTCAAGTTAAAACTGATGGAAAACGTCAAGCTGCCGTTTTAATTCCATTATGTATTGTTAAAGATGAAGTATCTTTATTATATACATTACGAACCAGTAATTTGAAAAGAAACAGTGGTCAAGTATCCTTCCCTGGTGGAATGCGTGAAATAGATGAACAACTTCAAGATACAGCATTAAGAGAATCATGCGAAGAACTTGGAATAAATATTAACAGTATTGATATTTGGGGAAGTGGGAGATTTATTGTCTCCAAAGATGTAGCAATTATGCCATATTTAGGAAATATTGGTGCAATAGAACCAGATAAATTGAATATCAACAATGAAGAAGTAGAATATGCTTTTGCTATTCCCCTTAGACATTTTTGTGAACCAAGTAATTGTAAATATACTTATTTTAAACAACAGTCAAATAGGTTAATGGCATTACCAGTTTATACAAATGATTACCAAAGAATTTGGGGTATGACTGCTTATATGACTTATATGGCTTTGAGATCAATTATACCTGAAAAGTTCACCCAAAATATTCCAGTTTTATTACAAAGGTAAAACTAAATGAAAATTTTAAACTGTTACCTATTATAATTTTCAATAACAAATTTTAATATTTTATACCCCATAAAAGAATGTCTATTTTGTAAAAAAAAATTTAATACTTATTAATTTGTTTTACATTCAGACCTATAATTATTTCTTAGTAAGTACTGTGTGATACAAATGTAAAATTATTAGAATTTACTATTGTAAATTTTATTAAATTATAATTCTTGAATATTATCAATATAATACTCATATTTGTTGTTACTTATTTAATTAAATGTTATAAGTAATAAGCATTGACAAATGCCTTACATGTATCATTCTAATTTTTAGAATTTATTATATACAATCAGTTCTGGATTATTAGAGATGTCAGGTTAGTTAGGTATTTATCAAAAAACCGATATTAGTTAGAGAATAATGTAATAACCCAACAAATAAGGGGGGTTGCGCGGACCTTTTTAATTAGAAGGAAATTTATATGTTTAGAATATTAACACTTGTCGACTAGTGTCAAAACCTCGCTATATGGATTCCTATCTAAAGAGCTTATTATTGGTATTACCCTATTCTTTTTTAGAAAGATTATGATGTTATATTTAATAAATTTTATTTTTTTTTCTTATGGCTCATATATCATTTTTGTCTTTCTTAATTCTCTCTATAGAAATTTTGTTTTCATTCACTTTTATTTAATTTTCTTTAATTCTTCTCTTCTTTTCTTATTTTAATTCTTTCTCTTTTTTTTTCTTTATTCGTTTTACTCTGAATTACTTTTGATTGAATGATTTATCTCACCTCCTATTGGACTGATCAATTTATTTTATTTTACTAAATTATTATTATCTTTCAATTCTTACCTGGCTGCAGTCCAGTGCACTTACGTAATCGACAAGGAACTCCAGTGAAATGCTACAGAGCGAAACTCTTGACTGACACGAACCACGAACGTGTAAATGTTTATGTTTTTGGAATGATTCTAAGTAATCCCTGCGTGAGCAAAAGCACCACACACAGAAATATTATGGGGAAATAAAAACACTGATATTTGTTTTCCAAATTTAAAAGGGAAAGATCTACACAATATTATTGTATGACGGGGATATGTAAAGGCGGTATGCCTGACTCGGTCTAAATACTAGTCACCTCGCAAAAAGCGCATAAGATCATTTATGGTGGCTTTTAGGAGAGTAAGTCAGTACTCAGTAGGTATGTCAGTAGACTGAGAAAAACAGTGACTGGCCGTCTGTTGATTGTTTGACCAATATTTATGCTATTATTTTGTGTAGTCCTTCCCTTCTTTTTGTATTTTGTATTTTCTTAGTAATAGAAATTGTATTGACAGTATAGAGGAGGGCCCGATTTATTTTTTATGAGTATGCGGCGCCGGCCACATGCTCATTTACAATGAAAAGTGTTGTTTAAAAGATCAGTGGTTAGATTTCATTGAATTCTTGGAAATAGGATGTATTTTTAACATGGATGTTTTTACTATTGAGATTTGGTATTATTATCTACTGTGGTGCAATGATATGATGCTTGCAACACAATGCATGTATCATTACAATAAATTATATCTAAATCTAATATTTAGTATCATATTGTGTTTATTATTTGATTGCAAACTTTATTAATAATTTTCATTAGAATATTAAATATTGGTTCATAAATTATAAGTTTCTGTGGAATATAACATAATGTCACATTATGGTCCCTGTTCAGAAATGCCCAGAAAAATAGAGGTTGTTACAAATTCCTCATTGATCATACCTAAATGACCCTCATTTTCTAATTGAACAAAGACAAACCTCCAATGTGCACATATTGGGGAGTCAGTCTAAGTATCAAACATATACTTGTAGAATAGGTAGGTCTCTACACAACAAACAAATAAACAATTAATAAAATGACTAACCAAATTCATTATTTCCTCAAAATTATTAAATAAATTATAATTATTGTTAATAAAATTAAGCTATAACTCAATGTAAAATAATTTTTCAGATCCCAATAACCTATATATATATATATATATATATATATATATATATATATATACGTATATATGAGTAGGCTAGAATCAAGTCACATGTTCCAAAAAATGGTAAAATGAGTTGTTGACACTGTCTAATATAAATTTTGACGGGGAATTAGAGTCTTGAATTAGTTGGTTTAAAAACTCACAAGAACCTGTGTAAATACCACTATGAAACATAGTAAGTGTCAAAACTAACATGTTCTGTTGGATCACGTGAGTTTTGTAACTAATAATAAAATAATGCGTCAGAAATGTAAATAATATTACTGTTGTTAGTTTCTGATATATTTTGGTGTTGGTCTTCCTAAAACAATAATATATACGTCATATTAGAACGTATTAAACAATATTTTACCTATTACAAAATTCTATGACGTACATAAGCTTTTGGAAGCTCATTTTGGAACAGAATGAGAAAGTAACTCGGAGTTGAAATTCTATACCAAACTAAGATTGAGAAATCCAGAGGAGCAATCTGATGAACCACAACCTTATTGCGAACAAGTTCTAGAAGACGTCACAGAAACTGTATAAGAATAATGTTTAAATAATGTGTTTTTTTTATTATTATTATTAGTTACTTTTCATAGGTAAAAAGTTAAAACATTTAATATAATAACGGTCAGAATTTCACTAATGTAAATCAAAAAGTATGAATCTATAAAACTTTATTCTATTTTATTATTATTATAAGCTATATGTCATAACTCATATGTACACATGCAGCTATAATCAAAACTCACAAGATTCATATACCTATTGATATCAAAATTCACATGTTCCAAACTTCTAACTTAAAAATATCGTATTTAAACGACAAAAATCATATTTTTTATCAAAGATTTGTGTTTTAAGACATAAATTATAACAGTAATGATGTACCTGCCTTGGTTTTATTTAATGTTACAGTACCTTTGTGCCTATTGACATGATGACTATTGTACATGGCTATTGTTTTAGCTTTACATTATCAACTATCAAGTATATATAATATATATATATATATGTATAATTATTTATTTAAAAGTGGACTAATTGTGGCAGATAATTGTCGGGAATTAATTCTATTCCTAGCTTTTATCTCAACAGTAATGCTTCATAGTTCTAATAAAAAATTAAAAAATAGGAAAATACATTTTTAAATCATCTTGTATGATATAAGTTTTTTCTTTTGATGGTTGGAGTTGCATATATGTCATCGAATATTGCTAATTGTTATAGTAATATAATTCTATTTTAACTCATGAGCAGATGAAAAAAACAGCTACTCGATATGTCATCCTATAAAAGCAGGTGTCCCACAAGGAAGTGACATCGCCCCTTTCCTATACTCGGTATTCACCCATGATATCCCAAAGATTTTTTACACATTCATTGGCACATACGCAGACGATACTCTAATATCGGCGTCACATCGCGATCCAGAAATTGCTAGCTTAAGGACCCAAAATCACCTTTTGGTGATATATAATAATGATATTAGTTTATATTATTTTAAAAAATTAGCTCCGAAAGTGACTGCCACTTACTTCAAAATTATTTGGATGCGTTAGGAACTTGGGCTAATAACCTTGGTCTTAATTTCAATATCTCTAAATGCCAGTCAATGTCTTTTTATAGAATCAGATCTCCCTTTTTATTTAACTATAACCTGTATGGCACCCTTCTCACAAACGTAAGTAACACGATTATTGATCTCGGAATTACATTTGACCGGGATTTAAATTTCAACAGCCATATTGAGAAATCTTGTTGTAAGGTTTTAAAAACCCTTGGTTTTATAAAAAGGATATCCAGAGAATTTAAATTGATAGCTCCTCTTAAAGCACTTTACTGTGCGCTCGTTAGATCAATATTAGAATATGCCGTTATCGTGTGGGATCCATACACTTCAAGTAACATTAATCAAATTGAAAGAGTTCAACGCAAGTTTCTTAATTTCGCCGCTTGGATACTTAAAATTGACCATTTACCTCATGATTATGAGCCAGTACTTAATAAATTAAATCTTTCTTTTCTAGTGGATCGGCGCATTAATGCTAACCGAACTTTTTTAAGAAAACTTATTGACAGCTCAATTGACTCCCCTGAATTATTAAGCCAAATAAATTTTAAGGTCCCTAGCTTTCATTCGCGCTCACTCTATCCTTTCTACGTTCCTATTTGCACTACCAACTATTCTCGTAATCAACCCATGTTAAGGTTGATGCGCATTGCTAATGAAAACCCTGTCTCTTTTGATTATTAGTTGTAATTTCCTTATAAGTATATTTGTATATAAATATTAATATGTTATATTCATGTATATAATATTGTATCTAGTATCTGTACTTGGGCCACGGCCCGTTTTGTAATAAAATAAATAAATAAATAAATTTTCAGAGCTTTTTGTCAAATATTTAAAATTATATTACATAAAAACTTTCAAACAATTTGGTAAATTAAAAGTTCTATGAAAATGTTGTCCAATATAAAAAAGTATGTATTTGATATTGGATAAAATTTTCAAGTTTCTAGCTTCAATACTTTTCGATTTATGACTAAATACCTAAAATCTGAACAGTGAAAATCTCGTTTACGGCGGATTTTTACCGTTTTTACTCAGTTTTTCGATCGTTATTCTTGATTACTGGAAAAAATATGGAGATTTTGGAAAAATGACCTCTCTAAAGTACCATCTCAGTTTAATTTCGAATCTAAAAAGTTGCTGGACGAAACTTTTGGACAAGGATTTCTATACGAAAAAGTGTTTACAGAAAAAAAAAGAAAAAAAATAATACAACATCATTGTAAAACAGGCCCGTATACAGGGGGGGTTTTAGGGGTCCCCCCCCCCCCGAAATATAATATAACAAAAACTAACTACACACGTCTTAATGTTTAAATGTATAATTGTACAACTACAGTTTATTTTAAATATTTGTAAATTCCCCTCTAGTCATTACACGTTATCTGTTTTAGAAAATGACAAATGTATACTTATATATTATATATATTATATATATAATTATTTATATTTTGTATACATTATTATATTATAATATTTTGTAGCGTATGATATTATTTAATTATTAATCAAATTATAATATAATTATTAGTTATGTATTTTTAATTAAAGTTGACTTTGTTTTATGAATTAAAATTGTAGGTTTCCATCCATTATTTTATATTATTTATATTTTGTATATATTAATATATTATATTTTGTCGTGTATAATATTATCTATCAAATTATAATATAATTATGTATTCTTAGTTCGTGTAATAAATATATTTTACAACAATTTTTTAAAATTATTTATATTTTGTATACATTATTATATTATAATATTTTGTAGCGTATGATATTATTAATCAAATTATAATATAATTATTAGTTATGTATTTTTAATTCATGTATTAAAAATATTTTAACCCCCCCCCCCTCCCGAAAATTGATCCTGGATACGTGCTTGTTGTAAAACCATAAGATCCTTCGCTTCACTCAGAATCTAAAATGAGAAAAAATAAATGGATCGTGACTTGTTTAATGTACAAACAAATATATTTATTAATCACTTTTTTGTACAACGATTGATATAGATTTCAAATAGGTATTCAAAAAACTCGTTTAGTGGAAAAAAGATTTATAATTTTAACAATACCACTAAATAGGTAGGTTCGTAAAATCACATTTTAATCAAAAAGAGAAAGGCGGGAGCAGATGGAAAAAAGATAATTATTTTATTTATTTTAACTTCATTTCTTCCTTGCTTTCATTTTTGAAGCAAGAGTTCAAAATAACATACATTGAAATTTTATGAGAAGAAAGAAAATAAACATCACTGTAAAACCATAAGATCCTTCGCTTTACTCAGAATCTAAAAATGTTTCATAATAATTATAACCTATTAGCCCTCCAACGCTGGGAACCTAAATTATGTTTCAACCTCTCTTCAAATGTTTAATTTTTTGGAATATATTTTTGATCATTGAAATCACTTAGCCCTTTGGTGCCAGGGAACGTCTACTTACATTTTTATTAAAAAAATATATTTTTAATTAATAACATCGCTTGGCCCTCAGACCCGGGGAACGTCTTCTCAAATTTATAATTTTTAAAATATACTTCGCAATGATTAAAGTCACTTAGCCCTCCAGCGCTGGAGTACTTCTGCTCAATTTTTTAATTTTTTGGGATATATTTCATGCATACTTAAAATCATTTGGCCCTCGGGTGCCTGGGAACCTCTACTCAAATTTGTATTTAAAAAATATATTTCTTTATACTTAAAATCAATTAACTCTCCTGTACTTGGAACATTTTCCTCAAATTTTACAATTATTAAAATTATAATAATATAATTGATATCACATGGCGCTCGGGTGCCGGCAAACCAATTCACAAATTATTCGATTAAAAAAGTAATTCTTTTAAACTAAAACCTATTTATCCTCCGGCGCTTGGGAGCAACTGCTAAAAATTTGAATTTTTTTTTGGAATGTAGTTCTTAACAATTAAAATTACTTGGCCCTTGAACGACGGGAAATCTTTACTACAATTTTTAATTTTTAAAAAATATTTCTTTATAATTAAAATCAAATAGCTCTCCAGTATTTGGAAAATTCTCCTCAAATTTTAAAATTTTTAAATGCATAAAAATATAATTAAAATCACTTGGTGCTCGGGTGCCGGTAAACCAACCAGAAACTTTTCTTTTAATACAATGTAATTCTTCATAATTATAACCAATTTATCCCCGGGCACCAGGAAACAACTGCTTAAATTTTTAATTTTTAAAATATGCTTCTCAATGATGAAAGTCACTTAGCCCTCCAATGCTGTAGTATTTCTGCTCTAACTTTAATTTTTTTAAATTTATTGATTAATAATTAATATTACTTGGCATTCAGTTGCCAAGGAAAGTCTGTTCACATTATAATAATTCTCGTTTACGGTGGATTTTTACCGATTTTACCGTTTTTACTCAGTTTTTCGATCGTTATTCTTGATTACTGGAAAAACTATGGCGATTTTGGAAAAATGACCACTCTAAAGTACCATCTCAATTCAATTTCGAATCTAAAAAGTTGCAGGACGAAACTTTTGGACAAGGATTTCTATACGAAAAAGTGTTTACAGAAAAAAAAAATTAACATCATTGTAAAACCATAAGATCCTTCGCTTCACTCAGAATCTAAAAAAAAAAAGTGTTGCCGTCTTTCCGATGTCGTTCATATGTGTATTGGACACGTTTTTGTCATGTACTCATTTCATGCGTGTCATGTTGTGTGGTGTCGTTATGGAGCTTGCCGAATCGGTGTGAATTACCGTATTCAATAATATTGATAGAATATTTTGTCGTGTCGTACCGTATCGTGCCGTGTCGTACCAGTGTGAATCGCGCTTAAATGATTCGATTCGAGTCGAAAAGCAATCTAATTTTTTCATCATAATCAAGACATACTGATAATACGAACACTGTTACAACTGTAAGTGTTTATCAAATGTATTTAAATGATATCACGGTTGTCAGTCACAGTACACACGTGCTTTAGAATTTTTATATTCAACTAATAAAACTAACATCTAATTATTCTAATTACTAAGTTTTAAATGTTCACATAAAAATGTATGAACCAACTCTTAAAAATTTAACAAACCTTGATTACGGTAAACCTCCTAAACATCAAAATCAAGTAAGTTATTGAATAAATTGTATTGTCATTTTTAGTATTAATATACCAAGAATATTATATTATACCTATTCATAATTTTTTTAGATTCTTCAAGATTTAGGTACTCCTCACATAGACTCCTTCAATTATATGATTGATGAAGGATTAAGCTTGGCTGTTTCTGATTTATTACCAGTCGAATTTGATACTAAAGGGAACCATCGTGTAAAACTTACTTTGGTGGTAAATATATATGTTCATATTATTTTAATTATAATAGTTGAATTATTATGCAGTATCTTAATATTTCAATTGTAATAATGTAATTACTATTATATTTTATTATTTATTTATTTTTCTCAGAGTGCTACCATTCATGAACCACGAGTACCAACAGGCTCACTTGGTGTTAAATCACACAATATATATCCATTAGAATGTCGTCAGCGACATGGTACTTATTCTGGGAAGCTTGAAATAAAACTCAGTTGGGTAATTAATGGTGCTGAACAAATGGTTATTGATAGAGATATTGGCCAAGTACCAATAATGTTGAAGGTATATAATTTGAAAAATATGTTTGTTCTCTAGTGTTGTGATTTTAACATTGATAAAAAAAAAAAATAAAATAAAAATATTTCTATTAGTTTACTCTTGAAATGTGTGTACGTATTTTGGAATATAATGTTTATTATTTTCAGTCAAAATTGTGTCATTTAGAAAAATTGACCCCAGAGCAGTTAGTTAACCATGGAGAACATCAAGATGAATGGGGTGGTTACTTCATAGTTAAAGGCAAAGAACGTCTGGTACGTCTTTTGTTAGGAACAAGAAGAAATTTTCCAACTGCTGTAAAAAGAAATACTTGGAAAAACAAAGACCAATATTTTTCAGATATTGGTATTATGATTAGATGTGTGAAGGATGATTTGACAACTGTAGTAAGTTTTTTCATATTTGTTTAAATTCGTTCTATTATTCTAGTTGAAATTTAATTTTTAAATTCATGTTTTATTAGTCAAATACTTTACACTTTTTAACAAATGGTACTGCCAAATTAATGATTCCGATTAAAAAGAGAATATATTACGCACCAATATTTTTAATTCTCAAATGTCTCACTAATAGTTCAGATGAGTTCATATTTAGAAATATTATAAAAGGACATGAAGATGATTTATATTTTATGAGGTAATTTATATGATGTTTAAGTATTAAAAAAATATTAGGTTACAAGATTATAGGAAATACGTACATAAATACATACAAAATAATCATATAATAATGTAGTTATTTTTTATTTTAAATCAATTAAAATCTTACTTATGATTAAAATAAATTTTTTCAACTACTTAAATGATTATATATACACACACGCACAAACACCACATTTATTAGGCTTTGATCTTTAATAAGTAAAAACCATGATTTAGATCACATACATTTTGTAAACTTTACAATTAAACAAAATATATTTTTGTATGTATGTACTTACACATAGTTTTTACCTTCTAATTTTTGTTTTGATAAACAATCTTATCATTTATAATAATTTATGTATGTTATTTCTGTAGGTCTATAATGGAAATGATGCGTTCTTTGCATGAAAACAATGTACATAGCCAAGAAGATGCTAAAGAATATGTTGGTATTATGTTCAAATCTAGATTCTATGAATTACCTGAATGGAAATCTAATAAAGAAGTGTGTGATTATATGATTAGGTATTAATATGATTAATGTTAATTACATTTTCTTCTAATTAATGAACATATATATTTTATGGATAGGTATAATATTGACTTTGTTTCAGAAATTATGTTTTAATTCATTTGCATACTGATTTTGATAAATTCAAACTTTTAATTTTTATGTTGCAAAAGTTATTTGCAGTAGCACAAAATAAATGTTTAGATGAAGGGGCTGATGCAATTATGATGCAGGAATTAATGCTTGGTGGTCATCTTTATCTAAAAGTAGTTTACATTAAAGTAACAAACTTTTAAGTAGTTATATGTAAAATAGATGTCTTTTTAGATTCTCAAAGAAAAATTACAACAATGGTTAGGTTTGGTTAAAATAAACTTGCTGAAAGTTGACCAAGGAGGACAACCATCTATTGGTGACATGATGACTGCATTAAAAAGATGTGATTTTATTGAGAATGCAATGAACAATTTCTTTGCCACTGGTAATCTTACCAGTAAATCTGGTTTAGGAATGCAGCAAGATAAAGGTATTCTATTATTTATATAGAAACTTAATACTTTCAATATTTTGTACTTAGGTTTATATTGTATTTTTTTTTTTTTTTAAATAAGAAGAATAATTATGTGTAATAATAAGTTTGTCATCTAATGTTTTAATTTTTTGTTTTTCAATGCAAACAAAGGATTAACAATATTGGTTGAAAATATTAGTCGGATGCGTTATATGGCTCATTTTCGTGCAGTTCATCGTGGTGCTATTTTTGAGTCTATGAGAACAACTGAACCTCGGCGATTGCTACCAGATGCTTGGGGATTTATATGTCCTGTTCATACTCCTGATGGAACTCCTTGTGGACTTCTTAACCATTTAACTAAATCTTGTATAGTTAGTAATAATAAATTGATTTTAAGTGAACTGAAAGTGTTAATTAGTAAATAAAATGTTTATATAGGTCACTAAATCAATTAATAGAAAAATACTGCGTGACATTCCAAAAGTATTAGTATCTCTTGGTATGTGTGAAGTGTCTTATAAGCCTCATGATTTCAATATTGGATTTCTTTACAATATAATTCTTGATGGTCGTATAATTGGATTTATTCCCGAAACATTAACTGAGTACTTTATCAAAAAGCTTCGGAAATTAAAAGTGCAAGGGAAACAAGTAAATACCATATATTTTCTTCTACATTTATGTATTTGTTTTATTACAGATGGTATATGTTAAATTATTATGAATGATTGTTTATTACTGTTTATTACTTTAAATTTAAAATTATTAACTAATTATAAAACTATATTGAGTAGAGCTTTATTATCAAGAAATTTTCAGTTATTAAATTCTTATAAAAATAATGATAATTTAATATTTTGTTCAAATTCACTAATTGAAATTGCATATTTTTAAACTCATAATTAGTTTTAAATCAATGTAATATTTTATAGTTAATTAAAGTTTTTAAAAGTAAAAAAATTAATTGTTAAATATTGATTTTTAATTATAAATAAAGATTTCATGTTTTTCAGTAAATAAGAAAAAATAATTTTTATCTAAATATTATATTTTTAAGTATTTAATAATTCAGTAGTGTGACAGGGATTTTAAAAGGGAGGGTATTCAGTGATTCAGACATATATATGAATAAATTTATATACCTTAATGTATAGTTTTAATTGACTAAACGTTTTTTTTCATTTTATTCATGATGAAACATGATTACAATTTCATTCAAAATAATTTATTTACTCAACTGATTTTTCTATACATAAACATATGATTTTTATTAATTTAGGTTTAGTTTATAGAATTTTTTCTAATTTATGTTCAATGATATTCCTCAAAGGTTTTTTTTTTTTAATTCTGAAACCTGGACTAACATTTTTTTTTCAGATACATCTAGATTTTATCTTTTAATACATGTTTTAAAATTGTATATTAATCTAATAAATACCAATGTTATTATAAACTTTTATGTCTAAATTGTCCAAATTTAATTACAGCGTGAAATACAATACCGATTAAAAAAACTTTTTAAATTAATTAGGTTAAATTTTTAGTAAGATGTAATTATTCAAATTTATATTCTGCAAAATTTAAAGTGTTTTCATGTATATAGGGCTACATAATTTGATATATTTCTGACTTTATTAGGTATTTTATTCTTAAAATAAATTATTTATTCAACAAAATCATAAACAATTAAATAGTTATAATGGTATTCTAAGTTTTTTTATTTCCCTTAAAAAAAGGGAAATTATAGATCCTCTACATTTTTTTTATGAGCTAAGTGTGGCTAATTCTGAATTGAATGATAATTATTTATTTTCTCTTGGATAAGTTTTTAGGTGGGAGCCAATGTTAATATAACGTTTTTTTTCAATAAATTTGACGGATGGAGTTAGCCATTTCTTTTGTTTTCTTGTCACTGGTGAAAGACATATGTTAAAGTGTCTAAAACACTTATAAGAACTTCTGCCAAAAATGTTGTAACTAAAAAGTACCATTTGAAAAGCAACTATTTTTATTTGTGGTCTATAATATTTTTTGTATTCACTATTTAATAATTGTATAATCATTTAAATATTTAGATAC
This sequence comes from Therioaphis trifolii, assembly GCA_027580255.1. NCBI lineage: Eukaryota > Metazoa > Arthropoda > Insecta > Hemiptera > Aphididae > Therioaphis > Therioaphis trifolii. The sequence continues at coordinate 34,180,763 of CM050408.1, read as the reverse complement.
CAGAAACTACTGAAATTGTATGGCTCCAAAAAAAAGACGAAAATATCCTAAGTCAATTTCCTGGTATTTTCTTATTTACGGGAAATGCAAGAATGATGAGACCGGTTTTTAATTTAGAATTAGAACAAATCGAGCTCATTGGAACTTTTGAACAAGTTTACTTAGATATAAGTATTTCTGAAGATGAAATTAGACCTAATGTAATTATATTATATTTGATTCATAATTAATACAATTAATATGATACATTGAGATTTTTATTACTTTATTTAGATAACCACTCATAGAGAAGTTACTAAAACAGATTTTTTGAGTCATTTGGCATGTTTAATACCACTACCAGATTATAACCAAAGTCCTCGCAATATGTACCAATGTCAAGTAACTACCATTATTATTTGTTTAATTTGAAAAAATATTTCTAGACATGAATTAATTTTGTGTATTTCTGATAAATTGATGGGGAAAAAAATAAAATACTTATTCTGTTTAAAAATAAGTGCAAATATACAACATTATAATATGTATATATATATATATATATATATATATATATATATATATATATATATATCAGTGGCGTGTCATACATGTGTGCAATGTGTGCAAATGCCACGGGCCCTCGGCCCGTGGGGCCGTGGGGGGCCCATTATTGATCAATGTTTCTCAAAAGAAAAAGAATTAAATAAATACAGTTAATATGTACGAAAAAGTAAAAAAATTGTTTTCAATTTTAAAAGATTTTCATTTTCTCAAATCTGATATCATTGTTATAATCTATAAAATATATAGATATTGTATTTCTGTGATGTACTGTATTTCTGTGACGTCGACTAAACGTTATATATAGCAATCTGTTTCCCGTGGTTTATCGTTATCGCCTTGTCGATTACTTGTAATAGAGAACCCCACATTAGCAACAACATTTTCTGAAATATGTACAGCATGTATGTTATTTTTGACACTCCCTGTGACAGTTGCTACAGCGGAACGTTCATTTTCAAAATTAAAATTAATCAAAAATTATTTACGGAGCACAATGTGTGAAGAAAGATTAAGTGGACTCTGAATTCTATCTATTGAAAACGATCGAACTCGTCAATTAAATTTAAAAGAAATAATTAATAATTTTGCAGAAAAAAAAGCACGTAAACGAAATTTTCATTGAATTATTATTATTTTAGTTTTATCGTTATTTATAGAATATGTTATTTTATTTGTATGGAATTTCATCTTATTTTTTATGTAATTAAAATTTTAATAAAAATAGAAAGTACCTGTGGAAGTGCATAAGATTTTAGAATTTTAGAATAAAAACTTACTTTAAATTTGAATTTATGTATCTATGTCTATATATTATAATTTAGAATAAAAAGTTGAAGGGGGGGGCCTTTTTTTAGTTCTGCACACAGGCCCATATTTGGGATAAACCGCCACTGAGATATATATATATATCTTAGGGTCAACAACCCAAAAGTTGGTTTGCAACTATCAAGGAAAGTTGTAACTGGGAAGGAAGGGGGTTACTGTGCAGTGGTTTCCCGTTGCCTTCTGCACAGGGGAGATGGCGTCCGCTCTCTCTAGACATTCGCTTGCACAGAGAGAGCCACCCGTGACCAAGGTTTGAACTTGCAACAGTGTGCGTCAGCAGTGACGCCTAATTCTACTCGGCCATTCTGTCTATAATACATATACAACAAAAATAAATAAAAATAACTTATTCTAGTTGATTAAATTCTCTATAATAATATATCGTGTCACATTCTTTTGATATGTTTTTCAATTTATAACATATCTAAATTACCATACAATGTTCACAATGCATTTTAAACAACATGATTATACATTTTCCCATACTATGATGTGTTCTCTTAAATGTGCATGACAATATACGAGTAGATGCTTAATTTGTAGTGTAATAAAAAATTAATAGTACTAATACTAATAATATCATCATCCAACACATTTATATTATCAATTTTATTATATTTTTTTTATATTGAAAAATTTGAATTAAATGTTTTGAATCACAAATTTATGTGACTTTAATTTTATGCTTTATATTAAATAAATTTCATGAATTTATTAAATCAAATTTATAATATATATTCTTCAATTATTATTAATAGTTAAGTTTATAAATAAATAATTTATGATATTAAATTTATAACTTAAAAACAAAACAAAATTATTGTGAAATTAGTATACTTATATCAGTTACATCATTATTATAATTTTCAAAATTGTATACATTTAACTTAATTATAGATGGGAAAACAAACCATGGGAACTGCTTGTCATAACTGGCATATACAGTCTGAAACAAAATTATATAGGATACAAACGCCTGCATCACCCTTGTTTAGACCTGTTCATTATGATGAATTATCAATGGATGATTTTGCAATGGGCACAAATGCTGTAATAGCTGTTATTTCTTATACGGTAAAATACATTAGTAAATGTTGTTATGCAATTTTTTGTTTATTTGTTTATTATCATAAGCAATAATAATTATTTTAATGATTTCAGGGTTATGACATGGAAGATGCCATGATCATAAATAAAATGGCATTAGACCGAGGATTTGCTCATGGTTCCATATTTAAAACTGAACTAATTGAAACCAAAGTATTTTATTTTATAATATTATATAATATATACATACTAAAATTAATTAAAATATTTTATTTAGCCACATACTTACTTTATTCGTGACCCATTTAAAGAAGATCTTGCAGATTCTTTGGGTCCTGATGGTCTTCCACATATTGGTTTAAAGCTGTCTAAAGGAACACCTTATTATAGGTAAAACTGATTTCATGATTTTGGTGTTATGAAATTTTATTTATTTTAAATTAATTAAAAAATGTATAGTTATTTTGATGAACAAATACAAGGATTTATAGTAGCGAAATATTCAGGCAGTGAAGAAGTTATTGTTGATTCAGTTCGTCAATGTGGAGATTTTACTACTGGCAAAAAAATACCTAATAAAGCTACTATTACTATTAGAGTTCAAGTATGTTAATATAACTCATTTATATTTAACTAAATAGTGTATTTTTTATTTGATTAAATGTTTGATTATTATCAGAGAAATCCAACAGTTGGGGACAAATTTGCTAGTCGTGCAGGACAGAAAGGTATATTCAGCAAAGGCTGGCCTTCAGAGGATTTACCATTTACAGAAAGTGGAATGGTTCCTGATATTGTTTTCAATCCTCATGGGTTTCCTTCAAGAATGACAATAGGTAGAATAATTTTCACATAATATTTAATTATGTTTTTGCTAAATTAAATTTGTTTTTTAGCTATGATGATAGAATGTATGGCTGGTAAATCTGCTGCAGTTCATGGTGTAGTACATGATGCTACACCTTTCAAATACAGTGAAGAAGATACTGCTATTGATTATTTTGGACGTCTTTTAGAAGCAGGTGAAATATTTTATACATGTGTGAATAATCATGGCTCACATAAGCTTTATGTCTGTAGTTACATAATTGTATTGGAAGATATTTTGGTGTAAATAATTGATGAAATTATTAATTATCTAGTTCTAAGGTAGTGTGGCACTTATTTAAAATAATAGTGGAGCACTATTGGCTGTGTTAATATTGTTGGTGAAATGTGAACGCCGGGGCAAATATCAAAACTATTGCTTATCAATTATCAGCTCTAGTTCCCCAAATTTAAAATATATTTTCTTCTACTTGTCAAAAAAAATGTAATTATGGGATAGAGAATTTATAGATTTTATCATTAATTTTATTTTAACTGTACAACTAATGATACAAATAATATCACTCTTATTATGAACTTCAGTAGTTCAGTGAATTAGTGAAAAGTTTTTGGTGACATGATATAAAATCAGATATCATATAGTGAAATTTCATTATGACAAACTTCCATTCAACTAAGTATTTTTACTCTAAAGAAGTTTCACTGCCTATATAATTCTAATTAACAAATTTCTTTATAATACAAATTTTTTGGTTGCCTAAGTTACTTCATTGTATTGGAATTTCAATGTATTTTTTAATTATGCTTAAGATTCTTAAATTATAATTGGTGTACCGACTATGTTAATAATAAATATGAATTTATTCTTCTATTTATTACATTTATTTAGGTATATTTCCCTATGTATTCCAACAATTGTTTTTGTTAGATATTATATTATATACATTCCAGATGAAATATAAAGTATATATAAAGTAAATAGTTTCAGTTTAAATTTTTCCCTTTTTTGTGTGTTGGATAAAAATTTTATAAACTGTGTAAATTATTAATATATAGTGTATGTGATTTGCTTGTTGTAAATTAGTTTAGCTTTAGTTAATAGTAATAATGACTGTGGTTTGATCCTAGCCTACTTGTGTAACTAATTAGTTATTTTCTTATTTTAACCATTTTACATATTTGTGGTATATTATTCATTGAAACATCTATATATCGGACATTAAACACCTCATTGAAATTTTGTCTGCTATTCAGTGTTCAGTTTCGTACAGAAGAAATTGAGTGTATTTGCATTTATTTATTGTCATTTATTTAACTGTCTAAATTTATTAAATGATGTGCATGATGTATTTTAATATTTGAATTTATTACATGTTTTATTATTTTTTATGATCAAAGGTATTATTTAAAAATGATGGAGTAAATAATTTTTATTTAAAAACTAACATTTATGATATTCAGTTTTAATGTGTGGTAAAGCCAAGATAACATAAACTATAATGATTTATTTTACTTCAGTGTAGAATTGTATTTCTCATTGTACTGTTATTCTAAATTTATGATAAAAATTATCAAAATTAAAAACTAAAATATCTTAATAGCATTGGTTTTTATAGTGTCCTTATTTAGAGCATTAAATGTAGAAAAAGTTGTACAAATGTTTCAGTTCTCCAAAAAACATCCTCCATTTGTTGGTCAATTAGAGTAGGTTTCACTGTATCACATATGCATAAATATAGTATAATTATGCTGATTTTGTGATTTATAAATATTTTGTCTACTAAAGAAATTAATTTAATATATTATGATTAGGTGGATACAATTATTTTGGAACAGAACAAATGTATAGTGGTGTAGATGGTCGAGAAATGAAGGCATCCATATTTTTTGGTGTTGTACATTATCAACGATTAAGGCATATGGTATCAGATAAGTGGCAGGTAATAAATGCTTATGGAGCAGAACAAATTAAAAGTTACTAACCAATATAAATTCTTTTTAGGTTCGAAGTACTGGACCAGTTGATGCTGTTACAAAACAACCTGTGAAAGGCCGTAAAAGGGGTGGTGGCGGTCGTGTTGGCGAAATGGAAAGAGATGCATTAATATCACATGGAACTCCATTTCTTATGCAAGATCGGTTTATGGATTGTTCAGATAAATCAACAGTTAGTAAATTAACATGAAATTTATTTATATTTCAAAATATTATTACAGTATAAAGTTGCACTGATAAAATTTAAGCAAAATCATAGCCAGTAGAAACTTTTTATCATGCTTGGTTTCTCCCAAACAGATTTTAACAAATATTTTTAAGCATTTTTTATGTGGATCATTCTGAATATTGATTATATTATAACAATAGTTGTTGAGTTCTAGGATTTACTCATTATACCTGAGAGTAAAATTTTTATCTTTAAAATGTATAATCTATATAATTATTGTGATTTGTTTTCAATTGTAAATAATAGCTAGTAAGTAAGTTTTCATTTCAAACTACAATTTTATTCTTAAAATTACAAACTATAAGCATTTAAATAGGCATATCAGAAATGGAAGTTAAAATTGAACAAAGGAGATTTATACTCAAGTTTTAATCATTTTTATTTTGTTAAGTTATAATACCATTGTTAATCTATCAAATCTGATATTTTTGATTATTAATAGGAATGAGGTATTATATTTTACTATAACTTATTTATTTATACCAAAGTTATTATTGAAAGAATCAAAAATAACATTATACATCAGTTATTTTAGACCTATTATAACATATGAATGTGAAACTTGGGCAATCACAAAAGAAGGCTATTCTAATATTAATACAACAGGAAGAAAAGTGCTTAGAAAAATATTTGGCCCAATGTATAATGCGGAAACGAGAGCTTATGAAAAAGACTATGCTGGTGTGCAAAACATGTTATCATTTGGTAGAAGTAAAATAATAGAATGGTTCAGTCATGTATAGAGAGCAGATGGAAAAATAATTAAAGGAGTCACAGAAAGAAGTATCATTGGCCAAAGACTTCTAGAAGCCCAGAACACTATGGAAAGATGTGGTAAAAAAGGATCTCGAAATGCAATGAAAACATACTAATTGAAGAAACATATAATGGGAACCGATGGAATGATGTTGTGGTGGCAGCGATGGGATTTCATGTCCCACAAAGCAGTTAAAGAAGAATAGTTATGTAATAAAATTAAGTAGAATCTTCATTCAAAATATCATTTTATAGATAAGTTCAGACTTTATAAGAAAATAGATATGATTTCATTGTATGGGAAACAAAGAAATTTATTTTAACATTGATCTAATGAAATGTAACTGATACCATTAAAACTTAAAAATAATTTCCACTTTACTATAATATTTACTGTGCTATTACTTTGTAGTGAATAATGTTTTATATCTTTACAGGCATTGTTATGTATTAAATGTCATACAATATTAACACCATTAATTCACTTCAAAGAAGACAGCTATTCAAGTAAAGTTGCTATTTGTCAAACATGTAATTCTACTAAAGTACAAGAAATTGGAATTCCACATGTGTTTAGATATTTGTGTTCCGAATTAGCTGCAATCAATATTAAATTACAGTTTAATATTGAAATGTAATTGTGATGTGTAAATAAAAGACATTTCAAACTTATGATTAATACATATTTTTTTTTTAATAAAATTAGTAAATTCTTGAAAATATTTACCTTTTCTGAAAAATAGTAAACATTTAAAGAGATGATATAGAAAAATGCAATATTTTAAAGTTAAATACATTTATAATGGTACTTGAAGCCTGAGTCTCATCTATAGATAATTATACATAAGCAAGGTTAATGTTGTTGACTAATACAACTAATTTAACTGTAGTGAGTTTTGTGACTAATATTATACCTATTTAATATTAGTAATGAGGATTATAAGTAGGTATCTTTTGGATGGAAATAAATTAATACAAATTTGTATGGCTCATTACTTGTTAGTAACTTGCTTATGTAAAGTGAAGTTTGAAGCATGCTTATTCCATTGTAAACCCTGAATAATGCATACTATTGTTAATTAAATAAAACTGAAAAAACTTTTTACTATTATTCATCCTTGTGATTTTTTGTTGTTTTGTTGTGAGGACTAGATCAGTGTATATCACCATAAATAAACTATTTGTACAGTTAGCTCACCTGACTGCCTAATAGCAATACAGAAATACATTTTAACTTCTATGTTTAAATTTGAACCATTATGGCTCAAAAATTATTTTGAGCAGAAGTTTGATGACTTCACTACTAAATTTTTAAAAAGAAAATATATTATTGGTGTAATAACAAATTTAAAGCTTTTATTTTAGAGAAAAAAATATATAAATATTTAGTGGAAATACTATGAAGCATTTATCTTGAAACCTGCTTATACTAGATTATTTAGGGAATATAAGTAATCGTTGGTCATTTTAATGGAAATTTTCTTAATTAAATAACACATTGATTAATTTATCATAAGAGATCATGACAAGTAAATAATTAAAATAGCTATAGGTAAAAATGAAGGTACTTATTCATATTTAATTATAATAAAAACATACATTTTATAATTCAAAGGACTTTTTGACTAAAATAGGATTTACGCTAGCAAAATACCAACTGTTAATTTTTAGTTATATTTAAATATATTAAAGACTACCATTTAATCAATATACAGTAACCCCTCGTTAAGACGCTCCCGCTTAATACGCCATCCCGTTTAATACGCGGATTTTCCCCGGTCCCAGGTACTTGTACACTTTTAACATTGAAAAAAACACGCTTAATACGCCATCGCATAATATGTAATCCCGTATAATAAGCTCTAATTTCTAGCTTCTCAAATCTTTTGTTGACAGAGAAATTGATATTTTTTATTAACATCTTGATATGGTTTATATTCTTATTATATTTCGTTAGTATGTACGTACGTTAGTTATATGATAGGACGTTGAAGTGTACACGTGACATAACACACAGATTTATAATTTTTATGTTTATTGTTATTGGTGTGTGACGATAAATTGAGCATTACTAAACTGTATGATGAAAAAATTGGTGTATTCAATAAACGACAAATTTTTTCAACGTTAAAAGTGTAGAAGTGCCTGGGACCGGGAAAAATCCACGTGTTAAGAGGGATGGCGTATTAAGCGGGAGCGTATTAACAAGGTTTTACTGTAATTTTATTGTATGTATATTTGATGTTTTTTTTTTTATTAATTTTAAATACAACTTATGTTACTGTGTAATACATAACAAGTCACACTATGAACATTTTTCTAATTTATTCTATCTATTATCACATTTAAAACGCTTTTAATAGGCGGGTATCGCCTATAACGCTATCCTGCATATCACGCGGTTTTATGATTTCCCCTTCGAGAGCGTCTTAACGAGGTTTTACTGTATATGAAGAAAATATTTTTTGGCTACTTGTCCAAACGGTTGTAATTAATACAATTTTTCAATAATTTTAACAGAAGAAACATTTTGCCACAATATCATTCAACAAGAGTATCACCTTAACATGAATAATACTATGAGTATTGAGTACACATGTCAAGAGTAGGTGAAATTATCCAAGAAAATTTACCTAATATTTAGAACTTTAGGAATTACTTTTCTTCAATTAAATGAAAATTCTATAAAGTAAATAATAAAACAATCACTAAGCTATTTATATTTATTAACTTCAGCTATTTAATAACATATTCTCAATTATATTTTATTGTTGAGTTAAGCTAAAATTTTCTTAATAATTAATTAACAAATGAAATGAAAAAATGTTCACGAATAAGTTAAAGGTTAAATAACAAATAATTATACAACTAACATGGTAGTATTTCAAACTTGTACATTTTATAGAAAATCCTTAATGTCACAAATAAACTGATATGAATATCAGTGCCAATAACATGACCCAATTCTTAAAATAACATTGAAACACAGTGCACATTAGAGTGCCAGGTCTATTTTAAAAACCATTACTTATCTCAATTTAATAAATACTTCATGTCAATGAATAATAGAAGTCCAGGTCAATGTCAAATTTTATCTACTACTAGTGCAATCAGGATTTAGTTGTTAACTTTTATCAGTATTTACAAAACCTTGACCTTCAACATAAATTGTACAAGCTGTTCATTCTACAATATTTAATGTTTGACTCTTACACAGTACAGTAAAATAAATTTGGACAAAAAATAATTTACTTTAAAAACTGTACGTGTACAATACATAGCAAAAGGTTACTGGAATTAATAACAAAAAAATAACGTGGTTTTACTCATAATTTAATCTATTATAACAGCATTGCATAAAAAATACTGACATTACGCGGCAGTGGCCTTTTTCAAATAGGCAATTATATTGTTTCTTTCGTCTACTTTCTTAATACCAGCAAATACCATCTTGGTGCCAGGTATATACTTCTTTGGGTTTTCTAAATACTCAAATAACGTTTGTTCATTCCATGTAATACCTAAGTATAAAACATTTAGTTAAAAGATTAACAAAATTTAAAAACTGAGTAAATTTACCTTTTTGCTTATTTGCGTCAGTGTAGGAGTATCCAGCCGCTGAGCCGGTTTTACGACCGAACAGACCATGCAAATTGGGGCCAACTTTATGCTTTCCACCAGCCTCAACAGTATGACATTGGGAACATTTCGTTTTGAATACCTTAAATGATAATGTATTAATCATGGCTCAAAGTAAAAAATAACCTAAAAACTTACTGCTGCTCCTTTATCGGCATCACCCATTTTGTATTACGAATTTGTAGTAGTTACTAGGTACCTGAAATAAGAAATCCAACACGTGATTTAGACAAGCAAAATTAAACCTAATTTTTTTTTTACTAAGTATAATTAATGATTAATTAGATAACTTTTATTAAACTTAATAATAATTAAATTATACATTAATCTACAGAGAAATAATCGTTAAAAAATGTCATTCATTTAGTAAAAATGAATGTCAAAATTAACTTACGAATAAAACGGCGGCAAATAACCACTAGATCGTTCTCAACCGGAGGATTGACAGCGAAAGAGCGAGTTGAAATTTATTGGAAAACCTAAGTCAAAAGGGAGTAACCTAATTGCAAAATATGTTGTAAAGTATTGGCACAGTATTTAGGCGGGGGTATTGGAAGGTCACACATTTTTTCATCCATGAGTGCTTAATCGATTACTTATTCATCGTTTCATCCAAGATATGAAGCAAGGTTTTTTTGAAAAGTTCTTGAAGTGGTTTATAACACAATAAGGGTATCCATGTTACCGTATTTCATTCAATTCCTATCTCCTATACGATTCTCATTTTTCAGCTGATTAAAAAATATTAACAAAAATTTATGTTCAATCGTACAGTACCCACTACCCAGTATATCCTGTGGCCTGTTCTTGACATTTGGCTTTTTCATTTTCGATTTTACTAAGGTTATCTGTTGGTTTTGAGGTATTTCAGTATTATTTATATTTTTAACAAAATGTCCGGCTTATTAAAAATTGTAAATCCAATATCACGAAGTAATTAGGTATAAAAAATAGAGAAAAATTATGGTTAAAATTATGGTTAACCTAACCATTTGGATGTTTTTTCTGACAACGAATATGTGATTTAACAATGGTTAACAAGCTTGGAGATAAAAATTTTTCACATTGCTGCATATAGTTTTCTTCATTGTTTATGTCTGCCAACTTTTGACTCAAAGTGGCAATAGTTTTTTGTGCTTCAATCCTTGCCTTCTTTTCAAGTTTGTACTTTGCTTTCAAGGATTGTTTTCTGGGTGTGTCGTCAGACCACGATTTCAGTGTTTGAACAGCTACTGACGATGCTAAACAATTATATATATAGAATATAGAATATATTATAAAGTTAAACATGAATTTAATTTAAAATCAATATATTAACTACGCATAGACATAAATAGCGTTTTTAATTGAATAAGGCTTAAGCACAAAAGATTTATTTTTGAGTATGTATTGTACTTCTATGTCACACAAATTTTATGATCTTGTGAATTATACACCTAAACTAACACTAACTTATCAGTTAGCTCTTTGCTAAAACCCCTAGGAAATTCTACTTATTTCATAATTCTTGCACAACAGCTAGAGTGGATAATTATGCCAAAAATAACAGTAGAGTTCATTGAAAAAAAATTTAATTCTATATTTTTCTTTAAATTATAACATTTAACAAAAAATTGAAAATTAAAATAATGTTTAAAAATGTAATAACGTTAAAAGGAAAATATGGAACAACGTCAAACATTAAAACTGTATAACATTTCAACGTACAACAACGTTTAACTTAAATATGTATAATGTTTTAACATACAATAACGTTAAACATTAAAATTGTATAACATTTCAACGTACAATAACGTTAAACATTAAATAATATGTATAACGTTTAAATAGGAAATTTAAAAATGACAGTATTTAATAATATTAATAATTGTATTTGAAAAAAAGGAAGTATTTAAATACATGCATACAAATAACTTAGAACATAATATAAGTCATTATACAATATAAAATGTTGAATCTAATTCCTTAAATCATAATAAATTTTCAATTTTCTATGCCTTTGTAGCACAATTGTTCGTTTATCGGCCTTCATAGGACATATAGCACTCTTGGCGGTGATAACTGTCTGTAGTAAAATTTTCAAGCAAGCGTCAAGCACAGAGTAGATGAAGAATGAAACAAGCAACAATACATTATCAATACACCCTGAAGAGGATAAATTATGATAAAAATGTATTGTTGAACATAAAATATTATAAACTTATTAAACAGTAGGTAATTGTAATTTTATAAAGTAAAAACTGTACAAGTATAACTTACAATTGTTCCCCGACTCATTTGTTTCAAGTGAATAATTTGACTCAGAGTCAAGTGAAACATAGGAATGATCAGTATATGGACTGTTTATGGTGTTGTGTGAAATCATTTTCTTAGTTAGAAGCAAGTTACCTAACAAATGAATTTGTTGACATTAATGTTATGGGTAGAGTAGGTAATAATACATATGATAAATAAATAATATAATAGTTACTTGGTGTTCTAGAATCCAATGGTAGAGCTAACACATTTGGAGAAGAGAGAATTGTTGTTTCACATTCTGCTGGAGCATTTGATATATTATTGTCAACAGTAGAACAAAAATCAAGTTTACGTGAAATGCTGCTGGAAGATGATGGTGTATCATCTAAAATATAATACAAACTATACAGTATATTTCATTTTCAAACATAATAAAACACTCTAATATAAAAATGAAACTGTACACTCACTTATAAAATGTCTTGGTATAGCATGACTATGAAGTCTATTTTGAAGATCATTTAAAAACATTTTTTGTTCAAAATGTTCGCCACACACCTTTAAGGATTTTTTTATGGAATCAACAGGAATTGTGATACCACAGTTTTCAATCCACTTGGCACGGCTATGATTGATAATTATTTTTTAGTTTTATTACATTTTTCTATATAATGAATTTATTTTATTTTACTATACATACTTAGTTGGATCCCTCGGAAGCGAAAAATAACTAACGTTAGGATTTTGAGCCATTTTGTTTTGACAACCTGAATACGAACATTTGATGTAATTCTTTGGAATATTTAATGTATTCATTGTAAAAATTAATACACCAACGACCACAAACAATTGTCGAAAAAAATTGCGAAATAGCGATAGGCCACGACCACGAGTCAAAGAGTAATATTACTCTATGCCACATTGCCACGAGTATACACAAAAGTGATAACGGACAGCATAAATAAGAAGATGGCGGCTACCGTCCCCACTACATGCAAAACGGTTTATGCTTCAAGTGTCCTTTCTGATTTCAACTATTCTGTGGTTTTTTTGAAAAGTTCTTGAAGTGGTTTATAACACAATAAGGGTATCCATGTTACCGTATTTCATTCAATTCCTATCTCCTATACGATTCTCATTTTTCAGCTGATTAAAAAATATTAACAAAAATTTATGTTCAATCGTACAGTACCCACTACCCAGTATATCCTGTGGCCTGTTCTTGACATTTGGCTTTTTCATTTTCGATTTTACTAAGGTTATCTGTTGGTTTTGAGGTATTTCAGTATTATTTATATTTTTAACAAAATGTCCGGCTTATTAAAAATTGTAAATCCAATATCACGAAGTACTTATTTGAAAATTGTAAGTATTTCTCTTAAAACATTTATAACTTAGTACCTGTTGACAATTATTGTAATTTCTGATTTAGTATTTATGTTAAAATAAAAATTTTTATAGTTTTAAAAACTATGATAAAACAGTATTTAATCTTCTTAATGTAATATAAAATAAGTTGATCTTATTCAATTAATAACTCCCATAACTTCTACACTTTAGACAAAAATTGATCTATTGTCTATTGGATAATAATTAATCTTTAACCTATTGTTTCATTATACTAAATTTCGGACTTCATTATGCCACACCTTTATTTTTGTTTAAAGACAAAATATTTAGTTAATTTGTATTAATCATTATTATTCATTAATTCAATATTTCTTATTTCCATATTGGAACATCTTTAATTTTCTGATAAATTTCAAATAATACTAGAATTCAGATTCTTGGAAAATTGATGTTATGTTTGGTTATTGGAGAGTTACAATTTTTTATCAATCTAGTAATTTTAATCATTAATAATTTGACTCACTTTTTTATGTTATTAAGACAATATTTATGAATTGAAAAATATTAAAGTACTCTCATAAAAAAATATAAGTAGTTAGATTTTTGAAAATGAGGAATTTGTTTGAAAAGAGAACATTATTTACTAATACAAATTAAGTGTTTACTATTAATTATTATATAATCGTAATAGTACACACTATTAAATACACCTTTGTGAAAAAAATTCCTTTCATACAATTATTACTGTATTGGTTACTTAAATGCTAAATGTCAAAATATAGGTTTATGTTTTTATCAAACACTTAAAAAATAGTTCCTATTAATTATTTTACTCAAGGTTTATTAATTGTTTTTGTTGCACTTAATTACATCATATGATGCAATTTATAATACAGTCAGTACAAAAGTAGTTGTTAAAATAACTCATTTGTATTTTAAAGAAATGTTATTCTTATTAATTAGAATTTGTAATTTTTCAAAATAATATAATTTTAAAATCATAATAAAGTGGATTTTAATTTTAAAATGGTTATTATTTATAAGACTGTATTGAGAAAAATTTCAATCAAATGTATTTTTCAAAATATGTGTTTCAATAATGTGATTTTATTATTGTAAAACATGTATTTAATTTAAAAATAACCAGTACTTCAAGTTTAGAAGTATATGTATTAAAATGTTAAAAATGTAAAGGTATCTTATCATTTACATATTAAATCTTACCCATAAAATATCACACAGTTACATAAAATATCATACATTATTAAAAATACAATTCTAAAACAGTTTATTTAATTGTTTTTAAACTTTATTTTGTTATTAATTTATCAAGCTTCAAAATATATTGTTATTTAATAACTAAATGAATAGCTAATTTTAGATTAATTGATTGATATCAAGTTTATTTCTCTATTATGATCATTGAACCATAAAATATTATCAATTTAGTTATTTAGTTATTTATTTAATAATTATCCAATAAGTATAGATATGATATATATGGTACATAGATTAATATAAAATAACTTATTTATATTTTTGTGTTATATGTATTAAATATTTATTTAAACTGTGTGGCTAAAATATAAATAGGATTTACTTATAAGTTTTTTATTTGCAGAAAAATGGAAGCCGTCCTTTCACAATAACCTTGAATCAAACCAAACAGTATTCATCGAATTCAGCAGTAAATATACTTTTTTCCTTATAATTATAAATTACTACATTTGTATATGTTTAGGCATATTAGTTTTTTCAATTGTGCATTAAGACACTACAAAAAAAATGATTGAAGTATTTTTCTTGTATAACAACTAATATTCATAATTTTGTATGATTGGACCAGTTTTTAAGAGATAGTTAGCATTTTAAGTGTATATGTAGTTTATAGTACATATTTTATTTTAATATATCTATTATTAATGATACATCAGTAAAAATATGAAGTAAATTATTTTGTTCATTTTTATTTTTATTTGTTACAAACTGAAAGTTTATTTTAGGTATAGATTATTGCTACAAAAGCTTCATTAATAAGCTAGACTACAACCATGATTTACAACTTGTACAAATGAAATAAAATTTATACCTAATATTTAATTTATTATTATTTTAGAGTTTATTTGAAATGTAATAAAACCTTATCTTAGTTATAGATATTTACATATTATATTTTATTCTATTAATTATTTTTTGAGAATCTAGAGTCAATTATTTCTAAATTTATTTCTTATTATGAAGTATTACATTAAAATATTAAACAGTTCTCCAAAATGTAATTAATTCATTGTATATTAATTTAATAATTTAATAATTTATAGGGAACTGGTTCATATTCAGTAATAGATCACGAGTATGATGCTGTTGTTGTTGGAGCTGGAGGAGCTGGTCTTCGTGCTGCTTTTGGTTTAGTACAAGAAGGTTTTAAAACAGCTGTTATCACAAAGCTTTTCCCAACAAGATCTCATACAGTAGCTGCTCAGGGGGGCATAAATGCAGCTTTAGGAAATATGGAAGATGATGATTGGAGATGGCATATGTATGTATTTATACTTAATTGTATGGTTTATTACTGATCAGTAATTATACTAATAATATTATATTTAACTTATTAATTTATTGTTAAATGTATTTAAATATGTATGATAACCAAGGCTCAGAACTTAATTAACTGAAAACAATGAAATATATGCATATGTGTGCACTAAAAAAAAAAAGCTTTAATATGCTATTATTTTTAAATAAAATATGTTTTTATACAGTGATAAACTTCAAAAATATATAACTATTTTAAATAATGTATATATTTTTGACTATACATTTTTATTTTCTTAATAATATTAGTATGTATATTTGAAATAAAACGATATATCACGACAGTGTGTGACGCCCATGACTACAGTGAAAAGTTTTGGTAAAGATAAATCTCTAATTGAAAAAATAAATAAAACTGGGCCAATATTTGGTAGAGTATAATTCAAAATATTGAAAAGATTTTGGTGTGCAACGGTTCTTTATTTTTAAATTGTTAAAAAAAAAAAAATAATAATAATAATTTTCAATTGTTGAAAATTGTTTTTGAATTATAAATAGAATTTGCATTGATGTGCTTAAAATCTTTAAATATGCAAAATCACTTTAATTTTGTAAAGTATGGAACATCAATTTTTGTAGTTATTATGAAATCATTATGTGTTAAGTGTGATTTTTAATATGCACCTTCCTAAGAAATTTGCGAATACATAAAGTTACAAGCTTTCATGATAACAATTAATATTTATTTCATAATAATGTTGAAATTAATATTGATTTTAAGTTCACATTATTAAAGTTATATGTATTTCTAAAAAGTTTTACTTTAAATTTCTATCAAGTTTTGATTTTACTTTAACTAAGTTATTTATTTGTAACCAATTAATTTTTTTTTATTTGTTAATTAAAAGTTTAGTTTTAAATCTTTTATAGATATTTCAACTTAAATTATTCTAGGGTGGTTCTTATAATTAAAGATCAACAACTGTGCCACCCAAAAATTTATTTCCAAACTGTACAAAAATAATATATATGCAATTATGTTATGATAATACAACACTAAGACATGCCTCAAGAGGGTTGAAATTCCTTATATATCACAAAATATTTTATTTATCAATAATTTAACAAACCATATTTTGTAAACAATTAATGCATTAAAAAAAATTAATAGGAAAAAAATATTCAATGGCTTATAATTAGAGTCCGGATTTGTATGCACTCAAAAAGCCTAAAATAGTATGCATTTATGCATCTAAAAACTTTTAAATATGCACTTGATATGCTCTTATTTTTTTTAATTTTATGCAAAAATATACTCTTGCCCAAAATATATGGATTTATTTGCATAATTTTTTATGCACTTAATTATGTTTTTTTTTTTTTTTTTTTTTATTTCTTTCATAAATAATAATTCAACTAAATTAGATACCTTGGTAACTTAATTTTTTGATTGCAGACATCAATTTACAATATTAGCTGAGGAATAGTAAATATTTAAAAATGTATTCAATAAATAAAACAAATATTTTAATTAGGAATAGTAAAAAATAATTAATGAAATCATATTAAATCCGTTTATACCATTTCTTTGGTAAATATTTTTGAATAAAATACAAAATCAAGAAATTAAAAAAAAAACACTGTTTTATAAAATTTAATACTTAAATAGCTACCAAATATGCTTGAATATGTAAACATTTTTAAATATGTCGTTATCCCTGAAATATGCATTTATATGCAAAATAAACTTTTTTCTATGCATTACCTTTTACACAAATCGTCCACATTTCTTACTGTCATCGAACTGCATACACTCATTACACATATGTAAATGCATACAAATCCGGACTCTACTTATAATCTTTAAAACATTTACTTATTAAATTTCTTTTGAAAGTGTACTTCGTTTCGCGTCGGGGTTTTCACGCCGGTAGTCATGAACTGTCTGCATCAATAATTGTTTTTGTTCCTCGTCTTTAGTGATTTTGTCATTGAAATCACTTATTAATTTTACTCCTCGTTCAGCTGCATCATTTACGACTTTAATATGACTAAGTATAGATAGACCTTTTTGATAGTTGACATTTTTGTACCATTCTGCTGGATTTTGGTTTAAAAAATCTGTAGTGATGTGAAACCTTTCAAATAATTTCTTCGATGAACTGTTGATGAATTCATGAATATGTAGATTTTTAAGTGAGGCATGATTATTTGTCGAAGCAATAAAACATTTAATAACATTTTCAATTTCATCGTGATTATTAAGAGAATCTACCATTTTTATTTTCATTAGTAAAGTACCATTTGAATCAAAAAATTAAAATGCTGCTACTTCAGGACTTAGATACCACAAATGGCCACAAAAATTTTTCAATGCAATTTTTGATATTTTTTTATCAATATTTTCATATTCAATCAGACACTGAATGAATGAAAGATCTTAAAATGGTGCTTCAATCCCTATGTGTGAATACAAACAGCTACAATTGAATTAACAAATGAAGACCCCGTTCTTCAATTAATTGATACACATTTGTGGCCTGTTCCTCTCCTGTTCCAACTAATAGTTTTGAAACACCAAGTAATTGTTCATTGCTTCCACATGAAACAATTACTGGTAATCAGTCTATAAGATTTTTTGAAGTTAATGAAGGAAGCAATTTCCCATCCCAATGTATGACTGCGCTTTCAAACAAGATAGATTTAAACCCTTCATGTATATTTATAGCCTGTTCTCTACGTAATTTTAATCTTTATGTATAGATGAGCGATTTATGACTAAACTATCGACATTTTGTAACGTTTTCTATAATTTTATAATGTATTATCTCATAATTATCAATAAACATTGATGATAAATAGAATGAATTTATTTTGTAACTATAATAAAATCCAAATGATAATTTTATAGGTACATAATCCGATACGTGTTGAAAATTAACACAAACACAGATAGTAGAACATTAATGATCTACTTATAAAACCTATTAAACTTGATAAAATATATACGGTTAACAATTTAATTTTTTACAAGATTTGTTAGAAAAACTTTTAAATAATTTTCAATTACGAGTATAATTGTGGTTTATGGAGTTTACAGAAATCTACCCTTTGAAGCTTTCAACTCTCTTGAGGCACGTTTTAGGATTAAGATGACGTAACCAAATTTTCAACATTTTATTATTATATGTATTCGAACAAAATTTTAAGGTGGCACACAAAAAATTATGTTAAATATAATTTACCCTAGTAAATAAGAAGTATGAACCACCCTAAAACTTTTCATGTGTTTGTTTTTATTTTAGGTTTGATACTGTTAAAGGTTCAGATTGGTTAGGTGATCAGGATGCTATACATTATTTAACAAGAGAAGCACCAGCAGCTGTTATTGAATTAGAAAATTATGGTAAACTATTTGAAAGTTTAAAAAAAATTATTTATTATTTATTATTTTTTAATGATAAAAATGATACATTCATTTTTGTTTTTTTAATGTTTATAAAATAATAAAATTTAAGTTTGAAAAATTATAATTTTATAATTTCCTCCTTAATAAAATATATTTATTTATTATTGTTAAACTTCTCTAAAAAGTATCATTAAATGTAATTTTTTTTTTTTAAGGCTCGTTAATCAATAAACCTACAAGCCATTAAAATGTTTTAAATTTTAATAGGAATCGTGTAATTATCAATAATGGATTTAAAAATATTTTACTAATAGTAAATAAATATTCAAATATTTGGTTATTAAAAAATTATAATTTTTATTGATATAATTGTAATAGAATAATACTTAATTAAAAAACAAATGTGATATTAAGATTGTTAATAAGAGTAAATATTATGGTTTATTCTAATATTCACTTATTAGTGTTTCTATTTGCAAACAGTATAATAAAGTAGTTTTCAACATTTTATAAATTAAAAATTTATATAATAAAGTATACTTTTGATATGAATTGAATATTTTAATAATTGATTTTCAAAATATTTCTATGAATGTCAATGAAATAAGAGTTTAAGTTACATCTTTAGATAAGCTATTGTAACAATAATTTTATAAATAAATAACTATACATTAATTTAAATTTTATTAATTTAATAGGAATGCCTTTTAGTCGTACTGATGAAGGTAAAATTTATCAACGTGCATTTGGTGGTCAAAGTTTAAAATTTGGAAAAGGTGGTCAAGCCCATCGAACTTGTTGTGTAGCTGATAGAACTGGTCATTCACTCTTACATACTTTATATGGATATTCTTTAAAATTTAATTGCAACTATTTTGTGGAATATTTTGCTTTGGATCTAATTATGGAAAAAGGAGAATGCGTTGGAGTTATTGCCTTATGTTTGGAAGATGGTACTATTCATCGTTTTAGAGCTAAAAATACTGTAAGTATTTTTTTATCATCACAATATTTTTTTTTATAAAATGTTGTAAAATATTTATTTTCACTAGGTTTTAGCTACTGGTGGTTATGCTAGAGCATACTTTTCATGTACAGCTGCCCATACATGTACAGGTGATGGTCAAGCTTTAGCATCTAGAGCTGGAATCCCAATGCAAGATATGGAATTTGTACAATTTCACCCTACTGGTATCTATGGTGCTGGCTGTTTAATGACTGAAGGTTGTCGTGGAGAAGGAGGATATTTAATTAATGGTTTAGGAGAAAGATTTATGGAAAAATATGCGCCTAATGCTAAGGAATTAGCATCAAGAGATGTTGTTTCTAGATCAATGACTATTGAAATCATGGAAGGGAGGTGAGCAGATTTAACTTTTTTTCAAGTTCTTAATTTAATTATATTTTATTGAATAATAATAATAATAATATATAATTCTCAGTTTTAAATTAGGTATGTAATTTAAAGTAGAGGTTTTATAAATATTAGGTAAAATAAATTTTCTACTTTTCAAAACAATGACAAAAAAATGCTTTGACTATATTTTCATTTGATATACTATTGTTAATAACAAGTTAAATGTATTATTAAATATTTATTTGGGTAATCATTTATTAATGAGATCACTAGAAAATTTGATTATGTTCATAATCCTTTAACTGGAAAAAATGAATAAAAATTATGTATTACATTGATATTTTTAGAGGATGTGGTCCAGAAAAAGATCATGTATATCTTCAGTTGCATCATTTGCCAGCAGAACAGTTACATGCAAGATTGCCAGGTATTTCAGAGACTGCTTTGATATTTGCTGGAGTTGATGTTACTAAAGAACCTATACCTGTTTTGCCAACTGTTCATTATAACATGGGTGGAATACCCACAAACTACAGAGGACAGGTTCAGTTCATATTTAATAAATTAATAGATATAATATGAATATAAAGAAAGTAAATGAAAAATGTTTTAGTGCATGCATATATAAGATCTTATTTTGCTTGAAAAGCATATTCTCATGTTTGGAAATTTTTTGTTTTGAATTTAAAAAAAAGGTTCTTATTTTTTTCTGCTTATTAATGTTGATGATATAGAACCATTTTTAGAAGTTATTTAACCAATACTTGTTTAACTCATCTTTGTTTGTATATAAATATTTCTTACACAGAAGTTAAAATTTAAAAACAACTGAATGATAAACATTTTGTATTTAAACTAAATTCTCTGGTCTAACATTGAATTTTAAAAAATATAATGATTAATAAAAAGACTATTTATCTGTTTGTAAATTTTAATAGTTGTGTTTACAACTTAAGAAGAGGCTACTCGCGCATGCGTTTTTGTCTTGCAAACATACAGCATGGCAAATTTTATGTGAATAGTAGAGTATTTTATTTTATTTTTTAAAATAGAGTGAATTAATCTATCGTAACATTTAAATGTAAGATTATTATTCGAAGCATCTAGGAGGCTTATATTGATATTCAAATTCCAAAGAAAATTATGATCATTTCAAAGCTAATTTTTTTTTTTATTATTAACCCAATATAAAATAAAAATACAGTAGATTCCGCTTTATTGGGATACATAATTGTTGTGTCATGTTGTCCCAATAAAGTGGTCGTCTTAAAAATCAAATATTAAAAAAAAAAAAAAATTGTTGTGGTATAGTTAATGATTTATTAATATAAAAAATATTTCTATAATAAATGTTATGTGTATAAATGTCTATTAAGTGGAATCAACTGAATCAATAAAAGCCTCTGAGACACCAAAGGTATTAATCTTACCTTAAAATTTGATAATAGGTCAATTAACTCTTTTTTTTATATAATAGAGTAAAATTGATTTTTGTGAATGTAAAATTTGCCATGTTGTATATTTGTAAGACGTAGACAATACATGCGGGCGCAAGGCTGTGATGTGTGAGACAAGTTCTCTATGAGTTAAAGTGTTAGCATTATTTTGCTTGATTTAATTTGTTCAATGTTTTTAAACTGAATTATTAAAGAATATACTTTGAGTACGCATTATCATTAATTTATTTATACTTTTTTATAGGTGATTAATCCTAAAGATGGAGAAGATCATGTAGTACCTGGACTATATGCTTGTGGTGAGGCGGCGTGTACATCTGTTCATGGAGCTAATCGTCTTGGAGCTAATTCACTGCTTGAGTTAGTGGTATTTGGACGCTCTTGTGCTTTAGATATTGCTAATTGTAACAAACCAGGCGATAAAATACCTGAAATAAATGAAGTAATTTTTATAAATATATACATAAAACTTTTTTGTATGGTTTTTATATTTATAAATTGAAATTAATTATAATAAAAATGATACATTTTTTTTTTTTATATATATAGAATGCTGGAGAAGAATCAATTGCCAATATTGATAAATTACGTTTTAATAATGGAACAGTACCCACAGCTGATTTACGACTAGATATGCAAAAAAATATGCAACTTTATGCTGCAGTATTTAGGACTGGTTCTACTTTAAATGAAGGTCGTACTAAAATGCAAGCCATCTATTCTCAACTTAAAGATATTAAGGTAAGAATAATTATTCTGTTATATTTAAATGAAGTATCATTCTATTAAACATGTTTTGAAAATATTTTGAATAAACTCCATAAGTTTTTTAATTTGTCTTGAGCATCAGCAATTTAGGCAAGTAGTTGTTTAGTTAGAGTTTTTGGAACTGTTGGTTTTTGTTTTTGTTGGAACACGACGGTAGGACATGAATGTATCACTAAAAAATCACGAGTCACCCATCCAGGTATTAGCAATGGTAGACTGTGTTTAGCCGCAGCAATAGTTCATAACTGGCCAATCATTGTGCCATATCATCCCTTTTTAATAAGTTCATAATTTATTAAAAAGGTATGATTATATTATTTAAATATTTTTATTGAGTCAAAGATCATAAGTGGCTGTCTGTTATTTTTTCTGAAATAAATTTGAAATATAGTTTTTATTAAAGATTTCAAATATTTAAAATACATTTTTTAACTAAAGTGTTTTTTATGCTTAGTAATTATTTTTAAATAAATTAACATGTATTAATTTTGTTTGAATGGTTTTCAATCTTGATTGTTAAGTACATAATATTGTTTTAATGGCAGATAGGTTTAAGTTTTTTTACTTCTTGTGACAGAACAATAAAAAGTTAAATTTTAGTAAATTAGACTACTAAATGTGTTAACTAATAAATTACTAAATTTTAGGTGTATTTACATTAACATCTAATTATATTTTATAAATATTTATTTTGTTAATACTCATAGTAGTTATACTATTTACATATAATATATATTGTGTGTACTATGGGTTTTATATCGTTCGGTTCTGTACAAATTATAGCATTGCTTTTTATTATGTATCATGAAAATTAAATAATTCCTTTAAATATTTAAATTTTTTAGATCAACGATCGCACAATGGTTTGGAATTCAGATTTAGTTGAATCTTTAGAATTACAAAACTTAATGACTACTGCACAACAGACAATTGTGTCTGCAGCTGAACGAACAGAATCCAGAGGGGCACATGCTCGAGATGATTTCAAAGTTTGATTTTTATTTTTGATTGTTTATTTTAGTATATACTAAATTTTTAATTTGTTTTAGGATCGTATTGATGAATTTGACTATAAAAAACCGTTAGAAGGGCAAACCAAAATACCAATTGAACAACACTGGAGAAAGCATAGTCTTGCACACATTAACATTGATTCAGGAGAGGTAATTAATTATAGATACAATATATAATTTACATATGCATATATTTCTGGGTTGGAAATATATATATATATATATATATATATAATGTATATAATGGTCATAAAAAAGATATAATTAAAACTTCAAAATTAATTGCTTTAAATATATATTTTGAGTAAAAATTTGATGCTTTCATTCCTCTCTATACTTTTACTTTTTTATAAGGTAGACTGTATTTACCCAGTACCCACTATTCTTTCCAATTTTATTTAACTTATCTTTTCCATGTACATGTCTCCAGTATCAATAAAAGAAAATCTATGTCTACCATTAAATCTTTAAGTCTTTTTTCTCTCTTGTCATCTTTTCACTTTCATCTATACTAAGTTATCTTTTATTATATCTATTTTCTGGATGGAGAAATTCATAAATTTTATTTTTTTTTTACTTTAAATTTAATAACTGATAAATACTGAGAATTAACCAAATATACCTGATATTCATAATATTTATGTATATTTTATGTTTACAGATAACAATGACTTATAGACCTGTGATTGACCACACATTGGATGATAAAGAAGTACAAACAGTTCCACCTATGATTCGATCTTATTAGATTTTGATTATTACTAATTCACTATTTCTCGTATTTCTAGTCTGCCCTTTTTCAATTAAATTATGAAATCTGAAAAATCTTAATGGCATTTGATTAGTAAATATCACAAAAAAAAAAAAAAATTGTCTAATCTTTCACTTATCTTATTGATTTTAGTTTTATTTATGAGCAGGCAATTTAAAGCAAGTATTAATATCTATGATAGTAATAATAAATTATTAATAATTATTGTTATTGTTTTATGATTTGTGATTGTATATAATTATTTCATCCTATAGTCTAATCAAAATTACTTTTTAATATATATTTTATATATCATATTTTTTCAATGTCAAATTATAAAATATAAAAAATGTCCTAATATCCTTCATTTTCATTTATTTTTGATTTTTTTTTATGGTTGAAGTCAAAAAAGTTATCCTAATTATAATTTATCTACTTATGAGTTGTATAAAATCTTATGGGTTATGATGTAATTTTTCCACTTCCATCTAGTTTTTTTTGTGATCCTAACATAGAACGACAAATTTCTGTCTAATTGTACGCGAATTCCACATAGCACTCATGTACTGTATAATTTCATTGAAATTAATAGTATTTTAAAATTCCTTAAAATGATTCATATATATATATATATATATATATATATATATATATATATATAAATTATTTGAAATTATATTGATATTAGGTATTAAATAAGTACGTTGAAAATGAACAGAATCTAAATGATATCTCATGACAAGTTAAGCATAAGAACTCTGATGGTGCTTAATTTTTTATTGATTTATTTATCTAGTTTAGAATTATAAAGTAAACTTCATTATTAATGCATTATAGCATTAATTATAAGTTAATTAATATAATTAATATTAATATTTTATAGTTGAGTGTTATACCTATAAGATAATACAACATATATTTTTATTTATTTACTTAGTATTGTCAAACTCTTATTCTAGCAACAAAGTTTCCGCTTGATATTTATTAAATAATTATAATCTATGTACAACTTGATTTGTCGAAAAATTAAGTAGTAAGATGTACACTTTGAAAATAAAAATGTGTTTATGAATTGATTATGCAAGTATTCATTTAAGTACTAAAATGTGAATTATACATCAAAATACTGTGTTTAGCTACGGATTTTTAGTTGTGATAAAATACAGTAAGTTGTATTCTCATAGGGTATACTTATAAATTATACTCCTAATACTCTCGAGTATTTTGTAAAAATCATGAGTATATTATTAATACTCTCAAATTAACTTAAATACATTTTGGTTAATTTTTGACTTGTTAAATCTAATTTGTACTAGTTGATATTGTTGAATAGGCATGTCAAACACAAAATTTTAATTGGGTCATGTGTGTTGAATTGTTTACTATAAAGGGCGTCTTAAAAATTGATTGAATAAAATATTTTAAACAAGTTTGTTAATTTTATTACAAATTCAACTGGTATATTGAAATTATTCGTTGTTATGTACTTTTAATAATTTATTGAATTTTATATTGTGAATTGAAAAGAAAATCAATTAAATTACTTAGAATTTAGGTATTAAAAAAAAAAAAAAA
Source organism: Therioaphis trifolii (assembly GCA_027580255.1). NCBI lineage: Eukaryota > Metazoa > Arthropoda > Insecta > Hemiptera > Aphididae > Therioaphis > Therioaphis trifolii. The sequence continues at coordinate 34,154,445 of CM050408.1, read as the reverse complement.
AAAAAAAAAAAATCCAACTAATATAATTAATCTGTACGTTAACAATAATTGAAGAAACGTTGTACTTACTAAATCTGCAATTAATTATTTTATAAAACTACTTTGTTGTTTTCAGTAAATCTGTGGAAAAGCAACAACAAATAAAACTTTCTCTGAAATAGATGAGATATTAAATGAAAATTATATCATTTATTTTTTGCATCTATTTTACTTATTTTTCCATTAATATTGGGATCAGTGTACCACATAAAATTACGCAATTTTTTTGAAGGCCGTATGTTTAACACGCCTGTTTAAGGAGGTCAATCATACAACATGAATAAGAATAAAGTAAGATTAAACTAATCTGCTCTTGACTGTGAAGTCATTTAAATTTTTGCTAGATGGGGCAAAATATTGTATCAGTTAAAAAAAAAAAAAAAAAAACGCTCTCTTTGCTTCCTTATTTATGTTGAATTTTTATCAAATACCTATCTACTATTAACATCTAACAAGCATAAATAACCAACATTTTTTATTTTTAAGTTATCGAAAGTAAAATAAAAATACATATGTATTGATAAAACGTTATACAGTGTATATTTTCTAAGATGAACCAAAAATTTGTCCAGTCCTTAAAAATACATTTGGAGTTAGCCTTAGATATTATTCTTTTACTCAGATTTTAAAGGGGAATACTTCTAATTGGTTAATACTCTTATTTTGGAATTTTTAAATATAGTATACACTCATAAAAAATAATGGGAGTATCATTGATTACATTCAACACAAAGCATTAGTAGAAGGATAATGAACTCCTCTTGAACATAGTTTTATCAAAAGAAAATATTGTAATGTTTTTTCAGTAACCACCAACCAAGGGCAAACGTCATGCTATCAGACAGGGCTGTATTAAATTACAGACTAGGTATGTGTCTACAGCAGCAAATTTAAGAGGCGGACAATTTTTTATTTATGCTTATGATCTGTTCATCTTACAGAATGTACCTAGTCATTATTTAGACTAATACTATAGTGAAATAATTGTTTGAAATTATAATACACGTTCATATTTTGTGATAAATTCTAAATTCTACTTGAAATTATATCAATAAGTTCTTCAAGTGCAATCGATTTCATTTATTAATTGTATATAATAAATATAATATTGTGTATATATATTATAGTTTGGTTATTCCATTTACAAATTACAGTTATAGTGTTATACGTAGAAATTTTTCATTTGAATGATCACATAGTTCTTTACTTATACAGTTTTATTTGATAAATATTCGATATAAAATTTTTGGTATCTATAGAGAGTTGATTTCAACTATAATTATGAAGTATTTACGAGAATATTTAAAAGATAATAGTCATAACCTAATTGAATATTTCCAAATGTCAACATTGTAGTAGGCAGCTTAAATGTTGTTGTTAATGAACTAATATCTAATTGCTCAATGAAACTCTCAGTTACATATCTTGAATGCATGAACATTTTTCCAAGGGCGTAGGTATCCAAAGCTCAATGATTTAATATTAGGTACCTACATATTTTCACGAGAGTTAAAGAAATGTCAAATGAGCATATTTATGAAGATTTTATTGATTTATTTACTAAGATTAAATGATGATACAGATTAATAAGTAATAACTCGGTAGTCGGTATGTATATACTAGATATAGGTTATTCTACATATTTATTCACGTTTTAACTATAATTTAACTTCATATTTTACAATAAATGTAATATAATAAGTTGTAGAACAAAATACTATTTTTAAACCATTAGGTATATATTCATAATAGTTAAGACAGAATAAAACTTGTTGAAATGGGCAATATTTAAAGTGGCAATTTTTTATAAGCTTACAAGCGGAAAATCTCTAAGTTCGGCCCTGCTATCAGAGAGTAACTCCAAGCCATTTGTATATCTTTTCCATTTTTTTTTTTATTAAAACCTGAATAATAAAACATCAAAACATTACATAGTTATTAGTATTTAGTATAGATATTTTTACATTTTATACATTAATCAAAATTGAGGAAACAATATAACAATCATGGATATAGAATAACAGAGATAAGGAAGGCTATTCAGCAATAGGACTCTGGAGTGTTTATTTAAAACTTTATCTATGACTAAGAAAATTTTCATAATTTTATAAAATAGATCCCTAGATTTCTTCAATGTTGGGTATTTGAAAATACTATTAATATTTCCTTGATATAATGGTGATAATCCAGTTTTCATAAAAGATTTCCTAAGTTCAGATTTCTTTGAATTCAAAATGTTTCAGATACGCAGATACATTGGGGAAATGAAAATAGTTAAGAAAAATGTATAATAATAATTTATTGTAGGAACACTAATAAAATATTTAATGCATACCTACATTGACAAATACGAACATAGAAAATTTTAACATTTTAAATTCAAGCATTCAATTTAAAAAACTTTTATATATTATAAAAATTATCCTCAAAAGGTAATGGAAATATATTTTACCCCTCAACTTGAAAAGTGGATCCCCGAGACTGTTGTAGACTGTCCCTATTTTAATCATTTTCAATTACGCCGTGAAAAAGAGGAGATAAGCAAACTAACATACTCAAATGTAGTGATATGGGATATTCTTTACTTTTATTATTATAAGCTGTCATTTCACACTGCTGTTAACATACACTTACCTGTAAGTTATTTATTTATAAATAATAAAAGTACACCCAAAATTGATGAATCTGTAAATAACTGAAATAATGTAAATTGACTCGAGAGAAGCATTTTGCAAAGAAACACTTTCATAAGTAATCAACTATAACGCGATCAAAAGCAACTGATAAATAGTAGCTTTACAATTATATTGAAGTACATAATTACATTTCAATATGATAATAACTCCCATCGAATACGTATTAGACACGACAGTCCGACGAATATTGAAGTCTATATATTATATAGCAATTTAGACAAGTTATTCTGGAATTAATATTAGCCGATATAACTGATTGAACTGCACCTTATAGCTACGACTACCTCGCAAAAACCAACACCCATTTTGCCATGATTAGGTTTATTATTCTTGACTACAGGCTTACTGCAGCCCTTGAATATTATTCAGAAATCACGGTTAGCGGATCGCCTTAATTATTTATCATAGGTAATGTATTATGTAAGTACTAAACCTACGTACAGATGATACGTGTAATGAACTATTAACAACAAAATGCAAGTGTATTCGCACCTCAGACACCTGGGCACATTCAGAGTCGGCGCCACAACTTGCAAGGCCTCGAGCTAAATCGTTCGCAATGTCCCGAAATCCGAAAATAGATTCTTTACTAATAGTTGTATATATAAACGTGTACGTGCAGTATATACCAGATGCACGGTTTGTATCGCCAATAGAAATTTCTGGCGCCAGGTAGGCAACTAATTAAAAACTTACACTTCTAAGTTCTAGTCACGTTAAAATAATTATATCGTGTAGGTACCTTCTAAAGTACAGTGGTTGAATAAAAAAAAAAAGTGAAACTGGTACTGGTTTAAGATTTAAAATCAGCGTTCCAGAGCAGTATACTCGTTGGAGACTTCGACCCTACAACCCCTAAAGACGTATATATGATTTTGTAACATTTATTTCTTATAACAGTGAAAAACAAAAACAAGCGAAAAACAACCCAGTAAAGTGTATAATATATGTCAGGGATGGGCAACTCAAAGTTACTATAGGGCCAATTTTTAGAACTTTAAAATATAGCGGGCCAGAGCATAGAAAGCAAAAAAAAAAAGGTCATTCAAAATATACATTTTAAATAGCATTTATTTTGTTTATAATGAAATAGGACATAGGTAATACAAAAAGCGGTATTGAAAATAATTTAATTAAATATTTAAATATAAATAGTTATTTGCAGTTTAGTGAGAGTTTTGAGGATGCGTGGCTTCTAATGACAACGCGGCAAAATCGACTTCTATTTCGGACGAAGAAACACGAAGTAGGTGACTTAATGTTTCATCTGTAAGTCGATTTCTATGTTTTGATTTAATATGTTTCATGTTTGAAAATGTACATTCACAAATGTAAGTAGTTCCAAACATGGATAACATTTTTAATGCGAACTCTCGTATAAGTGGATATTTTAGAGTAGGTAATTTTTTCCAAAAGCTTATGTCAATCTCTTTTGTAGATAATAATGATGGATCTATTTGCAACTCACACAATTCTAATTGAAGTTCAGAATCTTGCTTTTCAATTTAATAATAAGATAAGATAGAGTATACACTATACTAGACATTATAGATTATAGAGTATAGACGATAAAGTTTAAAATTGTATATCTATACCTAATGCAATTTGAAAATGTAGCGCGGGCCAGATAAAAAAGGCTCGCTGGCCGGATGCGGCCGCGGGCCGCCAGTTGCCCACCCCTGATATATGTAAGAGAAAATAGAGGTATAAGTTTGTGTCTCGTCGTTTTATTCTCCGGATAGTACGGAGACCATTTTTATTATAAAAGATCATCTGAAAAACACGATAGTATTGAATTATATTCATTTAAAATTTGAAAGCAATTATAAATCGTTACACTCATAAACGATTCCGAGCAGATATTATAGGATATTTTTAGATATTTCTTGTTTAGTTTTATAAAAAGGCAAACACCAAACTTCAAACAATTAATGAAAATTTCAAGTTTCTAGCAGCGTTACTTTTAGAGTCACGACTAAATAACTTAGCGATATTCGTGAAAATATGTAAGTGTTTTCACATTTATTTTTCTGTAAATTTTTCAGTTTTCAAATATACTTAGTGAAACTATTAGGCAATAATTTAAAAAAGTAACTTCTTTAAAATACCTTAAAGAGAGATAGAAACAATTCTAATTTATTGAGTCACTAAATTAAACTTTTGGAGCACTATATGTCTTATCAAAAAAGTTATTATTTTAGAAGCACTTCAGATTAACATACGAAAAACACAAAATACATAACTTCAAAGATTTAAAGTTCAGAATATTAAAATTATGGAATATTTATGTGTACGGACAGTGCTGGTATTTATTGGTTTTATTTTATTTTTTTGTATACATATATAGGTTCATGCACGACGCATTCATAGCTCTTTCTCCGTGGTAAATCGCGATCGTATGACGTATCGGTTGAGCCGGTTAAGGTATGTGTAATCGAGAACGCGCGCGTTATACTTCAACAGTACCTATATAAATATTTAGCAATGCGGTATGATTTCGATATAGAGCAGTATATGGAATGCATTTACACGGCCCGTGTAAGTGTGCCGTTTGATTTTAACGGGTTTCGATTGTTTCCATAATGTTTATAATGTCTATAGCCTATATATCATTGTAGACGCGATGGACGAAATGGCAGTGGCAGATCTAGAAATTAATTTGGGGGAAGCAAAAGTACGATATAATTTGACATTATGTAATTATAATCGATATGTGTGAAAAAGCTAAGAGAGCCAAAGCTACGATTAACGACCACGCTCCAATAATATAGTATGATTAGTGAAAACATTTTTCAATATTCTATTAATAAAATTAGGTATTTTTGGGCGTTAGTGTATTACTATGAGTAGCTTGGGGGGAATGCCCCCCTTGGATTCACCTCTGCGAAATGGTGGCCATTGGGGCTTTGATTGGAAATTACACGCAAGAGCTTTTTCGGTTGTTTTTTTTAGACTAGTGTTGGCCCGGGTTGCAATAATAATAGATTTATTAGTAAGTTTATAACCACGTGATTCGGTCAATGGGGTTCGGTGGCCGAGTGTGTCTACGAGAATACGATATGGTAACCAGCCGGCGTGCACGTAGGTATACATCGTAATTATAACATACTCGAAATAATCATCGCGTTTAAAATTAGAAGTACCCTAGACGCACAAATGACGTAACGTGTTTTTTACCTACGTTATAACGGTAAAACTGAAACGAAAAATAATATAATGTACAGGAGTTGAGTATAGCTAGTTGTACACTTCATATGAGGTAGCGGCAGGTAGGTATGTACCTTCGTATACTCTGCCGACTACGCCTCATACAACATATATTGTAAGTGTATATTCATATAATGGCATTTTGGATCGTGTGTCACCGCATGAAATATAACAATAATAATAATAATAATGCATGATATGTAGTATGTACATATGTACATACAGACAGAGAGAGAGAGAAAGAGAGAGAGATAGAGAGAGAGAGAGAGAGAGAGAGAGAGAGAGAGAGAGAGAGAGAGAGAGAGAGAGACCTAACCGAAAGACCTTTTAATAATATAATCTATTTTCGTTATTCGTGTAGGTCGCCGCATCCGTACAAGATGTCTAGACAAAGTCGTCTGTAGGGCGTATTCCGCGGGTCGATTCGCGCAATGGCGGTGGCGTCGTCGGCGACGGTGGCAACGGCCAACGGCATATCATGTACATGCGCGCGCGCGTATACGTATAAATATTTATACACACACATATATTCGCATGCGCGCGCGTGTGTACATTACATACAACGACGCGATCGCAAAACGGGCGGCACGACGGCGGCGGCGTCGGTTTCGTCCGCCGGATGCTGTGGAATGCGACAGTGGTCGTGTCCGTAGAGGCCGGTTCGTGTGTGTGCGCGCGCGCATGCCGGTCCCGCACTAGGCGGTAGTTCTGCACTGTCTGCTCGCCGCCGCCGTTCGTTTTGCCGGCCCTGCGAATGAATGGCATTCCGACACACACACGCACAAGCGCGGCGTGCACACACACACACACACACACACACACACAAATACCGTATGGAGCCGTGGAGGAGTGGACGGCGGCAGCGGTATATAGTAATGTAGTAATACACGTATAATAGGCCTCTGCCGCGGCGACTTTATGACCGGCCTGGCTGCTCGCCGTACGTTACAATACGACGTCGCGGCGGCGGCCGGTCGGTCGAGAGGAATCGCCGCCGCGTGGTGTGTTTTAATCGATCCGAAACCCGAGCCGCGCCTATATTTTATTCACGCGAACTGGCCGTGACGCGCGCGACCCCGAACACAAAGTCGCGACTTAATACGGTTACGCGGTCGCACGGGTTGGTAAACGGTGCCGTTAAAAATAAGTCACGGAGAAAAAAAGCCTCCATCTATAATGCCTATCATTCGGTTTGTACGATCCTTGAATGTAGACCTGGCCTTTAGAACACCGTGATACAGGAACTTGAACGGTATCGACTGGATATATAGTAGCGATTCAAGAAACGAGGTAGCCAGGAAATGGAAATTTAAGGAAAATCGGACATTTTTTTATAGTAGGGAAACAGAGTTCCAAAATGGCGTTGGGTTTAATGTAAAGATACTGCCGAAATCTAAAAAATGTAAGTCATTAATAACCGGATATGGTAAGGTTGTATGGTAATAAAATTCAAATGAGTTATGTAATCATGGTTAACAGCTAATATATGCATCAACCAACGTTAAGGGAGATAAAAAAAAAAGTATGTCCACTGTCCAGTCTCTAGTGATGCAGTTTGTTACCCTGATTTGAAAACTTGGGCTGCAGCCATTATGTCTTACAATATCATTTGTATTATAGTTATGAAATTCAATTTTAAATAAATGCACTTATATAAATCTAATAAAATTAATTTCTCGTATACGACTGATAAGTGACAACGGAAACAGTGTGAAAAATTGAAATTATTTTAGGAAGATAGGAGTGCAGACGTTTTCTACTCTTCATTTTTTATCGTTTTTCGATGTAATTGTAATAATGACGGTTTTTTGCTTCCTAATAAAATAGTGTTGTATATTATATTTATTTCGTAAATTGTATCTATTATTATCGACATCATAGATATAGAATAACGTAAATATTGTTTGATATAATTGTTCTTTTTTTTTTATGGATTTTTTCCCGTGCCTTTTTTCCGCGATCCATCGTACGATGTGCGTACACGTGAATAACATGTGACTTTTTTCTTTTTATTTTCAAATATGTAACGTTGTTTTTCTATCCAGTCGAAATCCTATTGACACGCGTCCAGAAAGTCATCGCTGGTCGTTATTTATTAAACGAGCGCGTGTGCAAACGACTACTAAACATTTCACATATGAAACACAATAATATAACGTCGCACATTATCTTATGATAATATTATTGATGTTATTTATTATAATTAGTAATTACCGCTATCGTCGTAAAAACGTGTTACATACTCACAGCTCATTCCGCACGGTCCACCAGTGCCGCCGTAGCGCAGTCGACTTTCTATAATTATTAATTATAATTTCATTTATAATGTTTTCGTTGATCGTTACCCGCATAAACAACATTAAAGAGAGCAATTATCCAAAAAGCACTTTCGATGGAGACAATATTGTGTGATTGTTAGGGTTTGAGACGTTTGATTGTTTGACACCCGCTTTTTGCCTTATCTAGACCTTATTATATAAATAACCTCACAACTTCATTCATCTGAAATGACTATGTGCATACCGCATACGTGTAAAAAATGTATAAAATTATAGTAGCTGATTCTATTTTGTTGAATGATGACGCTAATATGAAGATTACGAACGATTTGAATAAAATTAAATTTTAAACGATATTCAGTTTTCAGAGTACTTGTGCAGTGGTAAAATTGTGTAGGCATATTCATTGTTTCTTGGTTAAGGGTTTAAATAGGCATTCATGATTAACTGTGTAGCTAATACGCTGCACTCAAAATTTACGTATTTTCAAAAAACTATTTTTTTATTATTATTTATTATATCTAAAGTTCCAGAATTTATTATGTATACATTTCAAGTTCATTATAGGTATTAAAAGGAATAATCACAATACATAATATAAATTTTACGGAATTTGTGCTAAACAAAAACAATTTTTCTTTAATTTTTATTTTTATTTTTAAAATAACATTTTGACGCATATGTAAAAAATAATTATAGAAATTAAAATGTTCGCTCATTATTTGACTGCTAAATAGAACTTTACAAATTTGTTATATTTTGTTTAACTTACACTTACATTTTGCTAACGTTGATGAATCATTATTAGGCTAAATTTAGTAAATTGATACTTTCATCAATATATAATAGTATATTAGTATATAATAAAGGAATAACACCCTATATATTTATACAGACACATCAACGCATGTTATACCTGAATAGGCAATAGACAATAATATAACAGTGAGTGAATAATTGCTATAATTGCCATTAGTCAACTACTTACTCTATGCTTAAAATGACTATTCATGTATAGAATCTTCATACAAAAATAAACATATTCTATATTGTACTGACATTTGTTAAATCAAATTCTGCCCTAGTCACTTAGAAAATTAAAACTTTTCCAATAGTCAGTTAAATAATAATCTACACTGTAATTTTAATTTTAATTTATATGAATATGAATCGAAATTTGTAATTTGTATATTATACAATTTGAATTACCTATTTAAAGTGGTAAATTTGTATTTTGTGGACGTACAACTCATCAATAATTTATTAAAAATTATCATGAATATTTACTTACCTTAATATCACATCCACATGTAATTATTAATTTTCATTGTATTCTTTAAAAAAATATCTTCCAAATGTATGATTCTTTAATTATACAAGGCAATACATGGTTCAAGATTTTTACATTCAATGTCATTTCATTTAACATAAATCCAAATCAACTACTTGAAAAAAACGTTCAATATTTGGTTATTTTATGCTTTTCTTAGATTATTATTAAATTACCTATTGAATTTTGTTTTTAGTGAAAAAATTAGTTGAACCAATAAACTTTATGAGTAATATCTATATAATTATTTTAACTTTTCCATACAATTTTGAAATTGTTAACTAATTAAAAATATATTAACTAGACTGTGACTATAAAAAATTAACTTTAAAATATTTTAACTATTTAAACAAATATTGTATAATATAACATATTAAAATAATTCATAATGAACTGGTTAAAAATATGATCATCATTACAAGAAAATGAAATGGTTATGATTCTGCACTAATTGTTTTATTTGAGATTCTGAGCAAAGCGGTGACTACATCGATTTTAATATGATTTGTTTTATGATGTTTGTAATCATGTTTGAAGGTCGTATAAAAGTGGTTAAAAGTTTGTCAGTTTCTCTCTCTCTCTCTCTCTCTCTCTCTATATATATATATATATATATATATATATATATATAAGTAGCAGGTACTATACATTTTAATTTTTTAGCAAATTATTAGTAGTTTTTTCGACCCCGAAGAAATCATACTTAAAATTTAAGTAAAAAAGATACAATATGATATGAACTAGATTTTCAAGAAATCAATTTATGTTACTAAAAAATAATGATGCTTGAAAAGATTGAAAATATTCGTTCAATTTTCCAATTAAAACCGGTAAAGTGTTTGTTTTACTTGAAGATTCTTCTCGTAACCTCGTCTTTTTCTAATTTCATACAAATATTGGCTTGATTAATTATTTTTAAATATGTTGAAGTAAAAATTACGAGTCAAATCACTTTTATTAAGACAAATGACAGATTTATTTGTGTTATTATTTTATTAAATTCACGATTTCTTATTTCAAGAGTTAATATAAGCTCTCAGTTCTGTTCAGAAATGTTTCCTAATATAACGGTTTACCATTTATCATTGCTTTCAATTTATAACATCTACTTTAAATTATAACACTATGTTGTGCCTAGGTGAAGCAATCATAAGAATGGTCTATTTCAGGTACTATACACTTCATTCACCAATAATATCTAGTCGGATCGTCCGAGAAACAAAGTTATGAAAGACAAACTTTCTTCATCTCACCACGGCTTTTACTGAGTAGCATAAATACATAGAGCTGGTAAGACCCCTCGTCGTGGAGGATACCACAACCTCTGAGGTCTAAGAATTTTGAAATATCTTTAAAACATTTTCCCTCAAATGGATCTTACTCTCGTAGCTTGCAACTTTTACTCTCTTCATAGGACACACATTATCACGGATAGTAAAATTTCCTAATAAACATGTTTAATAATAAATACAATATTAAATATTTAATTATTTCATAGTCTTGGAATAAAATAGGAGTCACAGGATAATCTACGAAATATCAAAGTATACGTTCAAAGGAAAATTATTTTATTTTGTCTTCATTGTGTGAATTTTTTCAACCACAATCCAAAATTTAAATAATATATTCAGATCAGCGCTAACTAATTACTTTAAGTATTTTACACTTAATTTAATAACGTATGGTCATTAATTTAAAATAATTTTAAGCACTTACATCTTAAAACATACAGTGTTGCAACTGTTTAAAGTTTTAAGACTGTGAATATTATTATTAATTCAAATATTGATATTTCATGTTTAATTTTTAAATTAATTATTAGAGTCATTACTGACTGGTTGAAATAATTTAAACTGAAATCCTAATTTAGAATTGAATTCTGATTTTTTCAAATCATTAAAAATTGAATTATTCAATTCATCAGTTACAAAAATTTAAATAATTAACTCTGAATAAGTTTCAGGGCTAGCTTAAGCTACTTATTATAATTTATTATAAGTTCTGAAAATGAAATATAACTATAATCATGTACTCAACTGAAAATGATGAAAAAATAATAAAAATAGTTTATCGGTGTTTTTTTTCATAAGCGTTTTTTAACTATTATAAGATTTTTCCAAATCGACTAATTTTTTATAAATTTATTTTTAATATTTGATAAAAAGTTATAAAAATATCATATGACTTTACACATATACTTAACTAATGATATATCAAAAATCTCAAAAATCGTGACTCAGGATTTTTTCTTTAAGCATTTAAGTAAATGATTATACAATATTTATGAATTTGACGGTTTTTATATAAATTTTCAACTTAAAATGTGTAAAAAAATGATTGAACCATTCAATTATTATAAATTTTTCGGTATACATAGAACATGTTTTCAGTCTTTTGGTAAAAAAAAAAAAAATGTTTAATAAAAGAAACCAATCGATAATTTGACTAAAAACGGTTAAATATATTAATGGCATATTTTACACTGAAGTTTTGCTCAGAATTGATTCACTAAAGATATGATTTATTATTTCTTTAAAATTCAATACGCCATTCTTCATTATCTTGTCCGATAAGCGAAGAATATTCCATGGTGCGAAGTACGTCTATTTTCAACTTAACTGTATAATCAAAAACTACTCATAAATACATAGAACTAGGTTTTCTCGTACTTGTCTTTGACTGTATTGTCATAATAGCTAAGTATTTAATAAGGGCATATAAGATTTGAATTGTGTCAAGTAATATAATTCTTGAAATTATAAAATTTAAATTACCAAATAAATTCTTATAATACACTTGTGTGAGTAATCATATATCCATATTAACCCAGTAGGATTTAATTTTTGATGGTAACAAATAGTAAATTACAATAGCTTAAATGTTACTAGTTTATGTTTTGGTTCGGGTCTTCAACGTTAATTTTCAGTAAATGATTGAGTTGTTGATCCACTATTGACATTTATTTAATTTGCAATGATAAAAAGTAATAATATATAAAAATCAAAGTGCATTGTTCATAAATTTAAAAATAATTTAATACACTCTTCACTTCATAACTTATATTATGAATTAGCAATATGAAAGTTAAGTTAAGAGGAGATGGACGTTCATCTTTCATCCGTATGTTCTTGGACAAGATAACGATGAAGGGAATACAGAATTTAAAAAAAGATCTTTTTTATTAAAATTATTCTGTGTAAAGCTTCAGGGTAAAATACTATATATCGGTTACACATTTTACCGGTTTAAATATATATATTATTTTTTCTAATCAAAATCCCCCAAAAAATATTTTTCTATATCAATTCCAAGTTTCACAAAGATTGGTTCGATCAGTTATTTTAAATTATTATTAAAAGTAGGAATTTGACGAGAAACTAGTCGATCCATTAAAATTAAAATATATGTTTATAAAAAAATCCTGATTCACAAATGTTGAAACTTTTCAGTGTCGTTATTAAAGTAATTGAGTAAAGTTATATTGAATTTCTAGGTCCTAATATAAAGAATGTTACTATGTCACCACTTGAATAATTCCACTTAAAAAAGAAATGAATATGCAGGTAAATAATATATTATATATATATATATATATATATATATATCGCCAAATTTAATATATACCTAACAACTATATATTTTATTACTTTCACTGAAAATATTTTCTATTTGACAGAGGTAGGCTCTTACAGGCTACAATATAGTCTTTATTTACGCGTTACTACCACATTTAATATATGCATCTATATTTAATATTTATGTAATTTCACGTAGGGTTCTTGAAGAGGTTAGAGAAGTCTCTAATTTGTATGTAAATAGTGACGAATAGATTTAAAACCTTAGACAATGTACAATTTTCAAATTTAACCCTTATTGTAAACTATGTAGATTTGTGTACAATTATTTCAATTTGAGAATTACGGGTCGCGTTTGATCAGATCAAATGTAATTGCAGGCCACATAACCTTTTTCATTCTTTCGAGTTTCAGGGCCACTACAGCGATATCAGAGTTTATAGTATTGCAAATGTATTATATCACTTTGTACTATTTTAGTATTTTAAATTGAATTATTTTACCATACTTATTTTTATTCATCAATTCGTTTACGCGAAAAAAAGGTTTTATTTATTGAAACATTTTTTATCTCTTCTTTATCTAATTAAAATAATGATGACTATGAGTATGTGGTTATGTATCTATCTTAATTCTATACTTATCTATATACATTGAACTCTATCACTGCTGCATAAACGAATCACATACTTTTAATTTCAACTATACATGAAATATTACTGTTAATAAATGATAATCAATTATTTTCATGTTATCGAGAAAGAAAATATATAAAAATGATTCCTCTAAGAAGTATTTATCATCTTTTTATTTAAAATAATAATTTTTAATATCAATAAAAATATATTATAAACAAAACTATTTATGTGCACACTATTAACAATATGTACTATTATAATAAATGGTTATTTTATTTTGTCGTATTATCACGTTGCTATTAAAGATGTCGCAATCTCTAATACATTCTTACGTCATATCAGAAATAGTATTAGTCGATGTACATTACACATTACTACATTGTACATACCTAACATTAAATTATTGAAGTCTCATTCATATTATCTTTACCAGTAACTACAATGGAATTTGAGAACATTGATTAGATAAACTTTAGGTACCCACTAGGGTAGTACATATTAAAATACCTAAAATTTTGTTGATATTGTTAAATTTTAGTTGAGTCATCAGCAGGGGCGTATTCAGCACATCCTTCAGGGGGGGAGGGGCGAAATTTGAACTCTTATCATACTTGTAAAATTATACCACCATTAACCACGGATATTAATCAAAATGATTAGATCTTAAGAAACGTTTTTCTTGTTTTCCTTTTTTATGGTGAATAGAGAATGGATATTCAAAATTTTTCTGTGGTTTCCAAGGGTTTTCCAACAGTATAAATTTTGTATAGTCGTCAAGTTTTTTATCAATAAAATTACCAATATCATTCTCAAAAACTAAATCTGATACTTCACCTTGTTTCTCATCACAAACTACATCTAGTTGTGGCATTGCTGTATGGGAGGCATCTACTGGCTCATTTGAATCACTTGGCTCTGCTGGCGATAATTGTGTGCTTGAAAGTAATTAAAGAGAGAAGGCTGTTTCCTTTTCGTATAAGCCATAATATTTTCGTGTATTACGAATATACGAGTATTAAAACCGCGTTAGCACTAACGTCAAAAACTGCTGCAGTGCCGTACTACCGGGGTTGTCAAATGAATTTTTTTATGATATTTTTAATTTGTATCTTGAAATTGACATCGTTCTCGGTGTTATCATTACCCCGAAAACAGAATAAGTTTATAACCATTGGTCTATGAACTATGTTGATAACACGGTTGAAGAGTGCTTACCATTCATAGATAGTGATTGTGTAGACTATGAATTGTGTGTCACAGAGTAAATTAATATCTATAAATAAATCTATAAACCTTGGGTTTAGACACTATAATAATTTTGCTGATAAAGAGAATATACAAAAACCACGGTTATCCATTCACAATCGTAACTGCGCGTGATTCGATTTATTTTTGTTTTAATATCCATGTTTTCTGATAATGATTTCAACCATAGAAAAATTAACAGTATTTCTTAATTTTTGATTCATTGATTAAAATTTATATTAATAATAATAAAATAAATATGTATTCATGAAACAAATTCAACAATATCTAAGGGGGGACCGCCCCTATCCTCCCCTCACTTGTATACGCCTTTGGTTATCAGTACAATGGAAACCAGATCATTGTGTCGTGCAAAATAAACTTATATTTAGGTAATGGATTTCATGGACATGATTCATGATAAACATAAAAGTCGTGATTTTTGTACATACTGAACAGACGAGAAATTCGAGATTTTGGTAGATTTTTTTGTGTGCTGGTGGAAAATAAATATGGAAGGTTAGATAAAAACTGAATTCATTATAATATTAGGTACCTTAATAAGGTAACTAATTACTCTCATACAATTTACTCCCATAATTGTAACTTCCTTCAATAATTTGATTTGAACTTTTATTGGATAACAAAATAGTTACATAATAATTCTATTTAAATTTAAAGTATTTATTGAACCAAACGTTGAATAACATCCAAGTATGAGGCCATGAGGAATAGGAGATATCTTACGAAAGAGACATTTCTACAGTGGCTACTTCATTTGTTATCCTCATTTACATGCATATTAATAGTACTTCGCATATTAAAAATAATATCTGATACAATATTACTCAATTATGTACCGACAACCTAATTATAGTATATTATTCATAAATTATAAGGTAAGTTTGAATCGGTGAAAAATACTTCATAGATTGCAACCTAATTTGTATTTCAAACTTGAATTCAATACCAATAAAAGTAATCGATCAATATTTAATTTTTCACATTTAAGGATTAATTTCCAAAATATTTTGTTTTAACCATCTCTATTCTCGTTTTGTAGTTTACTCCTACGAAATTTCAGGAAATACCAAGGAACGGTACAAAACTAAAGATCTGCATAAATTATAATTTATAACGGTTATCTAGAATTCCCTTACTAAGTCATTACTAATTTCTACTGAAAACTACTTACAGTGATGATGATCAAAGTCATTTTGGGATTTAATTTTCAAGAGAAAAATATTTGACCATAATTTATGCCATAGCTATTAGCAGATTAGCTAGCAATGAAAAGATATTATCCTTTATTATAATTAGAGAATTATCAAATATTTGGTAGGTGATATTTAATTAAGATAAATAAAAAATTAGGAGATGCTGACAAAGGTAAAAAAACAATTATAAAACTAAAATAACAAAATAGTCTAAACTAAAATAGTCTTTAGGAATTTGTTGATGCATAAAATTAATATTTTTGTGAATTTGTTTTTGTCTCAAACCTCAGTATTCAATTGGGTATTATCACTGAATAACCATGTATTAATACATATGACTACTGTAAACTAATTACTATAATAAGTGTAATAAAAACCATTACGTATTGTACGCCAAGTACCCGTGTCCAGTAGGTATACTAAATATTTTATACAACATTGTCTTTTATGGACTGTAAAAGTATGAAAGAGTGTGGAGACAAAAGGAAGTTAATATAGCGCCAAACCTTCCTTGGAATTTTCCCATGCCTATTTAAACGCCAGAAAATAGTGAGCATAACATTTTGTGATGAGTTTTTGCCAAATGTGAAACCGCTGCAAATCATTTCGTTACAATATACAAGTGATAATATGTAAATATTCCAATACTTCAAATATATGTTTGCCCAAACTTCAAATACTAAATTATAATTTGATTTTGACTTTATGTTTACTCATTGGAAGTTTATAGAAGTCTGTTTATAGAGACGAAAAAAGAGAAAAAAATTGCCGCCTCCAAATTTTGCCGCCCTAGGCTACAGCCTAGTTAGCCTAATGGTTAGGTTAATGGTAAATCCGGCACTGATTACAATATTATGTCGATGCCGTCAATAACAAATTGCAAATGTGAAATGCCGAACAATCGCAGACTCTCTACTACGGTCTATAATAGATGGCGTACTAATATAATTATATAGGTATATTATCGTTAGGTATGTTATCGTCGTCGGATGGCGACGATGAGATAACAAAATAACCTATAGTTAAACTCAAGTTATTTTAAAAATATTGTGATACAAACATTAAAATACATAATGATAATATAAATTAATATTATTTTTCTCGATACCACGTATGATTTTTTAACCTTTTTTTTCTGGGGGGGGGGTCGAGACCCGGCCCCCCCGTAAATCGCCACTGATCATAATTATTTATTTTTATGGTTATTTAAACTAATTTGTATTATTAACTATTTCTGTACTCTATGCTCAACGAGTATTTATTATTTAAACAAATATATCTTGATATCATTATACTAAGACGTAATAATGTATTATGACAGTTATATATATATATATACAGTTACTGTACTCAATACATAAATATCATAGCTTACTTAACAAACACTACTGAAAAATAATAAAAATGTCTATATTTTTTGATCAGAATTTTGACGTATGATTTATCGTTTATTTAAAATTCAATGCGCTCATTCCCATATATTATAATACAACGACTAGAGAGACGATGAACGATTTCCCACTATCATTCGAGGACCTAACATATTCGTTCGACGATCGAAGAGACGAAGCACAAACTTCCCTCCCACATTATGAATTAAAATACTTTTGTCAAATTTATCGACCCGAGATGTTTCAAATGAATAGTTTTTACTCATTTCTACACTGAAGATTTATATTGCACATACATAATATGCCTAGAAAGCTAGACTACTAGCTATTGAAAGTTGAAATGTGTTATAAAGAACAATTATTTAGTTTTAATAATAATATAATGGTATATGTGAGCTTGTCTTATTTTTACCAATATTTTCTCAACACCTTGTAGTCAAAATTTTAAAAAATTAAGTTTTTTTTATCCAGAAATATAGTTGTTTTGGTATAGTTTTAAGCTATGATAATTAAATTCGGGGTATTGCCAATACCTTAGGTATTAAAATAAATTTAAAGTTTAAAAAAAAAAATGTTTGAATGCATAAAAATAATTTTAAAATGATAATTTTAAACCTTTATTGACTTGGACGTATTTGAGTGCTTAATTGATAAATAAATAAATAAATAAATAAATGAATAAATAAATAAATAAATATATATATATATATATATATTAATACTTAAAATTATTACTTCACCATTATCCATTTGAGTAGTGTTGGTAACGTTCTTTCAGATTCATTTAACTAAATAGTTTTACAACTCTCAGTATTTAAAAAAATATATGTGTATTTTCACATTTATATAGTTTAAAAATGTATGTTATGAAATTGATGTACAGTAATTTAATCAAATAAATTGTTAGTTTGACTATGTAAATATTCAGAATGTTTAGTTAAATTAAGCTAGTAAGTTCAAATACGGCGATAGTTTACCTAAATTTATTTTGTTTACTACTGGCATCACTTATCAGAATGGAAAAAAACAAAGTGCTTTATTGAACGTGACTATTTCATTTAAATTAATTGCGAAATTACAAGTTACGGCGCATTAGTAAATTCTGTAGGTAGATATTTTATACAAACATGATATATATTTTACAATATAGTAGCGATTATTTAGATAAAGATATGTAGAGTTGTCTGTATAAAATTATTTTATTTTTCTGTTCACTGTTGCACTCAAAATCTCTATTAATATCCTCTAAGCATTGTGTATAACAAAAAAGCATATGTATAATACAAATTGAAGGGCACTCATCTCACTTCACTCAACTTGCAGCCGTGATACAGAGTTGAAAATAATTTTAAATTTTAAATTTGTGATAAATATTGTATTATAGCATTTGCAAAATGATATCGAACACTATTCTTATTAATTACAATATTAACAGGATATTTTCAATATAAATGATAATTTTCAGAGGCACCTAAGAATTTTATCAGTTATATTACAAACTAATTATATTATTATATTATAATTTATAAACTACATAGAACCATAGCCGTAGCCAACAGCGCCTTGCTTCCCCCTTAACTCTTATTTTCGTGGGCCGTTATTCAAATCACGTTATTAATATATTAATATAATACGAAGTAAATCTATGAAAAATTATATATTTATAATTTGTATTCTAGAGAATTAATTTCATTTCATTTTGAAGTCGTTCTTAACAATCATTACTATAAGTAGAACATCGACTTGATCCAACAGGGCCTTGGTTCAGGCTAATCGGCCCCGAGTTAATGTTTACGTAATATTATAGGCATGTGCATGGTTGGATCAGGGTGGCTCTTTCCTGCGAGCTGTATTTTTTTCCAAATTAGTAAATTAATCTTACTAATATTTGAAAGTTAAATCAGTCATTATTTAGGAAATATGAAATCTTAAATTTGTACTCATATCAAATGAAATCAATGTTACCTAATATTTAATTTAAAACATATTGTATATATTATATATAGGGTTTTATAAGAATCAATCAATTATTAAAAAAATCATATAAGCTATTGAGGACTTCTAGTACTTAAAAATCTAATAATATGCATGCACTTATGCACTTAAAAATCAAGAAATGTGCACTTAAAATATGCTCTAAAATTTATTTTATTTTATTATTTTATCTTATTAGTTATTATGATATTTATTTTAAAAAAATTAGTAAAAATTACATTTCTTCGTCGTCGTTTTCATCTCCTTCATCTGAAAATATAAAAAGGTATTATGTAAAATTAATTTTTATCTTGAATACGTATTAAGGTAACTAAATGTTGTACTACCTACCTTTAGTATTACCATTGATTTTATTATATATATATAATATATATATATATATATATATTATAAAATCAATGGTATTACATTGAACGACAAGGTATAATAATAATAATAATAATAATAATAATTTATTCAAACGAATAAAACGGGCAGTTGCCCAATAGTACAGGTAGTGAGATAATATATACAGTAATATAATGATAAACAAATATAAAAGTAACATGCTTCCTTATATTTTCAACTTGAAACGAATGTCGGTTATCTGCTAACAATGTTTTATATTATGTTGAGAAAGATCGTTCTACATCTACGGAAGTTAGCGGTGCATATTTAAAAAATAACAATTCATTTGCTTTCAATTCTTCTGGTAAGCCATCCATTGGAGTAATTTCTCCATTCAATATTTTTGAAATTATATATAATGTTTTATAGCCATTATTTTTTGTTAAAACATCGTTGTTTTCGTTGCACTAATTTCCCCACTGAGCCTGTAGTTTGAGACAATTTTAAATAGGCATTTTCTATTATCTTAATTCCATCGGATAAAGGCATATTTTCGCTTCAAGGCGAGTGATTACATCGGGCAAAAATCTAAAGTTTGATTTAATGTATAGCAAATTTGAAGCAACGTCTGGATCACTGAAGTACTTTTGAGAGTTTTCAACACTAACAGAATCTTTTTCATCAAACGATGTAATAATATCTCGTATTAGTTTGTAATTATCGCAATAATAAATAGCTGCTTTCAACCAGGTTCCCCATCTTGTTATGATTGGTTGTGGGGGGAGTGATAGGACTAGTACTTAGTAGTGGTGCTTTTTCTGTAAAACAATTAATGCGATATGGAGACTTGCAAAATACTTTATTCACGTTTGCTATACTTTTATCAACTTTTGAGTAATGCCCTCTAATTTGTTCAGCAACTCAATGAAATGCGTGAACAATACATGTAACGTGAATCATTTTCGTATAAAATATATTCAGCGATTTTCCCGCTTTAACCAAAATATGCAAAAATATGCAAAATAAAATTTTTAATTTGATCTCCAGGTGTTATGAAACAAATTTGTTATTCACTAAAATTTTTCTACGATCTTTCTAAAAAAATATGCAAAAACTAGAAGTCCTCAGCCCTAATCATAATCAAAAAAATGAATGAAATAGAAATTGTTATCACGCAGCTACAAAACCTATGCATATAGAAGATAATTATATATTTAATAAGATCTTGATACGCATAAGTTCTCGAAAGATAGGGTCAGGGGCGGATTTAGGTATGTTGTGGCCCCTGGGCGGAATATATTGTGGGGCCCCCTACCTATCTAAGTGGCCAATAAACGTATACATTTTTTTCGATTTTATACAATTTTAATCAGGAAAGGTAAATTTGAAGAGATAGGTATAGTATACTATGTATATATGAAAAAAATATTAATTGTAATATTTATTATTTTAACTACCTAACCTGCATATATTTTATTATTATATGCTATGAAATATAAAAAATATAAAAATATAAAATACATATATTATTAAAAGTAATATTTATTCTTTGTATAGTAATTGTAAAACTTTGAACTAACCTCAGAAGAAGAAGTTGTGTTAGGCTGTGTCATGAAAAACTGTCATTCGCCTAGTTTTTGAAATTATTTCCGTATTTATTTTATATTTTTCTTTTGCAAATTTTCGTTTATCTGAACCACTCATATAAACTCGCTTTAATTTATGACTATCTTCTTCCATTTTTAAATTTTAACACTATTGACTGGTTAATATAACTTATATTTTATAAGAAACAAATAAAGTCAGCTGTAGCTATTGTCTATTGTGTAAGCAACTGTTGTTAACTGACGTCTGACATGCAATAAGTGCAACGAACAAATAACGATAATTTATCTACCGCCAGATAGTCTGTAATGTGTATTTTATATTTCCGAAAACTAATCTCATAATTCTGACGATGAATTACCTATATTCTTGTTAACCATCATGTTTTCTACGACATTTGATATATCATTCAGACCCACATGTGTATATTTAGAATCACATTTACTAATAATATTATTACAATCGATGGTGCACAGTGCACACCGATCGCGGATGGCATAAACTATCTTATCTAGATTTTTAGACCGTTCATTGTCAGTAAACGTAAATACATCTATTATTAGTTAGTAAAATAAAAATGTTTAAATTTCCAAAAAAAGTTCAATATTATTTAATTAAATATGTGTAAATATAAATAAAATATTTTTTCTGTATCCTAATTTAAATATCATAAAATTGTGGGGGCCCCTGGGCTGCAGCCCACTCAGCCCTCCCCTAAATCCGGCCCTGGATAGGGTGGCTATATAGATGAGACATTAGCTTCTAGACTTTAGAATTTCGGAAGTACTGATTTTCATCACGTCAATGATATTTGATAATGACCTTTTTGTTATTGTAGAGTATCTCCCACCTCCCGTAGAAAAAATTTCCACAGGCATAAGAATCAAAATGTTTGGCCTCCAGCCACTATTCCTATTATTTATTAACTGTACGCAGTGCTTGGCTCAGGTAAAAAATAGTGGACGTAATAGAAATATAAAATTTTAATTATTGAATTAGTTACTAATAATATACGATATTCTACCTCCAAATAGAAAAATTACAATAAATAGGTACCTAAAAAGCTGGTAAGTGAGATGATGGTGGTACAAGTTCGTCCTTCTTCCCTTCGGTCCTCGGACAAGATATTGGTGATGAATGTATTAAGTTTTAAAGAAATGATGACTCATTTCTTTAGTATAAAACGATTCTGAGCAAAGCTTCAGTGTAATATAATATATTATTATTGAAATACTGTTTACGTATTTTACGGTTAGTTGTATAATTTTTGGTGAGTTATAATAATTTATTAAAGTGTGTATAAAAAAAAATCCTGACTCGCGATTTTCGAATTTTTGTTAGGATAATTAGGTAGGTATATGAGTAAGGTCATGTTAAATTTTCAGAATTTTTTGTCAAATATTTAAAATTATATTACATAAAAACTTTCAAACAATTTGGTAAATTAAAAGTTCTATATTTAAGTCAAAAGTGCTATAATTGTTCTGAAAATGTTGTCCAATATAAAAAAGTATGTATTTGATATTGGATAAAATTTTCAAGTTTCTATCATCAATACTTTTCGATTTATGACTAAATACCTAAAATCTGAACAGTGAAAATCTCGTTTACGGTGGATTTTTACCGATTTTACCGTTTTTACTCAGTTTTTCGATCGTTATTCTTTATTACTGGAAAAACTATGGAGATTTTGGAAAAATGACCTCTCTAAAGTACCATCTCAGTTCAATTTCAAATCTAAAAAGTTGCTGGACGAAACTTTTGGACAAGGATTTCTATACGAAAAAGTGTTTACAGAAAAAAAAAAATAAATAAATAAAAAAAAAAAAATAATAAATAAACATCATTGTAAAACCATAAGATCCTTCGCTTCACTCAGAATCTAAAATATTAAGCTGATATTGCTATTATAGATGCCTTAGCTTGATATTATAGATTGTTAATTAAATAAACTTAACATTATAAACCGTATAACCAAATATTATTTAATTTAAACCTTTAATTAATCCACCTATGGTTTACATGCAAATAACACATTTTGCAAATTCAAACAATTACTTACTATGCTATTCGATAGAGTAAAAATATGTTCTACGGAAATTTCATTGCATTATTTTTTTAATGGGGAGAGTACTTTTCGATTCGTATAATCTATGTAGGTATCAACACAAATGTTGTGTTAAACCAAACTACCTTATGTACCTATTATATAATATGTTATATTAACAACATAATATGTTATAATAATATCATACCTATTTTTATTTAAAAAAACGGTTCCATTATAGTATGATCGTCGTCTAATTGTATAAATAGTCTAATTAAAATATTGTTTTGTTTTGTATAATTTGAAATGTTTTGATTATATATCATCACATATATGACAAAGTGTATTTAAAATCATTTAATTTTTATTAATTTTTAAATTTAAATAATTATGAAAGATATATTCATATATGTTCACTGTTAATTAATAAAATAGTTGTAAAGTAATAGATGATGTGTAGGTTTTGTAGCATAGCATTGCAAAAACGAGAGCAAAAATTAGTGCCCCCCCAAAAAAAATATTCATATTCCCTATATAAAAAAAGACTACATTTAGTTTATCTCATTAGAATGCTTTTGCTTTACTTAACATTAAAAATGAATTATTAAATGATATTTCATATACTGATGTAATTGAAAAATATTCAACTACTAAGGCTAGATAACGAGATTTTGTTTAAATTAAATTGTTTAGATTCTGAGTGAAGCGAAGGATGAGTGTTTATTAAGCACTCATTTCAATAGTTTTTCCAGACAAGGGGATAAACAGCTAAAAATGAGAAAAACAGCGAAATTTGGCATAAACGGCACTTTTTATTAAATCGATTTTAGACATTTCGTCAACCCAAAAAGTATTGTTCCTAGAAACTTGACATTTTCACCATATATTATTGATGTATTACTACATACTATAAATAAAGTTTCAAAAAAAATTGACAATGAATGGGCTAAAAATCAAACTTTCAAAATACCTAGTTTTTTAAAAGTTTATCCTTAATAAAGTTTTCAATATTTGACAAAAACGTTTGAAATTTTAATATGCATACACATATGCTTTATTCATACACTTCTTTAACGATTCTGAAAAAATTTCAAGAATTGTTACAGGAATTTTGGTTATAAGCGTTATGTAAATTATTACGATTATCACGTACCTAATAAACTGTTTTGTCAATTTTCAACTTTAACAATTTATCTGAAGAAATTAGTCAATCCAAAAACAACAGTACTATGAATATAGATATAACAAGTACTTTTATTCAAAATTGACTTTTTTATAAAAAAAAAAAAAACTGGATAATTTTGAAAAAAATATCTTCCGATAATTAGACGAAAAATTGTGAAATTTATGAACGGTATATTTAAATTCTGAAGTTTTGCTCAGAATTGTTTAACTAAAGAAATTATTAATCACTTCTTTAAAATTCATATACCTATCCACATTAACTTGTCCGGGGAGCAAAGAATACCTAATGTACGCACTTTTTTTTAAAGTTATATTTTATTTATGCATCTTGTGTTTACTTAGTATCTATCTGCATTTTTAAATATTTTTTTATGCTAATAATAATAATATATACGATATATTTATATACGTATATATTATTATTATATATATTAATATATAATATATTTATATACGAATATAAATAAGAATATGAATGTATAATATGCAATGAATCTTAAGTTTATTAGGTATTATATTAATTATTATGAAAATAATGAAATAATAAAAGGTACATTTATCAATTTATTTTAATTATCGTGGGAGGAGAGGGCAGGAAAAATGTAAATAAATAAAAATAAAAATTTTAATTTAATTAATTAATTAATTTTTATAAATAAAATAAAAATATTTATAAAATATTAAAATTTTAGGGTAGTGTTCTTCAGATATTAATGTTTTATACTAAATTATTATTAGATGTGAGGGCCGCAGTGGCGTTACAAACATATTTTTTGGGGGCAGTTGCCCCAAAATATTTTCGGTGGGTGGTAATATTTTGTCTGGCTGTTAAATTATTTTATGAAAACTATCATCATAAAATAAGTTATATTTAAGTTTTAATCAGTCTGATAGAATTTAGACTTGGTCACATGGATATATTTCACTGGTAATCTTAAGTGAATTATAATATTTTACTAAAACATTACATTTTAACGGTAAATTTGTTAAAATATAGCTTTGTAATTAAACATGTACCTATTACCCTGTAGGATTATTTTGACATAATTTATATTGTAAAATTGTACCAATATTTATGTTCTAGTGAAAAACAATATGTTAAGGCATGTTTTTAATTTATATGTATGTGTGGGTGGGTAGGTAGCATTGATATTTGCCCTATAGGTAAAATGTTCGTGACGCCACTGCGAGGGCGCACATTGAACATTTTATACTTATTTTTATAATTAAATAATTACTTTGGGCTACCTACCGTCTAAGTCAGTATTAGTTGTTTGGTGAAATTATTGTATTTTTTTAATAAATAGAAAAAATTACGTTCTTTGTCGAAATGTTTATAAAGTTAAATAAATACTTAAGGCAATTTAAATATTACATAGCAGACATATAATAAAATAAATCGTATAATTTATCATCTGAAAATGTAATAAATGACCTTGAAAGTCTTAACTCACTAAATGAATTTATTAAGTGAAATCAAATAGCTTTCATATCTTGAAGCTAACTATACAGCTGCTCAATAAACGATAATTTTTGAAACTATAGTATTAATAAAAAATTCGTAGTATCAAAATCTCCAAGACTTTGTAATGTTACACTTTAAACAGGAACTTTTCGTTTTTGTGTAATAGACTATTCAACACAGTCATTCAAATTGTATGTACTTCAAAATTGTTTGATAATCGATAATAGGTAATTCAGAATTCAGACATTCAAAAACATTTTCATCATTTTTATAACATCAAATTCCGACGGCCCTAAGCTCTACAATTTATATCGTTGCTGTTATAGAATTTTCGATACAGGTGTACATCTAATATATCTACTCAATATCAGGGAATCATCCAGTGCACGACATCAAGTACAGGTACACAATATTATTATGTACGTACGTCCACAACCAGCCGTTTTCAAAAAATATAACACAAGTAACGAAAACAAAAACAACAACAAACGTGATACGGTCCATTTCGACGTCGATACCGCGAAAGTGGTTGCGACGGCCGCCGTCGCCGCCGCCGCCGAGTGGCAGACGACCGGACGCACGCTGCGGGTCTGTACGTATATAGTATATCTGTATGTACTATATAATATAAATTTACGCGTTTACGAGATTGTGTGTAAACTGCGTAGTAGGCTTTCTAACGGGTGGGCTTGAGGGGACATAGAGGGGGTACGCTCGTATCTCTGGTTATAATAATAATAATAATATGCGTATGTAGGCCGTTCAGCGCGAGCGGGGAGAGGGAGAGAGACCCTTTTAAAACCGCAAACATGGGTGTACGCTAGTACGCGCGCGCAGCATGTTCACTTGTGTGTGTATGTGTGTGTATGTGTGTGTGTGTGTGTGTGTGTGTGTACGTATATGTGAGCTTGTGTGTATAAGTGTACGTACGTGTGTGTGCGTGTTTGAGAGCGCGCGCGCGTTCGAACGTATACCGTCACGACGACGGAACCGTGAGCGGTCGTCGTGGACGGGTGGGTCTGAGAAGACGGAAAAGAATCGATAGTTTTACCGCGCGGTCACCACAACCCGCCGGGGGTACTTACGCACACAGACGCGCTCGTCACACGCGGACATTACACGCACCACGCACACACACACGCACACTGAAGACGGAGACTGACACGCGCGCGTGGAATAAACACGTCGTAGTCGGAGAGAGCCGCCCACCCTCGTGGGTACGCCGCTGAATGGAGCGTCTGGCTCGACCCGATGTGCCAACCTAGTTTTACGCGTACACACTACACAGTCTCTGCGTTATCGATTTTACGAGGGCGTCACAACAACGCAACGTGATTCCAACGTGGAATTCCACCCCGCGGCCGAACCACGTATTTACGTGCGTACACACGCGCGCGCGTATATGAATATACGTACGTTTACCGCCGCCGCCACCCACCACCCGCCATCATTTGCATAGCACGATTTTGTAAATGTAAAAGATAATCATTATACTACGTGCGTAAAGTGCGTGTAAGTGTAACAGTACGTCGTCGTGGTGTGTACAACGGAAAATTATCTGATATCTGATACACACGTTACACGTACATATAAGTCCAAAATTATTATCTGAGTTACGGCAGCGGTCAACGTATCTGTGGAGGTGGGGAAACACGAAATAATAATTCGATATTATCAGACTTATTATTGTTATTGTTATTACTATTATTATTTTTGTTGTTGTACGAGCCTTGACGTGCGCGCCGGCGTACGAGGTAAAGGTTATTGGATTTTTGGAGGGGGGTAAATCGCGTATTAAATAGCGAAAAAACGTCACCGAAACACACTGGTCCCTCGACCGTTTACGAGCACATGTGTACTACGGAAAAATATATGGAAAATATCCAATGTGTCGCGCGTGCAGAAAAAATAATAATACAAAATTATTGACGGCGGTGGCGGGCCAACGGAGTAATAAAAAAAAATTAATAATAATAATAAAAACAACACGATTATTTAGATTTGTTGTTTTTTTCGTAAAAGAGAGAAAATGTGTATAGCCTGATCGAGTGAAAAATAATACATACGATGCTATGGGAAAAATGTTGTTTTTGTTGTAATGTTGTTGTTGTTTGCACAGTTCAACGGTCAACATGACCCGTACGGCGAGAAGGCGGGGATGCAGGCGCATGCGCGCCACTTGTTTACATCTATAGGAATACGCGTTGATTAATCGCCGTACAGACACACACATATACGCACACGCCACACACAAAATAATAACACACCGCGGTGGCGCTTACGTATCCACATGACTTTTCCGCGAAAAATGTTTTCCAATAACAATAAACGACAAACGGTGAATTCAGTGGCAACAACTGCGTCGTCCGCGCCTTTGTCGTCGGTGTTGTGTTTTTCGTGCGGTGTTCCGTGTGGTGTTTCCGTCGTAATAGCAGAAGCAGCAGTAGCCGCCGTTCCGCAGTGGTCAGTGGCCGAAAGGGTTTTCGCCGATTTCCAACGTGTCCCGGCCGCCGCTGCCGCAGCATGTTCCCGGTCGTCGTGCTAAACAACGTCACCGTCGCCGCCGTCGTCGTCGCCGCCGCCGCCGCAGCCGTCTTCTCGCCGTCGTGTTTCGTCCGCAGTGTCTCGCCGTCGTCGTTATCGTGGTCGTCGTCGTCGCCGATGAAATAAAAATTGATAATAATCAACGCCCGTGTGCGCGCACCGACTACCGCGTATTACTACTATAATAATATATCCGTGCCGTGGTTTGTTTTGTTTTCGTGTCGTGGCCCGTGGGTACCTGCCTGCTTACGCGACAATAACAATATTATTAACCACGTTAATTTGTTTACGTTTCGCTCTCCCGACGCCCTCGTCCCGGTCGTGCGCACCACGTCGTCGCGCGATCCCGTGAACGATATCAATTAAACGCGTATCGCCACTCGGCCGCCGCGGAATCTACGCAAACGACGTCGTCTCCGCGTGTGTGTGTGTTTTTTCGGTGTCTGATCCACCTGATATTAATTACGTTTCTCGTCCGTTCGCATTCAGAATATCGCAGCGGTGCGTGCTCGTGTGTGCATGCGAATTGTACATGTGCACGTCGGTGTAGTGTGCGTGTGAGGAGCTGATATTTTACGTGGACGAGATAACACAAACGCGAAATGTCGTCGTCGGTTCTAGTCGACTCTTAGTTCTCGAAAAAACGAAAACCAGAGTTCACGCGCGCGCGCGCGCGCGTGTGTGCATGTTTACACGAAAGGAAATACCAGAGACAAGTAGGTATGTTACTTATTGCGTGTTATTTTATTGCGAGCAATTGTGTAGAGGATAGAGAAAAAAAACGGATGGATAATAACGTAAACAGTGCATGCCCTTGACATAACAGCCTGTTCTTGAATGGATACCTAATATACTAGGTACCTTTTATTATTATTAGTAGTAGACTGGGTTATATGTTGTTTTTATTGTTGCCTAGGTATTCGATGACACTATGTTGTATTATCTGAGGCTGATGGGCTGGGACGAGGTTTATTTTTATTCCCCCCACCCCGAACCGCAATATTTAATCAGTAAACATTTTTAAGGTTCCCAAGTTATGTAACTCCCTCCAACTAATATTAAATTATACTCTGATAATGAAATAATATATAGATATTGATTATTGTCATGTGTATCTGTAGTTTGTTAAAAATAATGCAACCATCAATTGTGATGAGTTTTTCAAAAATTTGAAACGGCAATAATATACATTCAATGTCAAATGTAATCCATAATTAATTTGTTTGGTCATAATTTAAATTTGGCTTTAAATGATGGTTCAAACCAAAATTTTTGCAAATCGGTTGCTTTTGAAAAATGTATAATTTCATTGTATAGTGTTTTATCTATGTAGATAAATTCTCATGAAATGGGTTATTAGTCCTTAGTCATTAGTGCTTTACTTGATCGAGATGTGTCCTGATCGTAGAAATAGAGGGAGTTAAACTTAACTCTTATTATGAATTTAACTATGACCTATCAAACTGGTTTTACTCATCAAATTGATGGTTGTAATCCTAATTTTTTTTTGTGCCATTGTTTTTAAATTAGGTATGTTTTTATACTACCTACCTAACTTTAAAAAAATCATGATAGCTTAATAACTAAAGCAATATTATTGTTTTGTCACCCAATAGAACAATTTATATTAATAAAATCTTATTTGCTAGTGCTCAGGGTGACTTGTGTATATACAAATATTTTATAAGTATGTATATTTAAAAGGGGCATAGGTAATGTAATCCAATAGGTATATTATCATGAACCACATGAATTTGACAATGTTGACCTCTACCTACTGCATTTATGAAGTAAATTTAGAGTAAATAGTTTTTGTCTTATCATTTTAATGCTGAACAATAACAAAACATTTTAAACTGTTATGTAGGTACCTATTGAATTCAATCTTTTAAATATGTTCTTGAGTATTTTGTCAATTTAAATGTTTTTGATTGATTGCTTTTAAATTTCAATCTAATTAAAACTTTTTTTATTTACAAATAAAAAAAAAAAATAGGTTCAGTACGTGATATGATTTTTATTTATTAAGTGAAAGCCATCTTAAATCTTATGAATAACTTACAACTTGGTTATTTACTACAATTTTTTATTTAAAATATTAAATCCTTTAGATAAAAACTGATGAGTGATAATATATGTTTTATTTTAGAATTCTGATTACTATATCCTATGTTCCTTAATAATCTTATCTTATTAAAGTTAATCAATTGTTCATTAATGTGTTGTGTTTGAAACGTGTTATGTCATTGATCACTTAAAATGTTTACTTATAGCTTATACATGATACCACATAGGTACCTTTATGAATTAGACAAATTATGATCAAATATACTCAATTAGAGTCTATATATTATATTTATTTATATAGTATATAATCAGAGCCGTATTCGAGGGGGGCAATTGCCACGGGCGCCTTAGTTTAGTAAAGTAAGGGGGTGCCTTTATTTGCACTTAATATGCTACCTGTGGGCCCAAAAGAAATTTTTTTCCGGGGCGCTGAATTACTTGACACAGTCCTGTGTATAATTATATTAATGATCAAATATAAACTTTTTATGAAAACATGTATGTTTGTATACATTGTATTGCAGTGAACTATTAATTCATATTATAGTCGTTTTATTAGTATCTAGGTCCTCTACACAAAGCAAATTATATAATATTCTAATATTGCTGTACTCATTATTATCTGTATTATTTAGTAGGTATTAAAGTATTTTACTATTAAGTAGATACATTAATAATGTTTTGTGTACAAACACATATGCCATTTTTTTTTTATTAAGTTATTTTAATTTAGGTAAAATAGGTATTTTTTTAATTTTTGTATGACTTGTACATTTTTTTCAAGGTGTCTATTATAAATTAATTTTAAATATTGCTTTTAAATGTTTTAAAACTTATTTTATTTTAAGTTATTTTGTGGTGAAACCAAAATAAAAGATTTTTTTAAATTAATTGTATTACACAGTTTACCAAAAAGTTAAAAATTACATTTTATAAATTAATTCTGTGTACAATATTATTCTAATGGAATTTAAGTTGAAATTATGTATTAAAACAAAATAACTAACTTAAATTGTAGGTATCTATTGATAAAATAAATATTTTAATTGATTGTAATTATTAATGCCTTAGATATTATACCTACAGATAAAGTAAAGAAATATTTATTTATAGTTGAAATCATATTTTAATTTAAAACCAGATATTCATTCATAGTCATAATAAAAATAATAGTTATCTGAAATTAGTGATATCTATTGGTTTATCAATCTGTTTTTAGTGTTCATACATAAAATGACTTGAGAAATTATCATTGAATTTAATATAGTATTGATTTTCAGTGAAATTCCCATTGCTATCTATTGTTTATTTGATTTATGATAAGAATTGTATTTCAAAATACCCATACATTTGTTGGTTGTTAATCTTAAATTGTATTATTTTTCATTCAGCTTGAATTTATCATAATTTACATTAAATTAATTATACCTAATATTTTTCTTTAATTTAATTGTTTTTTGTACATAAAATTTTATATAAGCGTACTATGTGTTTTACGGTATAATTTTAATTATATACCCTCTTAATATTAAATTTACTTATAGTATCTAAAGTAACATTCTTTCTTTATTTTTCAGAAATTATTAAAAATGAGTGTAACACATACTGACCCAAATAGGCCTAGAAATGCTATGGCTGGTGTTGTGAAAATTGGATATTTAAAAAAAAATAAAAGTATGAGAAAAAAGTTTTTTGTTCTTCGAGAGGAAACTGCTTATGGTGGACCTGCCCGCCTCGAATATTATGAAAATGAAAAAAAATGGAGAAATAATGCATCACCTAAAAAGTATGATGTTCTTTGATTTATTAAATTTGAATTTGGTTTATTACATTTTTTAATTATAATTTTTAAATGATTTTTTTATTTTTGATTAAGAATAATTGTGTTGAAGACATGTTTCAATATCGACAAACGTGTAGATTCACGTACTAAAAAAACTTTAATATGTTTGTACACAAAGGAAAATTACTTTTATATATTATTTGATTCAGTTCAAGAACTTGATGAATGGTTAGACCTTATGTTAGTTTTACAGCGTGTTACTAAAGATTTTGGACCTGAAGAACCTTATGGTAATTTACTATATAAATATATTAGTAGAGTTATTATTCTAATATTTCTATCAAATTATTTTCAGAGCATATATGGCACATTTCAATACTAAAAAAAGATTTAGGATTAAATGCAAATTTAACAGATATGACTGGGCTCTGTTTGTGTGATAAAAAAGTGTCAATAATGAAATATCCGACTAAATATAAAAAACAAGAAACTATTGATATAATGGTAAATATTTTTTTTAATTTTGTTATTATTGCGGCATCAATTGTAATTTATGTTATTTTTTGTTTATTTAGTTAACAACTATTCGGCGCTGTGGAGCTTTAGGTACATTCTTTTATATGGAAGTCGGACAAAGTTCTCCATTTGGTTCTGGTCATATATGGATGGATACATGGAATAATGATGTAGCCAAAAGTGTTCATGAAACTATAATGGGTGCATCAAGTCGAAATCATGATTCTAGATTTAGAATGAGATCATCATCATTTAATGAAGGATCTCGACTTATAAATTGTCCATCTAGACAACGCTCTAGTTTTTATGGTATGATTTTATTTAGTTTCTAATAGTATAAAAATAACTAGTGAAAAAATGTTTATTTCAGATGAAAATAACCCTGGGCTACGATATAAAAATAATAGCCAAAGTTCCTCAACTTTAAATAATGGCAATGTTGATTTAGCTCGAACAGGTAATTTAACTTTGACTATTACATGAGGTGTTATAGTAATTTGAATATTTATATTATGACTATTTTAATATATTAGTATTATTTATTCTCTTTTTAGATTTATTTATTTTATACTATATTTAAATATATATTTCATAATATGAAATTAATTAATCTAAAAATAGTAATAGTAACATTGTATAAATTAACAAAACATATTAAAATGCATATTAGCTTGTCTACTGCTTTAGAGATTTTCTTTAAGAGACTACTTTCATAATTTTAGGAATTTATTGGTTTAACAGTAATATGTTTTTAATATATATATATATATATTATGGTATTAATAATAATTGAATTTCTTAAAGCAACTATCAAGTTTTAAATAGCGATATTGTGACAAAACAGGTACAAACTTAATAGCTGAAATTAAGGATAAAATCGGGAAGTTTAGGGAATTGGAGTAACCATGTAAATTAAAATTTATTTTTTTAAATTGAAGTTTAAAATTATTATGCATTTTAAATACTTACATATTATGATTATCATCATCATTATCACTACAATTCCTGTTTTGTATAGTATAAAGTGATATTAATAATCATGTTGTCAGCCTAATTCTCAAATCTCTTAGCTCCATATTGACTAGTTTTCAGGAGAGTTTGTATCTTTAATTTAAAAAAAAATATATATATTTAAGACTTAAAATGATTACCTTATTAATTTATAATGTTTTAATGGACTTTTTATGAGAAAGTATAATGTTTAACTCCGATAAAACATTTATAAGAAGAGTTAAGACAGTTTCTACTCAAATAAAAAAAGTTTTTTAGGAGTTACGACTTTTCCATTTTGTTTTTTTTTTAACAGAATAGGTAAAAAAATATAACAATAAAATAGAACATCATAGTTATTACATTTTTAGTATATTGATGTGCTAATTTTTTTTTTTTTTAATTTCCAATCTTTGGTCTACTAAAAAAGCTATGTAACAAGTTATGTAAAGCTTGTAATAATGTAATAGTTAAAAACAGCTACAAATCTAAAATTTAAAATAAACATAATAATATCCCAGTCTTTTAGTTGGTAATAGATCATTCATATTAATAATTAAATATTTTTTATTATAAATTAACAAGTTTGAAATTAAATTTTTTTTAAATAATCAGTCTTTTGGTAGGTATGGTAAAATATTATAGTTAATAGTAAAATATTAGGATAATCAAACAACTTCTATGAAACAAACATAATATAACATATCTTCGTAATTAGTTTGTTGAATTATATTTTAAAATTATAATATTCTGTGATAAGTCTTAGGTATTAATTTTTACTCTGTAGGTATATTATCATAAAGGGAATGGAAATAAATACACTATTCTTTTGAGCCAAACTTAAAAGTTTTTTCGCTCTCATTTTGGACGTTATTATAATAAGATAACATTAAACCAGTATAACTAATATAACTAGTTAAACTCTAATTAACAATATTAGGTAATGTAATAACAAAAATAAAATAAAAACAAAAATACATAATTATTTAATAATATAAATTTCACATTATATTATCACAAGTTATGGAGATAAGACAATTTCTCTTTATTATCAACGTCATGGTTGGAGTTGAGCTAATTTTGAACTTTTAACAGCTGTTTTGTGGATAAATAAATTATCTAATTGAAATGGAGATGATTTTAAATGATGCAATATATTTTTCTTATAATTACAATGATATAATCCCAAAACTAAATTTTGGGAGTTAAGTGATTTGTGAATTAGGCCGACGATGTATAGATTATAGATATATAATATTCTAACAAAGTATAATATGTATTGTTGTTGTGTAGCAACTTTTATTTAAAAACAGTTTTTTTAATATTGTATATTTGCCTATAGAATAATAAATAAACATCTTGGCTCTTTCTAGGTCATTTTACTTTTGGCACATAGTGGTATTGTCAGCTAATTTTCACGTTTCATAATAAAAAAAAGGTCTCATTATAATGATAAAAAAAACCTTAAACACCCAGTACTACTTTTGAGACAAATTCATTTTTTTTCTAGTGATCAATAAAATCAATTTTTACCCTTTATGTTATTAAATTTGAACTAGTCTTTTATTTTTCTAAATTGCATGTTTTCCATATTTTACTAATATTTAAAGAATTTTACGGACTTGTGTAATTATTGGAATGACATGAAATTTGACTTACATATTTCAAATTTATTAGATATGAGCTTTTTGCATAATTAATACTTTTATACCTTATTGGTTAGGGTTTGATTGTGCAAATTTTAAGTTATATGATTTTTTTCTTTTGCGTTCCCTATTACATATTTCTATAACTCTAGTTCACTTACTAAAAAAAAAGTTGACCTAAAATTTCATTGAATTTAATCAAGTAGTTTTTCTTTATCTCGTTTGAAGACAAATATGCAATTTTACAATAAATAAATTACTTTGGTACCATTATAACTAAAGTTCGGATGAACGCTGAGTATCCCATAGTAATATCTGTATTCATATTGCCCCCCTGGTCGCTAGGAATGCCACTTAACTCCATTTAGTTGAGCAGTGTATAATAATAAGCATTGTACAGTTGATCAGTTATACTTGTTATTTCATTGTCGTGAAGACATTCATTCTGTCTTCTTAATTTAGCTTGCAGGTCCACTGACCAGCTTAATGACAATGTAAAAATTTATTTTTTGCATAGTAGTTTATAGGTTTATTTAAAAATATAAAACATGATTAGTTAAAGCATAAACTAATTACAGCTTAGCATTAGTTTATTTAAAAACCGTATATTGTTATATAAAGTGATGAAAAGCTATTGATTTTACATAATTGTATTTTTCCTCAGTAATATTTATTAAGCCACTGTGTTTCTGAGAGTTAAAACATCTTATATTTAATTTCTCTATGATTTTATTATCTTATTTTTTAGAATGAGAATGGGTATCATTTTTAAAATTTCTATGCTTTATTTTGTATTTAAATTATTATCAAATATATTGTGTATACATTTAAAACTTATTTCATATACTTTTTAGGATCAGTTAGAGAACGATGTGATAGTATGCCATTAAGACCACGTACTATTAGTGAAAATATAACTTCATCAACACGTTCTTTTAATGGAGTTTTATCTCCAAAACAAACCTCCCATAAAGGTTGTAACTGTGTTTCTGCGTCCTCATCAATATCAGCGTAATGATATTTAAATATATCAATTTTAAAATGGAAATTTAACAATTATTTTTTAATTTTAGATTTAACGACTCTGGTTTGAATAACTGGGATGCATCGCTTTCAAAGTCTACAGATACTACTGATGGAATTTCTTCTTTTTATTCAAGTTTAAGTGACCAACGGTCTGCAATAGTTGAGGAAAAACAAGAAGATTTTGTTTCTTATATTCCATTAGATAGAGGTATATTTATATTTATAATTTTATATCTTAACTAATATTGTGGTTAGTTAAATTTGATACTGAATAATTTATTGATTATTTTAAATTATGAAATTTGATCTGGTACTTATCAACAAAAGGTGGTGACATTCTTATCAGTAGTTCAAATTGTATATGTTATTGCTTTTTATGTTACATAATATGTAATTATGCTTTTGTACTTCTTTACATTTTTTGAAAAACATTACATAGTTTCTGTGGTTTTTGTGTCCAATATTGTAAATTTATTTTTATTTTTTGCAGATGAAGACTCTATGAGACAAACTAGTGACAGTAACGTTAATAATAATATTAACTTGATTAACAACAATATTGTTGGTAATAGATCTAGTTCTTCTTCTCAGGTTAGTTCATTTATAATATTTTATTGATATAACCAATACTTTTTTTCATTACATTTTTATCTTGCATCATTTGTGTATTGTGATAGTAGACTATTAAATTTGTCTACTAATTTAAGTTCATTAAATGTTTTAAATAAAAATTATTAATTAGTTCACAAATTAGTGACAATATTATTTTTATTAAAATCTAATTTGTATAAATATTTATAGACGGGTTCTTGTTGCGACTCAAATAGTCCATACGGCTCACCCATTAATATTGATGATCATCCGTATGCTCCATTAAACCCTTCTGGTTAGTAAATAATTATTTTTATAACTTAATTCTAATAATTTATTTTCTAATGACTATAATTGCTGAAGTTGGTCTAAGATTCATAAAAAATAATAGTTATCATTATTTATGTTAGGCGTATCTGAAACGTCACCTCCACCAGATGGATACCTACCAATGAAACCTGGATACACTTTGTGTAATAATTACGTGACAATGGATGGTCATAGTAATTCTCATAAAGGTAATTTTTATATTCATTAATTTCTAGTTTAATTTTCTGTTTAAATTATTTCATTGATTTTAAAATATTTATTAAATGTATTGAATATTTTTTATACAGTAGAATTATAGAACTAGTGTTATTCTGTTTGTCTATATTTATAATATATATTTAGGTAGTTTGTAATATTTTCATAATATTTAAACATTTTAGAATATAAATTGATTTGTGTCTGTAATAATATTTGAAACTAAATAATATGATCTCAGTTTTAAAAATTTTCTCAAATAATTTTAAGTGCAATGAAAAAAATTAATATTTCAAAGTATCATTACAGCGTATTAAATATAATATAATTAAATAATAGTCATTAAATACAAGCATATGGTTTAATACATAAAATATAAATCAAGTAATATGTTTTATGTAAAACAAGAAGCTGTACGTAGATCAGCTCTATGGCATCACATAGCTATTTCTTCTTAGGGTCAACAACCCGAGGGTTGGTTTGCAGCTATCCTAAGAGAAGTTGTAACTAGGGAAGGAAGGGTTACTGTGCAGTGGTTTCCCGTTGCCTTCTGCACAGGGGAGATGGCGGCCGCTCTCTCTAGACAGTGGCCTGCCCAGAAAGAGAGAGCCGCCCGTGACCAAGGTTTGAACCGGCGACAGTGTGCGTCAACAGTGACACCTAATTCTACTTGGCCACTTTGTCTCTCTTCGTCCATAGCTATTTATCAATTTTTATTTTATTATTAATTTTTTTAAATTTTTTAATTAAATGTTATTTAATGTTTTGTCAAGTTGGTGCTTTAGTTAAAAAAAAAATATATATATATATCAAGTTTAATTTTTTCTATTTATCATTATTTAATTTGAAGTATTTATAGCATTTTTACAAAATTAAAATATAGAAGGGGAATCCAAAATTCTAGGACATATCTTTCATCATAACTACATTTATTATATTATTTATTCTGATTATTATGAAGTTAATTCTGTGTTATTTTTACTCAACAAATTATTTTATGCAATGCTAATATACATTTATTTTATTTTAAGTAGATGCAAATGACATCCCTCAAACAGATTTTGCATTGCCTGAAGGTTATGTTCCTATGGCTCCTGTGGGTAAAATATCTGACTATGTACCTATGGACTGTAAACAAGTATCCATTGAATCTGGAACTCCATCTACAGACACTCGCTTTTCTGACATACATTTGGATCGAGTTTGTGCATACTTAACTCCATCTGAGGATGAAGGACCTATTGAAAGACCTACTAGAGCTTATTCTGTTGGTTCTCGACCCGATGGTTTAAGAGAAAAAATAGACAAGTATGTTTGATTATATTATAAATAAATATAATATATGGATTTGGGAGAAAAATATTGTTAAATAATTTATTTTTAGAATTAACGCTGATCGAACAAGAACACGTGCATTTTCAGTTGGTAGCCGTGGTCGGTTACCTCCCACTGGATTACCTCGTAATGGTTATCAATCGGGTTCAACTAGTATGTCTGAACAGAGTGACAGTGGAGATCGCATGGAAATAGATTTCAGCTGTAACTCAAAATCCCGTCGTCACTATTCAGCGACTTGTCGTACTTTATCTGTTCAGACACCTGCCGATTCATCACCAAGGTCATCTCCTAAACTTTGCCCCTCTCCCGATGCATCTTGTAGTCATAGATCAACAGGCCGTTCTCCTCCAAAATCTATTGTGTCTTCTGTAGATATTAAAAGGACACTATCTGGAGCTGTACATGGTATTTCTAGATCTCCTCCAGCATCATCACATACATATTTGTCACCTACATTAGAAAGGGTTTCCGAGGTACCTGGTGTTGAACTTTTTGATAGTTACACACCAATGAAACCGGGCCAAGGATTGTTTCCTTGTGAAAAGTATGTTATTAATAAACTTAATCAATTAATTAATAAACTCTATCAACTTTCCATTGTGAGAAATAAAATAAAAAGATATTAAATTTCTAATTTTTAACTTTTAGTACAGTAATTTAAAACACAATTTAGCATTTTTTAATTTCTGTAATTTCATAATAAAAAAATTTAATATTAGAATAATATTAAAATGTATTATTATAAATTGTTAATGTTATATTTTGTAGCACAAATATGGTGTTAGATGAATCCAGTAAAAGAAATTATGTAAATATGTGGGAAGCAGCAAGTCCTCTCATAAAAATTATTGGAGGTCTGAATTGGAAAAAAAACAAAAAACGTAATACAACCTCAGTTCAAGAACAGCTTATACCAATGGCTGACGAAGGGGTTGATGAAGTAGATGGTTATACCACTATCAAACCAGGTGTTCATACAATACCTGTGCAATCTGAACAACAGATAGGTCCACCATCTGATGCAATGTTAGACACTCTAAGAGACGGACTTGCTGATTTGGTATTTTCAGACCAACCTATTGTCACATACAATACTCAGAATCACCCGAAGTCTGAGAACTCTGTTTCTTCACTTGATGGGTAATTATGTAATTAGATTTTTAGTTTGTGTTGTAAAATAAAATAATATTTTAAATTAAATTTTTATTGTACTCACTTGGTAAAAATATTTATCTCAGTGGTAAATAAAAATGTATGTAATTTTTTTTATATATAATTTTACTATGTTGTTCTTTTTATTTGAATTAAATAAATATAAATATTTAGGTAAACATTTAGTGTTATAAGTTTGTATTAATGTATTGGCATCAAAGTATAACATTTTAGGAAAATTGTATCCAAGGGTAATTTTTCTTGTATAATTTAAATTCTAATGGAAATTTGAAAATACTTTTGAAATATATCTAATATATTTTAATCTTTAGTGAATATGTTACCAATAATAATAAACCAGTATGAACTGAATTATGACACTTTTGACCTTTTAAGCTTGAAAGTTTTAAAAAAGGAAATTTAATAAAATTAATTTTTTATTGTTATCTAACAGTAACTAGTTATAATTTTTCTATTTTATATTTAAATTAATTAAATTATATTTGGTTATATTATGTTGAAGTAGGACCAAAAATTTAAACAAGCATAATTATTATGATAAATGAATGAACTAAAAGAAAGATATATTAATTAGTAATAAAGATAAAGAGCATTGAGTAGAACCATATAAGCCAGAAATATAAGTGGATGTAATACTATTTAGTAATATATTGAGTTGATGTAGAATAGATTGGAAAATGGTCACTGATAGATAAGTGTAGAAAACTAGATTCGAATAGCTTTCAACCCTACTCGTGTAAAGCAAATACGAAAGAAAAAATTATTATGAACAATCCATAGATAAACCATGAAAAATGTCAAATATTTTATATATAAAAAAAAATAAAATAATAACAAATTTTTTAAACATAATATTCATATTAATTAAAATTAAAATTAAAATATATTTTAAGTTAACTAAAATAATTATGTATTTATAAAATATGTGAGTGTATGTACACGCATGCCTATGCATGTGTGTGTGCGCGCATGTGCGTGTGTGTCAGTTTATGTATACATATTTTTAGTGGCAAAAATAAAAAAATCTCCTTATATCCTTATGAATGCAAATAAGACTGAAGAACCACTATGGGAATATATCTAGCTAAGTACTGTATTTAATTTTAGGCTCTCGATTGGCTTTCTTTAATTTACTAATTTTATCTTTTGATTTGTTAGTTAAAAGTACCGTATTAGTAATAATTTCTGTAATCTTAACCGTTAATAGTTATAAAGTCATATGATTTGTATCTGTGTTTGAGTGTATGTGCGCTTGTGTGTATGCGTGTCAGTGTGTATTATGATAATTAAGTTATATTAAATGAGTTGAGAAAATATAGCTTTAATAGTTGTATTATTTTATTACTTCGTTAACATTAAAAAAAATTCTTATGAAAAATTATATACATCACTATTTGATTATAAAATATGTGTATAAAATCATATTATTCAATTAAATTATTCTGTCTTCTAAATGTTACTTAATAGTGTATTGTATTATAATTGCCATAGATAAATATAACCAAAATTTAACTAAATTTGTGTTACATTATGGATATTTAATATTCTCAAAAATGTAGTAATAGAAGATGAGAGACATTATGATTATGGATAATTTTGTTTTTACATGAAGGTTGATAAAGTTTGTTTTTCGTTATTATTATGCATATGTATTTATATTTTTTTTAGTGATATTCTTAAAATTATTGTTTAATATTTGTATGTAGTTGCTATAAAATGATGAAAAATACCTTTCTCAATAAAACAGTTCAAGAAACAAATAATTTTCTCACCACCTGTATTTATTATTATTCACTCAGTACTGCCACTATTGTAAGAAAACAAAGTCATCTGCCCAATCTAACTATTAAAATTAAGTTGATATTTTTTAATTATGTTCTTACCTTTTTGTATTATATACATATACTTGTATATAATTCTATTAAAGTGTGTTTAGTCTTGAAGTTAAGGTAAACATATTGTTAGTAAATAATATTTATTGTTTACTTTTTGTCTTTATTCTTTTATAGATAATTTTGTTGTAGCAAGTATTTTTGTTTAAGGGAATTCAGTAGGATATTGTTTTTTTTTTCTTTGGAATGTAGGGTTTTTTTGCCATTTATTAGATACATGAACAACCATCTTTTTTTTTTTAATGCTCACATTCCTCAATTGTTTTCCTAATA
This sequence comes from Therioaphis trifolii, assembly GCA_027580255.1. NCBI lineage: Eukaryota > Metazoa > Arthropoda > Insecta > Hemiptera > Aphididae > Therioaphis > Therioaphis trifolii. The sequence continues at coordinate 34,111,840 of CM050408.1, read as the reverse complement.
TGTATTTTTTTTTTTTTTTTGTTTACTGCTAAATTTTAAAAATAGAAAATGTTTTACAAAACACGCCTTTATAAATAAATTTGTTAAGTTTGACTCTTTTCTAAAAACTTATCTTGTGATCACTGTATTTATTGTTTCTTAGATAAAATATTATAGATAAAACAATTGAGAATTATCAATTTTGTAATATTTATTTATTTTGTAACAATACCTGTAGTAGTATTGTTCAAAATAGTGTAACAAACTCATTTTAAAATTATTGCAATAAAATATGGTGTACATTGAATTTACAAGCCTTTTTATTTTCTACATACAATTTTTTTTTTAATCAATAATCATTAAGATTTTATAAGATGAATAATATTTATAATGTTATATCTTGATTTATAATTAGTTTTTAAATTAATGTTACAAAAATGGTATGTGTAATCGTAAGAAGTATGCAAACATGTGTGGGTTTGAATGCAAGATTAATGTAGTTTATTTTGTATGATACTTTTTTTAATTTATAAAACTTAAATACTAAGGTGAAGTAAAACGAGTACACTTTATACTATTTTATTCTGTAAATATTTTGGTTTCATTTACAAATGTATAAATATATAAATTGACAATTAATAATAGGATTTGTATTTGATGGAGTGTATTATTAAAAACAATTATTTTCTATTCATGTTTACAAATTACTTATCAAAAACATTTAGGAATTAAATATTCTTATTTATGATTACCTTCTTATTACAATCATACAAATTATTTAGTAAAGTTAATCTAGATAATTGCCATGGATATTCAACAGTAGGTTTTAATTTTATCTTAATAATAAATTAGTTGTTTGTTTTTAATACTTTGTGATATAGTTTTTTTTTTAATTTTATTGTTTTATCTTATATTTTTTCTGTCAATTAGCCCGATTCTATTAAAACTACATTTAAAGTATTGATAAAATCATTTCACAAGAAGCTGTATTTGTACAATTCTGTAATTACTTATCTGCCATTGATTAAATATACTACTGAATATATTTTCAATCAATAGTGTAACTAAAAAATGTCCATTAAAAAGATGTATGGAAAAATATTTACATTGAAGATATGTTGGAACTTTAATATGGGTATAGAAATTGAATTTATAATCTATATTTTCTATGCATATTTTAATGTAAGGTGTCTAAAATGTATAAAGTATTTAACCATTCTGCATTGTATGATAAAACTCAAAAGTTACAAAATAAAAATTTTGAATTACCCAGACAATATAATTAATATATTAAGCTAATTAAGCTCATATTAAAATCAGTTAACTCAAATATCATATCATATTTAAATGTTTAATATATTGACAAAAAACTCATAATTTATTGGTATCTGACTTAGTCATAACTATCAAGTTGTGTTAAATATATTATGATTATATTATGGCAATACAGTCTACCTATTGATAATTTGTTATAGAGTATGCTTCTATCTGAACAAAATATATTTAAGTAATGTGATAAATGTTCTATGCCCAGTAGATCATCCATTATTTATATTGACAAGGCAGGCCGTATAGCATATTGTACATGATTTTATATTACTGTATTACTTTATGATATACTGTACTTGTCTATGAATTTGGATGGTTTTTTTTAAAACTTAATGTCATGATGAAAATATGAGCGAGAACATAAAATCAGCAGAATATTCACATTCATTAGTTTAATAAAATTGTACATACAAGTATGTTATTATAATAAACAGGCATATTTTTTAAAATTTCAATGTGGTGTTCATTTGTGTTTATTTATGTATAAATTGTGGACTCTATAAATAGTAGACTAGTGGACACTACACTCTACACAACCACTACTAGTGGTTATACACTCATTAATTTTGTTGGATTAATTGCTTCACACTGGAAAACTAAAGGTTTGGCGGAGAGGGGGAAAGAATAGGCCTAAGATAAATAGTCCTTCTTAAAATGTATTAATCAAAGCTGATATCTCTCAAAGACTCAAACTTTTAAGATAGGTATTCTTAGTACCAACTTGATACATTTTGGACCCACATCATTTTATGAATATTAATGTTAGGTTATAAATGCAAATTTTTATATAATCAAGTAAAAATCAACCTTTTTTTAAATACACAAAGCGGGAGGGTGTAATAAATAATGGTTATATAGGTAACTTTATGAATATAAATTATATTTTGTATACATAATACCAATGTCGGTCTGGCTCATGAAAAATATTTTCAAAGGGCCCCTAAATAACAAAACATAGATATCAGAATCAATAACTACCTACTAAAGATAAATATTTCTTATCTTTTATTAGCGAGGAACTTTAATAATAATAATTAAATTTAATACATAAATTACATTTATAAAATTTTTTTTTTTCATTCTGTAGTAAACCTACACGTATGTATTGACATGTTGTGCTGATTTACTATATTTGGTTTGAATACTGAATGAGATATGTATCACTTTCACATCAATGCTCATATAGATCAAGTTAATTTAGTATCCAATATACAAATATCATTTTTCTGAGCCAAATATCAACATTTTTATTCATAAATAGATTGAACAATTCTAATATAAGTTTTGGTATTGGCGTGATCCTGTGGGGCTCCTATTTTAAGAATAGATCTCAGGGCCCCCGGGGATTGCCGGGTATCTGGGTGGGCTAGACCAACACTGCATAATACATCAACAAACATAGGAAAGTACCTAGTGAGTTATGAAGTACTAGGCATCTATGTATAAAGTATACTTTTACTCATAACAAAAAAAAAAAGAATTTAAAGTTTGATTGAAAAATTTTAGTATCAGACAATTAAAGATGCGCTTTGCATATTTATTCTTCTTCTTCTTCAGCTTTTACTGTCCTTGAAGGACTTTCGCTGCCTCTACTACTTTTTTCCAACTATCTCTGTCAATACTGTCTTCTAAAGTTAATCCCTGGGCGCACTTGTTTATATCTTCTTTAACCCTGTCTATCCAGCGCTGTCTAGGGCGACCCCTAGGTCTTTTCCCATTGATTTTTCCTTCCAGAGCTTTCTTTAGAATACCATTTGACCTCCATACATGGCCTGCCCACTCAATTCGTTTGCTCATAAGGTACGCGTTGATACCGGGTTTTTGATAAATTTGTTGTACTTCTACATTAGTTCTTCTTCTGTAAACTTCATTTTCTAGTATAGGTCCATAAATCCTTCTAAGAACTCTTCTTTCGAAACAAGCCATTTTTTCCTCATCTCCTTTAGTAGTCGACCAAGTTTCACATGCAAACGTTAGAACTGGCCGTAGGAAACTTAAGTACAGGCGTTCCTTTGATCGTCTAGAGAGGAGCTTTGATTTGAACAATTTTTCCAAAGCGTAGTAACCCTTATTAGCGGCTGATATCCTAATTTTAATTTCATTATGCATGTTATTGTATTGATTAATGTTTGCCCCAAGATATTTGAAGTTTTCCTCTTGTTGGAAGGTATAGTTTTCTACTACTAGGTCCGAGATATCCCTTGCTCCCCTTGTCATGACTAAATATTTGGTTTTATCCTGATTTACTTCTAGACCCATTGGCTTCGCTGCTTTTAACAAATCATTAGTTCTTATCATTACCTCTTGTCGCGTACTGCCTATTATAACTATGTCATCAGCATAGGCGAGTAGTGTACTATTTGGTAACAACTCTTTGCATATTTATAACTTTTTGCATATTTATTAAAAATTAAATTCATATATTACTACATTCCAAATAATATTCATACTAGCATCAAAAGCATAAATCATTTCCAAGGTATTTGATAAGTACCTTGTATAAATGCAAGGTTTATAGATAATCTATAAACCTTGGTATAAATGTGTATCTATAAGTTGATTAGTGCATTTATCTATCAAATATACTGATTGTTGACATACTAACTCGCAATGACAAAGCGTAGATCATATTTTTTCCATGGCTTAGATAAACATTAAACAAAGTAAGTAGATTATGCAAGTTCAAAGTTGTAATATGACTAAATATCAAATATACATTACAGTTTATCGATAAACTTGAGACGTGTCTTCAATAATAATTATGCCACGTATTGACTATCACCGCCAGAACATCACTTCACAAAATCTCGTATGGGAATGGAACACATGGACCAGCGACTTAACATCTATTTGAATTTTCATTATTATGAAACATTGTGTATGCAGGCATATGTTATATTGGAAACTATATAACAGATATTTAATGCGATAAGAAAAAAAGAAAATAAAATCAAGATTTATCAATGACATTTCTTTCAAATTGGTCATTTAAAAAATAATTAAGTGAGGGTTTATGGTGTATCATTTTTTTTAAAATCATTCACCACTGTTAACTACTAATCAAGGGAAACTATTATAATGTATTATAATCAGTGTGTAAACAATTTTTTTTAACACTGTTTTGATTACATTTATGAATTATGTGTTCAACATATTTCAAATATATTTCTAACTTTGCAACTCTAATTTTTCTACTAAATAAATATTTTAATTTTTTATAGTACCTACCTAATTGTATCAAATTAATATTATTACACATTGATTATTGTTAAATTTCTTTTACCCATTCTTAATGAAATATTTGTGTTGAAGTATGTAAGGTACCAATTGACAGTGGCGTAGCCAATGGGAAGTTATCAGGTTACAATTCGCTGTACAGATTACAATGTGATTTTTAAGTTTTTAGTTTCCTTAAATGGCAACTACCAATTATTAAATCATATTATGGAAGAGCATACTGTTTTAGTCATTTTAGACTCCGAGTGAAACAAAGAAAGAATTGGTTTTTAAGTTTTGTCTTTTTTGTTTTTATTTCTTATGTATGTAATCACTTTTTTGTGCAGTAATAATGCTCCAAAAGTTTCATCGAGCAATTCCATAGATCAGAAATTGGATTAATTGGTATTTGGAGAGTTAATTTTTCTTTCCTCTCTAAATTTTTCCATGTGTAAAACTGCCAGAAAACCTAGTAAATATGGAAAAATGTTCAGTAAACAATACTTCCACTAAATCTATTTTAGTTTTTTAATCATCTTCAAAAATTATAATGCTAGAAACTAGTAATTTTCACTAAATATCAACAAAATGATGATACGAATCTAGAAAATTTTCGAAAAAATTGACAACTTTAAGTCTAAAAATAGAACTTTGAAAATACATATTTTTTAAAGTTTATCTATGATAACATTTTTAGTATTTGAAATAAAGTTCTGAAAATGACCTTAAATCTTAAGTACCTATATTCTAATTTCTAATCTAACTATGCTAAAAATCGCAAAATTTTTAGTGAAGATTTTTTTTTGTAAAAGTTCAACTTAATTCTTATACGTTTATGGAATTGACTGATTACAAAAAAATATATATATATATTTCTTATAAAGTATTTAATACCTGATTAAAAATTCTGGAAATTTAATATGACATTGCTCATATACTTAACTAAAAATATTGAAAAGATCTCAATAATTATGACTTAATATTTTTTTAAAGTTTCAGGTCTTTGTGGTAAGGAACGAAAAGAAAAAAACAATGAAAATAAGTTGTCCAACATTTGTTTTACTAATTTATATTAATTAAATATTTTAATATTTGTATAGAAATACCTCTTACGACCACGCGGTTATATAAATAAAATATTCTAAATAGTTAGATTAAAATTAGTTTTTCATATTATTGAAACCTCTTTCATAGACCATGAGAAAAATATTTGTATTTTAATAAATGTTAAAATTAATGGAAACATCCTTGCCCATCATCATTATATTGTTCAATGATCAAAGAATAAATCATGGTGCGAATTCCTTCTTTTTTAGAAATGTAATCAAAAGTTAATATAAAATGTTTTGCATACTAATTGCAATGTGTTTACTATATTTTAATCTTGCCTTGATTTCAAGACATAGCCCAATGGTCGGCAACTGGCGGACCGCGGAAGGCACTGATTTGGATCGTCGACATATCTTTCTTTGATAGTTTAATAAGTAAGTTATTTCAATTTCAATCGTGATAATTAACAAAGGCGTCGTTTTGTAAAACATTTTTTTTATAAACAAGTAGAAAACAAAGTTAACGGTTTCTCACCTTGAACCTTGAGGGCTTAATTTGTATTAGATGTTCAACAAGAGTTCCCTATTTCAAGTTACTAGTCAAAGACAAGGAATGCGATTTATCATATAACATCACACGGCATGTTTACTCTTCAAATAATTTTAACATTTTAGTAATAACTAGGGCAGAGGACTTATAGCTCTAAAAAATTACCAAATATGCACTTAAATATACATTATATGCATTTAAAATTTTAAATGAAAAAATAAGAATTTTTTATACCTATTATTTTAATGAATAACTATATTTTATTTAAATTTTAAATACAACATAACATAGGTTTAGATACACAGCGATTACTGAAATATAAATAGACATGTCTGATCTCTGATGTCAACCAAGGTCATCTCCGTATCAATAGTATTTTGTGCCGTCAACAATATCATCTTATCTGTTTATAAATCAAATTTATTTTCGGAAAAAAAAATCTAATCGACAACCCTCGAGAAAAAACATGATCAAAATTTTAAATAATTTTAAGTTCAATATTATTTTCGTTCTATATTAAGTATATATATATATATAAATAAAAAATCGACAGAAATATATTGTTAAAATGATAAATTATTTAAAATATGCATCTAAAAGTAAAGATTAGAAGAAATATGCCCTAAAATTAAAAAAAAAAAATCGAAATATGCATTTTTACGCGAAATAAAATTTAAAAACTAGCTTTGTTACAGCATGAAACGTATTTGTATCTTATTCTGCTATTTTTGTAATTGCGCAAAAAAAATATGCAAACGCTATATGTCCTCTGCCCTAGTAATAATTATTAAATAATGTAATAAAATTAATTTTTTTCTACGGACCCCGTTTACGTATTATTTTAGTTTTCCGGACTCCAGTAGAAATCACTTGCCGACCCCTGATTAGCCTATATGTCTTGAACAGATAAATACACTTATTAACTATATTTAAACACAGGTACTTACCGTAGTAATAATTTATACTTGTATATTTTTTTTTGAAATTTAGTGTAAAATGAATCTAATCTATAATTTTTGGTAAATATGTGAAAACATTTAAAGATATTTCCTCTAAATATCCAAAATTAATTTAAAAAAATTGAAATAAAATTATAATTTACCATTGAATTAAACCTAATTTTGCATTTGTGTATACATATATGTAATACATATATGAACTTCCCAATTTTCATGTTATAGAAATATAATCTCTAACATTGTTTCCATACTTATAACTTTGAGTAAAAATATACCAATATATTTTATGATTCTTTATATTTATATCTGTACCATATCTGTACCTATATTATATTAATATAGGTACATATACTCTTGTTTTGTGTAAATATTGATAAAAAAAAGTTCATTTTTACTTAATTACATCTGAATTTGTAATTATAATCCAATATAAAAATTCATTATAGTATATGGGGTCTTGAAAAATTATGCACTTGGTACCAAAATGCATCAGACGAGCATTGATACCTACACTAAATGTATACGTGCATACTCTTAAAGAAGTAGTTATGCGTTTATGAAAATAAGATAAATTTTGTTTTAAAGTACTTATATTGACATTTAAATAATTTCAACTATTATTCTTATGTACCTAACTGTTAGGTAAACTTTTTGCTCGATTTGCATAAGTTTTAATAGAAAATTATTTACGTATGGTGGACTATTTATTAACAATTGCTAATGTTCAAGTTGAAGAACACATTGTTGTGACATATTATTTTTGTAACTGGGAACCAATTTACTAGGAATTTTTCAGGAGCCAATTCAATTACAGAATTAAAATGTGGTATTAGAAAAAAAACAACGGATAAAAACGTACCTATTCTATTGTATAGGTGGCAGTGCTGACATTTATGCTGCATTTATAAAAAGCGCTACATAATAGGAAGGTATTGGCACATTGCTATTATACATGCATGCGTAATATCTAGCAATTGGTTACTATAATTAGTATTATTATTTAAATTATGTCTAGAAACAAAAATAAACACTACCTGCTTACTGTTTCAATGATTCTACTGATTCTAATATTGTAAAATTATGTGATACACAGCACGTACCAATCCACACATTACATAAAACTACATTACTCCGGCATAGGGTTGTTTCTTTTACTTTAAATGAATAAATTCAGGAAGGCTTTTAGAAAGAATTGATTTAGATTTTAAATGGTAAATGTGGTATACATATTACTTGCTGTTTCAAAAATGAACATTTCGTCTCACACCAAGTTAGGACATTTGTTCATCGAGAAATATCAGCAATGGGACTGATACGTTAGGTCTCCTTGTATTTATGTTTTGTAAATCAATTCAATCACTATTTGTATTCATATATTATCACAATAATATACGTAATGTAATATTTGTAAATGTATTTTAATGGTTACATTCTTTTAATAAATATATTTTTTGAAATTAATGCTTTATTATAACTGCTTTTGTCTAATTTTTATACTCTGAGTGAAGCGAAGGCTCTTATTGTTTTGCAATGATGCTAGCAGAAAACATAACTTGATAGTTCAGGGAACCAAACTAACTAATGACGATGCTCCAAAATATCTTGGGATTAAACTGGACAGAACATTAACCTACAATCAACACCTTGAAGATGTAAAAAATAAACTGAAAACAAGGAATAATATTATTAGTAAACTAGCCGGAACAAGCTGGGGCTGTCGAGCAAATATAATACGCATATCGGCATTCGGCCCTAGCTTTGGTATACAGCGTCGCGGAGTATTGCGCCCCCGTTTGGGAGAGAAGTGTACATGCAAAAGAGTTTGACACCCAGTTGAATAATACTATGCGAATCATTACAGGCTGTGTCCGGGCTACCAACCTACAGTAGCTTCCAGTCCTTTCGAACATAGCCCCCCGGCGGCTCGAAGACATCTATCAACTGTCAAATTATTACAGAAAATCAATAAATCAGTGAATCTCCCTGTTTGTAACGATATAAATAGCGCACCATCTAAAAGATTAAGATCAAGGAACCCAATCTGGTCAATAGAATATAGTTTTGATAGCATCGAGGATATGTGGAAACAATACTGGGAAAAAGGTAACGCAAAAAATAGACAGCTGATTAGCGACCTAACTCAAAGAGTCCCAGGATTTGACTGCCCGAGAGCCTTATGGACCAATCTAAACAGGATGCGAACGGAGCAGGGTAATCGTAATTGTAACTACCTGCTACATAAATGGAAGATAAAAAACTCTCCCTTATGCGACTGCGGGCAAATACAATCCATCAAACACATTGTGGAGGAATGTCCTCAAACTAGATACAAGGGAGGAATAGAAGGACTTCACAAGGGCGATTAATATTTATTATTTTTTATTTACTTTTTTTTATCTGGAGACATATGTAACCTTAACTTTGTCCAAAAGTTTTATCCAGAAATTCTATAGATCGGAAATTTTATGTAGATGACTTGGATGGTTAATTAAGCCTTATTTCAATAGTTTTTCCAGGCCATGGGAAAAACAGCTAAATATGGAGTAAAAACAGCGATATTTGCCGTAAACAGCACTTTCATTAAATCGGCTTTAGTAATTTTGTCATTACCTACTCCAAAAGTAATGTTCCTAGAAACTTGAAATTTTCACCATTTATATTATTAACGAATTACTACATACAATAAAAAAAATTTCAAAAAAATTTGATGATGTTTGGGCTAAAAATAGAAATTTCAAAATACATTGTTCTTTAAAAGTTTATTCCTAATAAAGATTTGATATTTGGTTTTTTAAGTTTTGAATATTTGATAATAACTTTTGAAAATTTACTATTACTTTACTCAAATATTTCTCTAACGATTCTAAAAAAAATTCAAAAATCGTGACTCCAGATTTTTTTTTTAATACCGTTTAAGTAAATTATACGATTATTACGTGATTAACTGTTTTACGTAAATTTTCAACTTTGAATATTTATTTGAAGAAATAGGTCCATACATTCCATATATTTTAATTCTGAAGCTTTTCTCAAAATCGTTTAACTAAAGAAATTATCTATCATCTCTTTAAAATTCAATACACCCATGACCCACCCCCATTAACGTGTCCGAGGAGAAAAGAATACCACATGGAGCGAAGTACGTATTTGAAAAAAAAGCATATATGCATAGTATTTTCTCAAACTGTGTCTATTTATAATGACGAGGCTGCAATCAAGACTTCTGATCTTAATTGGACGCAGATATATCTCAGAAAATTTAGACAAGTTGTTTGGGTAGTGTATTCTATGGCTTGACAGAGTTTGTCAAAAATCAATTAAATGTTTAGTTCATCATTGTTGGTCACTCTCTTATGGTCTGATATTCGTATTAACTTTACCTAAGATCCTGTTACTCGTAACTTACTTTGCTTTGCCTTACTTTAAAATTTTCAGTTAAATTTTTATTTTACTTGAAAAATCACTAGAATGATTAGGTATTTTAGTTGGGTATCACTAACAATGTTATTGCGATTGAACACTTAATGAATTATATTCAATACCCATCAATATTTGAAACTTTTTTTCTTCTATTAAAATACATTCAAAAATTGTTTACATAAAAATAATAAGTTATAATGATAATTTTGAATGTTTTAACTTGAAACGTACGAAAAGGAGACCGTCCAATAACAGAACATTTGAAAATATATATTTTAACAGTTAAAAAGTTTTTTGTTTTGTATTACTTTGGAAAATATCTAGCTTAATTTCTTTTTAACCGGCAGGGAATGTTTTGTGAGGTTTTAGAGAGGTCACGTTGATGATCAAAGAGTTTTTATAGTTGATTAATTTATATCTTAAACTTTAAAGTTAAATTTTTCTTGGCGCTCACCTGAGTTGATCTTAACATCTGTATTAGGTATATTTTATTTATTACAAATGTTTCATTTATACCTATCGGGAGACCTCATTTCACCAGTATTCCCCTAAGAGGTAATACGGTACATACACAAAACAAAATTGCTAAAAAAAAAAGAATGCGGCATGAAAAAGTTTAGTGGAGATTATTCATTCATAATAACTCACTTGACATATATTTAAATTTGAATTGTTATTTTCTAAAAATTTGTAACTTTTTTTGCTGTATTGAACTTTTGTCACAGTTGATCAATATTATTTTTGGTAGTTAGAAAAACAAGATTAACATTATTTATAACATAATAGTAAATTATTGAAGATAAGACTATAAGAATGTAAATTTTGATAAATGTACTTAGAATTGCCGAGTGTACTTCAATGCATTATTTTTATTCGATTTATTGTGAGATTTACCTGAGTATTTACTTCGAATTACCAAAAGTTTCGAACCATCGAGAGTCGACTGTACGTTGTATAATTGTATACCTGCACCGTTGTGGCGTTGTCGATGAATACCTAGGACTTTTTTTTAAATCATTAAAAACCAGTTTTTTTTGTCTGCGAACCGGATTTGAATCGAATGGACGAAGAGCATCATATATAAATTTACCTAGCTGTATATGTATATCACCATATTCAGTTATACATGTACAATGTACATACATATAGAATATTATTTAAGTGTTATGTTCGTGGTTTGTGTTTTAAATCAATAGTTTTTTGTGTAGTACTAATTACATATTATGATCGTTATTTTACTACAATATTTTAATTATTACATTTATTAGTTTTCACTGTTTAGTAATAGAAAAGTATTCATTTAAAATATGTGTGTACAGTACCCATAATTATTATATGTTTTTATTAATGATTAGATAACGAAAGTAAGTACTTATACATAATTTTGAAATTTATATTTTAGGTAGGTACGTATTTTCGACTAATACGACCTTCGACGCCTAAATAAGGAAAATGTGTGAATAAAATACTCTGAAGTTATCTCGATTTTGATTTATTCTAGTTCGATTAAAATTACATTAGTGAAGTGTTTAATATTTTAATCTGGAAATTGAATTAAATTTTAATAAATCTCATTTACATAATAGGTAAATATTAAATAATGTATTTATAAATAGTCCTTTTCTTTATTTAAATACCTTCAAAGCTTCACTGGTTATTTTTCATAGATATTCTTCGATGAAAATGATTGATAAATCAAAAACAATTTAGCTTGTTCAAATTTGTGATTGTATTAAACATACCTATAAAATACAACCTTGTATTATATTCAGTATTTTTAATTTAAAAATACAATAATTTTTCTGACCATTGATGAAACAACATACGATTACGTAATTATTATAATTCATATTCTTGGTTATATTGAAAAATATGCTAATGAAGTGGATGCCACTAAGCCAGTAATAGGATGATAAAATTCTATATCCTTTCAGTAGTAAACGCACATCATTTCATACGTAAGCTGAAAGTTTTCATTATATTTTATTCATATAATATATATATATATATATATATAATGTATATATAAAATACTATTTTATAATATTATTTAATTTAATTTTGCTTAATTTAGACATCAGAATTGTTTAAAACCCTAAGGAAGTACCCATCACTTTTTATATTTAAAAAAATGAGCGTATATTTATTGTTTTAGGTTAAAATAGTATAATTAAAATATATAATGAAAATAAAAGCATTATTAGAATTAAATCTGTATTGATTGTATATCATTATAATTTTATCAAAATTTGATGTGAAATTTGCAAAAAATTTTGTGGTTTCATAAATGAAAAGATTAATTTTTAATATAAGTTAAGTTGATCTGTAAATAAATATATTCATTGGAATATATGATATGTTTTGGCTGAGAAAGTTTACTATACTTCCTTCTAGCAAAATCAATGTGGACTTAGTAAAGTTTAAATCTGATCTTTTTAGAGTTAGACCCAAAAATGACCCGACACAGTTAAATAAACTCTTCCAATTGAATGGATTTATTACTGTCCCTTACAACTCAACTCAAAATTGTCTTCGATTCATGTGGGGTTTAATACGTTTTGTTTTTCTGTACTATCTGATTCGATGAAAGATTCGTAAAAGTGAAATGAGGAAATATTCATCTTCTTGTTTATTTTGATTTCTGAAAAAAGTAAAAAAATCCTCGAGAAAAAAAAAGATAAATTAGAAACCTCGAAAAATGCCAAATGGTGTCCGTACGTCACCGCAGTACTCACACACACGGCAATAAGAATTAATGAAATAACACCCAGTCCGTCGGAAGTCACAAATAATTATCATGACACGATAATAATAATAATAATAATAATAATCATAACAATGATAATACTAATGGTATTGCTTTACGCATTTATAGCGAGAACATAATAAGCGACGGCGGGTTCGGAAAAACCTGTTGTAGGGCGCATTACTATTAAGAAAAATGCACATGCGACTTGCGCTCGGCCCGTTTGTACAGTTTATTAACGTAATTATGACAGTTATAATATGGTGCCGTGGCCGTGACTTGGAGTGACCGTGTGGATTTTCCGTTGTCTGTTTTACCGCCACGTTTGGTACACGCCGTGACAGCGGCGACGGCGCGGCGGCGTCCGCGTCGAGCGGGCAATCAAAGTTCAGACGCGGGGGGCAGTAGTACACGTTCGGTTGTTGGCCACTGTGAAAGTACGACTGCACTGTTCGCGCGCGCCACATATATGCAGGTAAATCGCGTTTGAATTCGTTTTATGAATACACACGTACACACGTACACGTACACACACACACACACACACACACACACACACACATATTAAAATTACATAAATTCGAATTCAATTTCGACTGATATTATGTATGTGCTTGATTTTTTTCACGTTAAATTTAACCCTCAGTAAACGCATACACACACACACATAATAAATAGGTATATATATATATAATTATATTGCTAATTATATTAGTCTGACGATATTATTAGTGTGGTTGCACTCGTAATAACGATCGGACGAATTGCTGTATTGAATACCTACCGCTGCGGTTTATGTATTAATCCTACCGCGGATTGTGTTCGGTAAGTGCGACTACAAAACAACGCATACGTATTATACACCTATTATTATATATCATGTAGTGTAGGTATATGTCAACGTCATAATAATTAAAAGCATTCAAACATTACTAGACGTGACTGCAGTACTTTCACGCATGGTACCGACCGCTTTAAATTATGTCTGTGTTTATGTGTATTGTGTATGTATCTGTATGTGCACAGTGTGTATGTATGCGTTTCGTTAATTCACAAAAGGTCAAAACCTCATATGTTAGTTGAAAGCTATAATTAGAAAATTTAAGAATAGTATTATTTTTATCCTGTGCCTAATCTATAAACTATTGTGTCGAATGTTCAAGTACCTACCTACGAATTAATGATTAACTTGAATTTTACGTTATAGGTTCGTCTATACTACATTATTTAATAAAACTATGTATATAAGATATATATATATATATATATGACTGATAATATAATTTACGTATGGGTCACATGTAATTAATTTGATAGTAATAAATAATGTTCTGTTTTTTCTTTGCGTAACTCTTTTTTCGTACCTATCATAAGAGAATATAGAATATATTAACTCAATCATATGTTATCATTTGTAGTATTTGTCTCATAAAAATATTTTTGCAGGTACACAGTGTAGCGTACTCCGAACTGATTCGCATACTAGCTCGCGCATGTAATATATTATTATTATCCGATAATAAAAGTAATTTTTCGTTAAGTTTTGAGCTTATTGGTTTATGGTTTATTTATTCAATCTTATATATGTAGGTGTAGTTGAGCACTAGTCATTAAAATCAATATCATCACATAAATCGTAGTATTCACATATTATATCGCAGTCGAAAAGATTGAAAATGAATGCATCTGTTGAAGTTTGTTAATATTTTCAAAATATAGAAATGCATTTTAATACTTTTGATTTTGATACGTCCATTCATATTTCAAGAATATAAAACAAACGATAGAAAACACAAATACAGTAAGGAAAACTGAGTGAATGTGTAATTATGTGTGTGGTAGACTTTTATCATTGTAGGTCATGTACTGTAGTCTGGCCCAGTAATATTGATCTCGTTTCAACAACATTGCCTCTCACGAGTATACGTGTACATAATGTATAATATATTATGAATGAACTTAGTGATGAATTTCAAAACTAAATTCTTTTATTTTTAAATTAGTAGTTTCGACAAAAAAATTTCAACATGAAATACATTAAATATCCATTACTCGTATTTACCCGAATACATCTAACTAACTCAGATTGATTATATGTTTTCCGGAAAAATATAGTGTACACGGAGGTATGACCTTAAAAAACTCACGTATTAACTGATTTTATTTTTCATTAAAAGTTACGTATTAAATATCTACGTTGTACAAATGCTATTAAATACAACTTTAAATTCGATGATGACGCCTTAACGACTACGTGTCCCATATTTAATAATTAATTAGGTATCGAATTTTACCAATTTGATTTACAAGCGTGTAAAAGAGTTTTGTACGTGCGTAACGTTGTAAGGCACAGTTAATATTATTTTAGATTCATTAAAAAAACAATTTTATTGAGACAAAATTCTCGATCGCACCTATCGATGAGACGTGTACCGATCTGAAAACTTTCTTAGTATAAAATTATGTATGACTGAACTTTATGTCGCGATAATATGTTAATGCTATTTTGTACCTTGGTAGACTCGTGGCATAAAAACACCAAAACATTTTACTCGTTTGTTATTTGCTTTGAATGCAAATAATAAAGAAATCGTTTGTATAGTTCATATGTGTATACACATGAGTTAATATATAGATTGAAAATATTTTTGATAAAAAAACTCTGAGTATACGTCATATGTACCTAAATGGCTGTTTATAGTATACTATAAAGGACATTTAGGTTCTTCAGGTTTATACATTCATATACAAACATACAATGTATTGTAATTATTAATTATAGATAAACTGACTATGATTAATAAAATTATTACTATGTTATAGTTTATTTACTGTAACAACTATCTATACTTGCATTTACAAAAAAAGTTAAAAAAAATATCCAAGAGAGAAATCATTATAAAGTTATACAAGTGAAAAATATGTTTAATCCAGTGGCGTATACAAGGGAGATGTAAGGAGTTCAAACCCTTCCCAAATATTGGAAATTCAACAAGTCATAATACTAATTTATATTTTTTAATCACGTTAAACTATTTTTACCTTAAAACCCCAACCGCAAAAATAATACTCAACACCTGGTCTAATCTGTTAAGCGACCCGGGAGTACGAAAAAAAATATTCTATAACTCACGGAAGAATGATCAGCTGACCTGGTTGCCTTGAACGTTGTTCCGCAAAAAACCCATCCCCTTCTGCAGCATAGATTTTGTAGGTCACACAGTTTCACCCTTCGTTATTGTCCCTTGTTCATTTGAAAAATTCAATAATTTTTTATTATTTTATAATGTCTTTAAAAACATACTTTAAAATTATCAAAGACTTCATTAAAAACATCTGTATTTTAATGGATATTTACACCTTTATAAACTAAATAAATATATTTTAAGTACAGTTTTCTCACTAAACGCTAACATAAAAGCTAAATTTATATGACATATTAAACTCGTTATTAATTCACTCACGTAATTTTTTTCTGATTTTTATTTTTTTATTGATTCTGTATGTCGATGTATCGATTGATTAAATGATGGACACAAATACACGATGGAAGGTTAAGAGTTAAGTTAGATTAAAGTGTTGACAAAGGTTTTTTTTAACATTTTAATATTTATCTTAACTGCACTTTACTTTATACATACAATCTGCCATATAGCCATTGATACAATCACATTATATTTACGTAAACATAAATTGTACCTTTTTAGAAAGTATTATACACGGGCAATTTGAAATACCTACGTAATACTTTAAAGTAATCTATACAATGTTCACTACCTCAAAATAATGACTATAAAATGTTATAAACGTTTAACAAATTATGTTATCATATTATAATAGTATTAATATACATGTCACTGTATTTATTAATTGTTAAGCGTGTGTTCTACATATTTTATTCAAATTTAATTTTTTCAATAAATACTTAATTACAATTTTTATCTTAAGGGTACTATTATAATTATAGTTATTTTCATATTTATTGATTTTTGTTAATATATATTTGATTTTTAATATCAAATCTGTTATTATTATTACTATTATTACATACGATTTTAAATAGTGTTTAACCACTAAAATGTATTCAAATAATTTTTTTTATCATTTACCTTTACCCTTGGGCTCAGCTCTTAATTATCTTTATTTTATATTGGTTTGGACTCTAGGTTATCTGTTGGAATAATAATATTAGCTTATTTATCTCAATATCATTTGGCTTTTATTTTAGTTTTTGACTATTGAAAGTTTTTACTTATTGAAAATAAATTATAGCAGTACCACATTCCTACATCACACAGCATTTTTTTCTAAATATTTTAAAGTAGGTATACCTGTATAATATTTTTATTTATAAAACATTTTGAATCTAAATATTATTATTTACAATAAGTATACCTACATTTTAATAATATAATATTTATTTGTTTACCAAATTACTTTTAAAACGCATACCTTTGAAGATTATTTTATATTTATCAACTTTTAATAAAAAATATTTATAGAACCAATTTACACGTCAATATCATGTTTTTGCATATATTTTTTTAATTTATTTTGTTCTCCATAAATATTTTAAAATTGTCCCAAGTATCATTATTTGTTTGATTCAACCATATTGTAAAATATATAGTGTGCTCATCTAAACATATCCTCTTAAAAATATTCACAACTTAAATATCGTTTATTTTTTAACGTAATAAACTTACTTATATTTATATATGTAATATTCATGAAAACAATAGATAAATTAATGTTAATTGATTAAAAATAATACTAAATTCATGAATAAAAATGAAAAATATTTTTTACGTTTTACGTGAAAATAGTCCATTGAGTCGTAATTTCAACTTATAACGGATAAAAAAGGGATTAATCGAGTTGAGTTTTAAAAAAACCTAAACTATAAATAAGAAAATATCTGTCGACTTTATTGAATTTTTTACGAAATGAATTATTTAAAATTTTATAAGATTTTGATTAAAAAAAATCTAATTTACAAGATAATAATAATTTTTGATAAATGTATAACTTGAAATGCATATAAAAATAAATCACGTCTAAAAGTTTTTTGAATTTCATCATCATTGTTAGAAAACTATCTTTACGAATAGGATAATATTACAAAAAAAAAAAAAAACAAACACATCATTGCAAAACCAATACATTCTTCGTTTCACTCAGAATCTAAATTTGAATGAAATCTTACTTTTACTAAACTGAATAACATGTTGTGTGATAAATAAGTATTATTATTAAATTTAACTGTCTTAACCGTATTTTTCTTTTAAATACAATTATTTTTAAACGTATTCCTGAACTGTATCATTTCTGATATCAGTATCCTATTAGTATTAGATCTGGCCATCACTTGACTGGCCTGCTTCGTAGTTTCACCTATGTATTAAAGTATTTATCAGGGGTGGACTGGCTATGCATGAGTCCTGTCAGCCAATTTTTTACTTGTAGCCTCATAGAAGTATTCTTAAAAATAAATATGAATTAAAACTGCACGTATCATATAAATGGCGTTTAGTGAGTTGCTCTAGGGGTTTCTTACTTCCAATATATGATTATATTATGAGTAAAAGTAACTTGAAATTAACAAGGTCCCCAGGGGCGGACTGGCCAGGCGGGACACCGGGAAAAATCCCGGTGGCCCGTTACAATAATAGATTAAATGGCCTGATAATATTTTAGACATTAAAAATATAGTGTACGAAAAAACATAAAAATATATTAAACATAATGCATAAATAAGTATTACCTTATCATCTCGTGTGATTTTAAGTATTTTATTAATCGATAATATTATAATATTATTATGAAGTGAACGAGAGTATTCTGGATAAGCTATTATTAGCTCTATAAGCTATATTTCGTTTAAACAAAAGTGATAAATTTGTCGAATGGGTAAATAATCAACTAGAATTGCAAGATTTGGATAGTGAAATTTATCTTCAAGAACAATACGAGATCAAACGATTAAGGAAAAAAAAACGAATGACTGATGAATTTTTAAACGATGACCCAATTAATGATGCAAAACAAAAATATACAGTTGAAGTTCATAATCAGGTGATGGATAGAATAGTTGAAAGTATGAATTCAAGATTTGTGAACAATAGTCCATTATACATGGATTTATCGCTCCTATCCCCAGTCAAATTCAATAGTTTTAAACTTGGTTTACCAAAAACAGCCTTGAAAGCTCTCTCCAAAAATTTAATCCGATTTTCAATTAATGATAATTTGGAAGAAAACCATCGAAAATTAACAGAAGAATTAGTACGTTTTGGCAATAGATGGGATAACTTTGAAAAATCAGTTGAAGACGAATATGATTTTGAAAATTTCAATTCGGAAGATGAAAACCAAGAAACTGAAAAAACTGCCGGATTAAATATGACCTGTAAAACATGCAAACATTGTGCTTGTTGCTGTTTAAAGTTATTAGTCAAATACAATTTGTAAAGTAATGCGTATACAAATTTATCTTTGGCTTATAATTATCTTTTAACTCTACCAGTAACACAAGTAGCATGTGAGAGGTCATTTTCGACACTAAAATTCATAAAAAATCGATTACGAAATACTCTAACTAATGAGAATTTGGAAGCGTTTATGTTGATGTCCGTGGAAAAGCGAATATTAGCTTCTATAGATGACGATATTTTAATAGACAGAATCGGGGAAACTAGCGAAGTTATGAAAAAAAAACCTAATTATGTAAAAAAGGAATTACTTTAAGAGTTAATTTTAATATATAAGTATTGTAGGTATTAAAATGTGTACATTGTAACTATAAAAAAATATCTTATATATTATTTTTGAAATTTTTATATCTATATAAAATTTTGAAAATATTTTTAAATAATAAAGGTTTTTAATCATTAATTTTTTTTATATACTTATGACCAAATAAATCGTTGGTCCCCTGTTAATTTTTGGCCTGGCAAAAAAAAATTCCCGGCCTGAAATATAAACCCAGTCCGCCCCTGAAGGTACCAATAAGCAGGGCCGGCGAGAGGGTGGGGCAGTAGGGGCCAGAGCCCCGGGGCCCGGACCTTCGAGGGGGCCCGTTGTCCAGAGGCGTATTTAGGCATAGCCGCTCAGGCCCTGTAGACCCGGGCCATTATCGTCCGTTTGCTCAAAATTAAACAACTATGTATAATATTATATACCTACTAGCTATATTGTATGAAATACGCAACACAGAACACACATAGATAACAAAAAAAACACGAATTCACTGATGGTTCGATCGGTTTAATCACGTAGTTGGTTTTTATATAGTGTGTGCTATTAATAATATGGTTGATATATTATATAATGTAGTCGTAAATTCCTAAATTTTGACATGAAAAAGACCAGAAAGGGAACACTTTAACTGTACCTAATTATTCGTTAATTACCGTTCAATAGTTCATTATTTTCTTCAATTTTAATGAAAGATTTTGTATACCAAATATTGTTTTTTTTTTTTATTTACAATTCATCCAACTTAAATATTATGTATCGCTACTGTCTTAAAATGCTATACAGCTATATAAATCTCAGTAAAATAAGTGTATATAAGTGACGGGGCCCGGAAATAATCAGCCCTGGGGCCCACCAAAGCTCTCGCCTGCCCTGCCAATAAGTTATTTATTTGTATATTTATACAAACAATTTTAACTATATACAAATTTTCAAAGTACACTACCTACTATGTAAATAAGCCTGAATACCAAGTGAATATTTGTGAGAAAATAGTACTTTTCATCTACACGCTTTAAACTTAGTTATATTCTGTTTTTATAATAACGTAATTCACCAGACGTAATAACTAGGGCTAGTTTAATGACCTAAAAAACCTAAAAAAATGACCTTAAAATAATTTATCGCGTTTATCGCGAGTAATATGTTGCTGAATTGTAAACTTTTTATCTGCTGAAACCTTTAACTTCACAGACTTTACAATACAACACTGAACCATCGGTAGAAAAGACGTCCGAGCCACATTCCGAATCATAAAGTCGCATACGATTCGATTGCGATGATTTTTGTTTCGGCATATTGCACAAATATATCGATACACACTCACGAAAGTCAAAATAATAACTATGTGTTATTAAGATATGACGTTGGCAAATGACATATACTTTATTGTAAATATTATAATTGAAATTTTTAAATATTTTCAATTTTCAATTAATTTTCTCATAATATTCGTCTTAATTCACCTTAATTAAAAATATTCTACCTTTCTCCTCCTTTTGTCCAGTTGATAATTCCTCCCAATTATTGTGCAAAGCTGCAACTACTGAGTTCCAAGCCAACATCTTCATTAACTTGTCATCGTAATTTTTAGAGCCAAGATCCCACAAACAAGGCCTTGACACTACCTCAATAATTAATTTTTTGAAGTCAAACATATTTTTTGACAAATCAAAATTAAAAATATATGTTTCAAAAAATAATTTCACCGCATGCGTTTCTACCGCGTCGTATGGTCGGTATAATTTAAATACAAGTGTTTTATATTGATAACGACGTGCGGCGCTGCCGGATCACCGCAGCATGTTGCGGTGAAAACTCGCCGCATACGGCAACACCACGTCTAGTGGCCCATTCGATAAAAAACAATACGTTATGTAAATAAACCCAACGCATGCGGTGATAACGCATCTCGCCGTATGCGGCAAAAACGCATCGTGTGGCCCGGACCTAAATAGGAAGGTATCCATCAAAACCACCATACACTGTTTTTTTTTAGATTCTGAGTGAAGCGAAGGATCTTATGGTTTTACAATGATGTTTATTTTTTCTTTTTATTTATTTATTTTTTTTTTTTCTGTAAACACTTTTTCGTATAGAAATCCTTGTCCAAAAGTTTCGTCCAGCAACTCTTTAGATTCAAAATTGAACTGAGATGGTACTTTAGAGAGGTCATTTTTCCAAAATCTCCATAGTTTTTCCAGTAATCAAGAATAACGATCGAAAAACTGAGTAAAAACGGTAAAATCGGTAAAAATCCGTGGTAAACGAGATTTTTACTGTTCAGATTTTAGGTATTTAGTCATAAATCGCCCTCTTCCTCTCACCGGTTTTTTATAGTAGCAATTTCTCTTACCTATAAAAAAACTTACAGTATATCATTATATGTGATATGGTAATAGTATCTGCAGTATAAAAATCTAGCAAGTGCTCTAGAATGTTGTATATCGTAAGTACTTTCAGTAGAGCCCATGATAACAAAATATAAATTTATTTATTTATTATACAAACATTTAAGAGAAGAAAAACGAACATCATTAAGCTAATATTTTTTGTCGTGCTTTTGATCTTGCAAAATCTTCAATATATTTTTTACTACTTTTAGGTGAAATAAAAAAAATTTAAAAAAAATTTCGGTATCAGTAAGTTTCTACAGAATGCAATTTTTAATTTTAAGTTCGGTAAAATTCGTATTGAGGAATTTTGTTTTCAATGCATTTAATGTTTGAATTATGACTTAAATGTCTCTTATAATAATTGGCTCTTTAAAAAAATGTAATTTAATAATATTATCAATTTTTTTGTATAATATGAAAAAGAAGCTACGTAGCTTCTACGTACGTAGTATATTGCACTCCCTCATAAAGTTTCAAAATAAACATGCTTTTATAAGCTCTCATAAAAAAGTGTTGGATTCTTTTGATTCATTGAAATATTTGGAAATAGTTTAATAGATATAGATATATTATGTTATAAATAATACGAACCTATCTTAAAATCATAGATGTAGGTAATAACTAAAAAGTCTTTGACTGCGCAGTGCGTTGTAAAATAGTCAATAGATGATATACTAATGTCTAATTATTTAAAGATTTAATATACACGATTATTGTTATAAATTCGTTTACATCAATTTCCTATTTTTGATGTTTGTAAAAATAATTGGTCCACGTAATCTTTATGAAACACGAGATATGGATTGAAATATATGAAAAAAAATTCTACTGGATTTCAAATTCTTAATTGTCCAATGGTTTGATTGAAATAACTAGCCAATAATGCAAGTGAGAACAGTGAAATATTTAAACAGAATTTATTATACTGAAACGTTACACAAAATCGTTAAAAATTGTTTTTTTTAAATTAAATACATCCATGACTACCGGTTTCTCATACACATATTAATTTTATTAAATATTATAATTATTATTGTTGAAATTAAATATTAATACTGAGTTGAAATACTGTTGTAGGTAAAGAAATTATCAATTGAAATACATTTTTTATGTAGTTACACATATACCTATGTATTTAAATTTAATAAACTTAAATATTTATTTTAAATTTTATTTTGTTATAGGAAAGTTTGATTTACTATCCATGTACTATCAATTACGACGGGGTAGTAGACAAATACAAAGTCCAATAAGAATATCGTTTAAAAGATATTCAAAAATATGGAGACTGGTTTGTACAACTTTAATGAAAACTATCAATTTCACAATCAGTTTTCCGGTAGTTATATTACTATTTATTGTCATACCAGTCACTCTTGTGTTCAAATGGATAGTGTCTATTGCTCATCGAATCGCTTGTTTAGGTGGTAAGTAATACGCGTTAAAAGATAAAAATTATTAATGTCAATTGACTTTAATTTAAAAAACGTAAAAATGATCTCTTTTAAAGTGAAATTACGTTTAATCATTAGTTTAGATGATATTGTAAATACTGCTGATGCTGGATCAATAAATGTTAGTAGCCGAAGCCGGGACATTTTATAAAATTAACCTACCCTAAGAACGTGCACAATTTATATTTTTTCTGTTTTTGCATTGGATTTATAAGTTATTATAATTTTATTATAACCTGATTAAGTAAAGTTAAAATTTTAATTCAAACAATAACTTTTGATCTTGATATAAGTAAACAATTATAAATTATAGCAAATAGATATGCATTGATTATTAACATGGTTGTTATTAGTAATGATAACTACGAATCGTTTGAATGTATAATATGGTCTAAGTATCTAATTATGATTCTAAACTTTGTATTTAAATCGTCTAATAACCATATGTTTAAGGTTTGTGGTGTATGAATAAATAAAATGTTTAATTTTATTTAATGATGGATTTATGATATTAATTAGTTTTAAAATTATTATCATTTATTAGCTATAAAATAATGAATATTGAATAATATATATATTTATATATTTATATATTTATATATTAGTACAACAAATTAAAAACAATTGTATGTTTTTAAAACTAATTATATTCATTATTTTTTACAGTTTTAGGAAATGTAATGACCAACAACGAAATTCGTTGGTTGGGTGATTCTTGGCGTCATTCTACTGTTTTTGCCATTTTTATTCTTGACTCCGAGATCGAATTGCGATATTTACAACAGCTCATCATTAATAAAGTACTGCCACAATGTCCACGATTGATCGAAAAACCAGTTGTATTATCAAACATATTGGGAAATTCACATTGTTGGATGTCTGATAGGAATTCATTTGATATTAATCAGCATGTTTTTAAAACATGTGATTACCCCATGGATAAACACAAACTCCAAGTAAAATTAATATCTTATAACTATTTTATTTAATACATCAATTAATGACATAACATGCATAATAAGTATAAAATTATAATATGAATTAATTGTTGTTATTATGTGCACTGTTGTATTAAACTATGTTTGATTTATGCTAATTATTAACAATTTACAAATCCATTATAATAATAACTCTATTATTTAAAATGATACTCAAGAAATAATATTTACTGCATTTACCAAATTTAAATTTTTTAGGAAGTTTGCGTGTCCATAGTTGAAATTTATGATTTCTAACACATATTTATATAATTTTGGTACTTACCTACCTATTAAGTTTTTAGTACTTTTATTTATATTTTAGATTCTGAACGAAGTGAAGAATGTATTGATTTTACTATGATGTGTGTTTTTTTTTTTTTTTTGTTTTTTTTTGTTTTTTTTTGTTTTTGTTTTTGTGTCTGTGTACACCATAACTACTCGAAATAATGCTTCAATTTTGAACTTCAGGGTATGTTTTCGGTGGCAAAACGAATATCGGAGGTACCTTAGAGAGGTCACAAGTGAAAATTCCCAAAAGTTTTCAAATGCCACGGGAAAAACAAACAAAAAATGAGGAAAAAACGGTACTTTTTGTGCAAAACCCGTTTTCGACGAAATCGATTTTTTTATTTAGCCGTTACTCAAAAACCAAAAATTGTAGATACTTGAAATTTTCACCAAATGTTTATATTGAAATCATCTATACGTGGTAATATTTTTGAACACTTTTGACTTTTTTTGAGCTTTTTATAGACAATTTAAATTTTTGACTTTTCTTAGTTTTTTTTTCTGAAAAGTGGATAAAAAAAATTTGGCCGGGCAAAAAATCTTGAAAATTTAATATAAAGTTCCTCATAAGAAGTACTTATCGGTATAAAAAAAAATTCAAAGCGAAATGCACACCTTTTTTTTTATAAGCATAAAAAGTTTAAATTTTTATGAAATATTGAAAAATCGCGAAAATTTGAACTTATTTTTTTCTGAAATGTGGATAAAAAAAATTTGGTTGGCCATAAAACTTTGAAAATTTAGTACGAGGTTCCTCATTAGAAGTACTTATTGCTATTAAAAAAAATCAAAAATCGTGAGTCACAATTTTTTTTTATAAGCATCTAAAGTTCAAACGTTTACGAAATAATTACATGATTGCGTAAAATAATAATTTAGCCTTAAACGATTTTTGATATTTGTTCTTATTCAAAAAGTATAAGTCGAAAAAACTTGAAACTTTCACCAAATGTTTATATTGGAATCATCTATACGTAGTACAATTTTTGTAAACTTTAGACTTTTTTTGAGCTTTTAATAGACAATTGAAATTTTCAATAACAATTTTTTGGCCCTACCAAATCGCTTGAAAATTTAATAGAAGGTTTTGAATAAGTTGATCTAAGAGTGATTCAAAAATTATTCAAATACATAGGCACAATTTTTTTTTATAAGCAGTTGAAGTTCAAAAATCGACAAAATTTGTCAATATCACGAATATTTGCAAATTATTTTGTAGTTGAAAATGTATAAAAATTTTTGTATTCAAAGATAAGAAATGAAAATATTATGTAATATCACAGCTGATAAAGATAATTAAATAGATTAAGTTTATTATAATATAATCAGTAGCTGACAGCTGTTCTATACAAAATATTGGTAGATTGTAAACACAAGGTGTATAACGTACCTTTACATGGTTGAATAGAACGTTACTAACTTCCAATTTCCAGTTATTTTAATGTGTGTATCAGTTCCATAAACATGCGGATTTTATATATTATTATTAATTATTAATATTTAAATAGACGTAGCCACGGAGCATTCAGCATATATGGACGGCGGGGTCGGGTGGTACCGTCACGATAGTGCATTTAGG
Source organism: Therioaphis trifolii (assembly GCA_027580255.1). Lineage (NCBI taxonomy): Eukaryota > Metazoa > Arthropoda > Insecta > Hemiptera > Aphididae > Therioaphis > Therioaphis trifolii. The sequence continues at coordinate 34,085,139 of CM050408.1, read as the reverse complement.
CAAATAATATGGTATTTACCTACGCCCTATCTATGCACATCCTGGTTTGTCCAATGCTCACGAGCAGAAGTCACATGAATAGGCAAATGTAAATTTAACCCAATCTAGGATATTAAAATAAAATATATATTACAATTTAAGGCTGACATCTTCATCTTCGTTCAGAATCGTTTTTTTTTTTATAATATAAAATAATTCCAAAATCTATCCAATAATGCCTAATCTAGCAATGCATCTCGTGTATCCCACCCAACTACTGTATCCTGTACTTAACTTATAATGATTTATCATTGCATTCAAATGTAAAGTACCATACAACTAAACTATCGTAAACCAGGTGATCCCATGATAGAAAGTGCTATACACTCCTCACCATTATCTTGTCCGAGGAGCGAAGCGACGAAGGACGAACTTCCACCACCATTATCTTATCGGCTTTTTTATGTTAAATTGTATCCAAAATTATTTTGATAAATACTTGAAATGAGACGTTAAATATTTACCACATTGTACTTTGACGTATAAATATCTTAATGACAAACTTAAGTTCTAAACTAAAATGTAATTTTGTAGTAGGGGATAAAATTAGACCAATTATTGAATAACTTAGATAAGTTCCATCATTGATTATAAATATAATCAATAGTATTTATAATCAATGGTTCCATCAATGGAAGGATGATTTAATTATTGACATTAGATAAACATGAAGATAATGTATCACTCAAGAATGAGAAAGTTTCCTTCTCTAGTAATAATATTATAAACCAGATTGAAAGTTTATAAGGAAGAGTTTACTAAAAATAGTAAACTTATGATTCGCCGCATATGTGTAATAATTAGGTGTACTGAAATTTCGCAATATGTAAACTTTAAATAATAATTTTTACTTTGATTTAAACTAGATTGATTTGTCTTATAAATGAGTTGTAATTTATTTATTTGTATAGAACTATATAAGCTATTTTTCTTTTGTCGTTTCACATACCTTAATACCTAATCTATTTTGAAATCATTGATATGGACTAATCTTATATTACATAGTACAACTCATACTAGACTGTATAAATGCAAGGTTATTTATTCAGTGTATACAATTTATTAATTTGGGACACAAATCATCTCCAGCTACTTTTAATTAATATTATTGAATATTATACGATTATTAAAAACTCAGAATATGTATATTTTATCTGCATGGTATGGTGTAATGTAATAATAATAATACAAATAACAATAACAATAATAATAATAAAAATAACAATAACAATAATAATAATAATAATAATAATAATAATAATAATGATAATAATATATGATATTAAATTTTGTGAAGATATTATTTAAACATTTTTTTTGAAGGGACTTTATCTCTTAAATATAAATGTACTTTGGACATGAAAATTACATGGATAAAATTAACAATACAAACATATCAATGATTGATATCTTGAAGTGTAGAATAAGCCTTTTAATTTTTAAACTTTTAGATTTGTATGTATTTATCCACAATTTTTTAAATTATTTAAAAATATTAAATACATATTGTATAATATGCAAAATAATTAAAATTGAAATAGGTAATTCATGGTATATTATTAAACAAAACTTTCATGTATAAGAAATCAATAATCTTAAATATATTTGTAGGAATACATAGGAAAACTAGTTTCAGGTGGATTATCAATCGATAAACCACCTTGGGAATTGCATTTGTTATCTCAAAACGACGAAATAATGCCCGGAAAACGAGATGCAGTGGTTGTATTCCTCGCCCATAGGTGTTTAGCAGATTGGATATCTTTGGCTAAATTATTATGTACTTGTTTGTCAGATACAAAACCATATTACCATATTTCAGAAGTAAAAATTGAAAGTATAAGTATAAAGTAATTTTTCGATTAAAATTAAATAGTTAATTTATACATTTTAGAATTCGACTAAAATGCGATATTGGACGAGTGTAGCAAGAACTATAATGACTGGTCCTGCTGAACTATTATGGAAAATGATTTCTCCGATAAAAGACAATAACATAGTGGCTCCAGATCCCTTATCTTTGAACTATAACATAAGTTGGTCTTGTTTTCAAGGTGCTCTATCTAAAGTTAATCAAATCAATCAAGTGACTAAAACTCCCAACAGTTATGTAGTTTTGTCTGCTGTTGCTGGGTCATTACACATCATGATGAAAGTTATCGGGCTGCAAAAATTAGACAATATGAATGTAATTTTTAAACCTTTTTCCGTCATTATTTCTTTAGTTCAAATTGTATTTACTCTTATAATAAAGATTGTGTACCCTGTGCAAACTGGGAATGCTGACCATTCGTCTCCAGTTCTCATTCGTCTACCGATTGACATCGAAGGCGCTATTCCGAGATTGTGGTTTACTAAAAAGGCTATGCAAAATATGTATCAATCCGATCAAACTTTATTGCCAGCAATAGTTTCTTTGCTAATGCCACTTCATTCTTCAGGGACCAGAACATTGTTATCTGAACTGACAGATAATTTGGTAATAATTTAGTACAAAGTTTTTAGTATACAATGAAGAATGTATAAAAATGAGATATTTATTACTTTTCAGGCTTATTTGCAGTTTAGTTGGATATCTGGCCCAAGGTCAAGAATTATAATTAAAGGATCTCCATTAAAATCTGTTTTCTCAATATTACCTTCTCAAAAAACTATAGGTGTATCAGTTTCTGTATTCACATACACCGATGATATATTTATAAGCGTTGCAACAGATAGCGCGATTGGTGAAGGATTTGGTGAAACATTATTGCTTCACATAAAACAACAAATTGATCAAATGTATGAATTATTAAGATATAGAAGAGTACCTAAAGATTTAAAAAGTGACGTTTTAATATCAACTCGTTTCAAAGATTTATCATCAATTAATATCAAAGAAGTACATTTAATTAAATGATTATGTTTTACATAATTCATACGAATATTTAACTATGAAAAATTGTTTAGCTTGTAGTCAAAATGAAAAATATTCAAATACAACTTCAAATGGCTAAAGAGCTGGGTGACTACAATGACAATGGAACACGACGCGTAAATCAACTAAAAAGCGAATATTCAGTTTTATTTCGAGAATTACGCAAACGAAAACATACAAATAAAAGAAAACGTATTGTACAAAAATTCAACATTATGAGTTGTACGAATCCATTGAAAACAACGGTATTAATTTTATAAATATATTTGTACTAGTACCTATAATATTGTAAGATCAAGCCGAAACCATACACTTATTTTGAAACGATGTGATGAACAATATATTTTGACTTTTCATTAAAAATGCGATACAATTTATATGGTAGAGGAGTCACTTACGTCCTAAATTTTATCAAGGGAAGTAGGGGCGGATCCAGAAATGTTCTTGGGGGGGGGGGGCGCAGTCATATATATGATTAAGCTGTGTAAATTGTAACCCAGAACCTTCTACCTGCCGTAGAAAAATGAAAATCCAAATAAGGTAAAAAAAACTTTTATTTTAATTACTTGAACCAATATAGATTAACAACTTAAAAAATTAACAAATATAAAAAGTTAAGTATCATAATAATAAATAATTAATGCATTGAAACATAAAATAACATAATAAACTGGTAGAATACAAATGAAAAATACTTTACTTTTATAATACAAAATCAAGTTTTCTTTGTTTTTCTTTAGAAAATGTTTCAATTATATTTGTTATGTTATTTTCATTGTCAATATTAATATCTATAATATTTTAATACTTTAATATTTTTTAATACATTAGAGCTAACCCAGTTAATCTTTTCTCTCCCATTCTCATTGCCAATAATGGCTTAACATTGGAAAAAAGTTTTTTTTTGATATTTGGAGGGGGCGCACGCCCCCTTCGCCCCCTCCTTGGATCCGCCCCTGAAGGGCAGGGTACTAAGAAATCATTTGGTCCCTTGAAAACGTTAATATTAGTAATAAAACTACAAAACTTAAACTCTTTCAAAAATGCATTTTTCTGTATATTGTAATTTTTTTTTTCGTTGTTCATTATTATTTAATAAATATATCATTCAATATATTTTAATATGATAACTTACTGTACGGCTTATATATATGGGTAATGAAGATTATTATAACTCGTGCTTAATAACACGAAGAAGAAGAGTTTATTTTAATTTTAAACAAATATATGTTCATTTTCTCTAGCTTATCAAAATAAAAATTGTATATTTGTATTGTTTGAGTAAGGAGTCAAAAGGGTGTAAAATAAGGTGCATGTTAGATTTTATATTTTTGTCCTAGTTTTTTTATTTGTTATTTTCCTGTAATTTTTATATTATTTATAGTAATGCCTGCCACAATGGATATATTATATGAGATCATTATAATTTATAATTTACCTGTAAAATGTATTGCCTAATTAATATTTTTGTTTCGTGTATGTCTTTTTAGTTGAATTATGAAAAAGAAGAAACTAAGTCACTACATGCTACTAGGAGATTACAAGAAGCAACTAATATATTTATCGCACAATCTGCTCAAGATTACCGTCCTAAAATACACATTTGTAGGGGTACTGTTTACACCAAAGATAATTTTTTAGGATTACCTAAATTACCAAGGGAACAACTCCTCACCCAGATATAAATTTGTAGATTGAGCTAATATAGCATTTTTTCTTTAAAATTTAACCTTTTAATAATCAGCCTTAACACTTTAATGCTATTTAACTATGCTCATAAATAATTAAATCATCTAATATACACTTTTCAAAAATAACTGGGTAAACGATTTTGATGCTAAAGAATTCTATATGTCTATACGAGTGTATTACATTTAGAATCATACTCATTTAGATTTAAAATTAAATGTTAAGTACATGTATGTTATTTTCTTATAAAATATCCAACTTGTTGACTTATTGATATATTAAATTCTTTGACTTCCATTAGTAGGTAAGTAGGGTATTAGGACCAATTAATACGTAAATGCTCAGATCTTGAATTATTGATATTTAACACCAATAGTTAAATTTTAATAAATATTTTACCTTTTTACTATACTTTTTAAATATAATTAGATCTAATAATCTACTGAAAAGGGTACTTGGATAAAAGTCATATTGTTTCTTCTAGGACATTTTTCTATTTAATTATTTTAAATTATAGATACATCTTGCATCGAAAATGAATGTAATATTTTGCACTTTGTGCGTATATTATTTTGGTATCTAATGTTTCCTACTATGATATAATATATTTTAACTTAATTCACTGCTCATTCTTTAAGTGACTTGAAGATAATCATAAATTAGACGTACTTTACCATGTGAATATGGTCTTGTTATTTTTTATTTAAATTTAGTCTGCATTTTACAACCTACTTAAAGTAGGTAAATAAAAAAACTTGTCAAACGGAAAGTCGGGTATCAATACTATTTATAATGAATATGAGAATAATTAAGTAGGTTATCATTTATTATTTTATTATAGTTATGTAAAATAGAGATTGTTTATTGCGTTAATATAATTATAGAAAGAAATGTGATACTATGTTAAATATAATACAATATAGTATGTAAGGTCCCTGGACAAAAATGCAATACGTTTTTTAGTTTGTAACAATTGTTAAATGTTTAAATAAGTTTTCATTGTACATCTTTGTTAAAACATAAATCAATTTACTATTTTAAAAGAGTGTTTTCATTATTTGTTTATAACTGAGAAAAATGGTTAACTTTAATGTGGTTTAAGTCAATACAATTTTATGATAAAAATTGTCTTAAAAGTACTTAAGTACCTACATTAAGAGGATGCCAGCGTAAAATAAAACGTATGCAATGCTCCAGAGATGGCGTTGCGCGCCGTATCGGCGGCGCACGGCAGACAACCACGCCTATTATCGTCGACCGTGATGGTCCGCGTGCCGTAGTTTCGGGAAGGCACATTATTATTCCACGGATAGTGACATCGAACGTTTCATTGCGTACTTATATCGGCTAACATAATTATTATTATGAAGCACGCTGCGCGCTCGCTCTTCGATTTACGGCCTTTACGCTCACAGCCTACCTATTGACTAGAGCTCCTCTTAACTTTAATATGTTTATCAACACATAAAGCACGAAAAATTGCTCACAGCACAGCTTGATTTATATTTGTAGATTAATTATTTAATTTTTAAAATTAATGTGAAAAATGTATATTACAAATTTATAATTTTTTTTAGGTGATATTGTTTATTAAAAAACATTACATTTTTATTACTATTTTAAAACAATCGATAAAACAAATAAAATGGTACTTTGTCAGCATTCCCTGGAATTTGCTATTTAGTTGGGATTTTTTTTCTATATCACATTATTAAATACTCGTATAGTCTCCTAAAATGAAATATAACAATTTTACAATATTATTAATTACATTTTTAATTAATTAAGTAGGTAAATACCTACACTTCACTACCTACTATTTTTTTCTGGCTTCCTGTTCTCTCAAAATTCTAACCGGATCTCTTATGTCGCTAACTAGTGGACTGATCAATTCAGGCAGTAAACTTTCGTTATAAAATCTAATATAGTATGTACAAAATATGTATTGCAGTAAATTAATGTATTGATTAAGTAATTTACAAGCATACAGAATTAATTAAGTACTTACATATCTAACTGCAACTTTATTTTTGAGATCCAGAAGTTATCATCATATGATATAACTATATTATAATACCAATTATCAGTGAACATAAAAAAATAACATTTCGTTCTTTTTGTAACATGTAACTGGGTTTGGATTTGGTAATAATAGTCGTGGTTGGTTTTTAATGTAACACATTTTTGGTCGTCAATTTGGCAAAATGATACCTATAAAAGTTAGATAGGTATTACATTTTTTTATTTTATGTATAATGTTCCTACCAAGTAATGTCAAATACTCTACTAATAATAATGTCAATTAATTTAAAATTACTAAAATTAAATTCTTTGGATACTTTATATTCGAATACTCGACGTCTTATATTTTAGATTCTAAGTGAAGAGAAGAATCTTATGGTTTTACAATGATGTTTAAATATTTATTTGTTAATTTTTTTGTTGCCTGAAGAGTGAAGAACTATTTGCTTTCCTGAATCACGTTCAAAAGTTTCACTCAACTACTATGTAGATCAAAAATCACATGTAGATAGTACTTCGAGAGTTAATGAAGCTCTTGTCTTAATAGTTTGTCCAGATGAGAAAAAAACTGCCGAAAATCGAGTAAAAACAACGAAATTCGCTGTAAACGACACTTTTATTAAATCGACTTTAATAATTACGACATAATTCCAAAAGTAATGTTGCTCGAAACTTATAATTTTCACCATAATTGACGTCTTACTACAAAAATGTTAAAAAGTTTCAACAAAATTTGACAATTATTGAGCTAAAAATATACATTTGAAGATACACGTTTCGTTTAAGTTTATTTATAATGAAATTTTTAATATTTGGTGAAAACTTCTGAAAATTAAAATGACTTTACTCATACACTTTTTTAACAATAGGTACTGAAAAAATTTCAAAAACCGTGATTCAGAATTTTTTTTATAAGCGTTTAAGTAAATTATTTTATTATTTTTACATAGTAAACTGTTTTTACGTAAATTTTCAACATTAAATATTTATCTGAAGAAGTATTGGTCGATGCAATCATAATAAAACTCAAACAAACACAAACAAAAAAACACGTTTCGTATCTTTTGGTTAAAAGAAATGTATTCTTTGTCAAACGCAAAAACTTCAGACAATTTTGAAATATATATAACTATATATACTTTATTTATAACTATTAGTTATTAACTAAAAAAATGATCTACTATTCTTTTTTGAAGTTGAATACTTTCACCCCTATTAACTTAATCGAGAAGCAAAGAATATCATACGGAGCGAAGAACGTACTTTGCCCCATGGTATATTCTTCGCTACTCGGATGTGTTAATAGGGATGGGTGTATTGAATTTTAAAGAAATTATAGATTATTTCTTTAGTTAAAAGATTCAGAGAAAAGCTTCAGAATTAAAATATACCGTTTGGATTTCTTCAAATAAATTTTTAAAGTTGAAAATTAATGTAGAAACAGTTGATTACGTAATAATTGTAAAATAATTCACTTAAACGCTTATAAAACGACATTCTTTATCACGACTTTTTTAAATCTTTTAAGCATCATTAGTTAAGTATATGAGTAATGTCATATTAAGTTTCCAAAGTTTTCATCAAATATTAAAAATATACCGTTCATATACTTCATCAATCTTCGACTAATTTTCGGAAAATTTTTTTTTAAGTTTTTGAAGTTTTTATGTTCGGCAAAAACATAATTTTTTGTATAAAAACTACTCAAAACATCTTGTTCTATCTGTATTCAAAGTTTCATTATGTTTGGAACGAACAATTTTTTTAAATAAATTATTTAAGTTGAAAATTGACGTAAAAACAGATTATTACGTAAAAATGGTATCATAATATACTTAAACGCTTATAATAAAAAATCTGGAGTCATGATTTTTGAAATTTTTTCAGAATAGTAAGAGAAGTGTATGAATAAAGTCATATTACATTTTCAAAAGTTTTTGGCAAATATTTAAAACTTTATTAGGGATAAACTTTTGAAAATCAAGGTATTTTCCAAGTTCTATTTTTCGTTTAATAGAATAACACGTGGACTTGACTTTGTTTACCCTATAAATTCGAGAGGTAAAAAACACTAGGACTTAGTGTTGTTTACATCTCTGTGTAAGTGTAATGCTACAGTTGTAAGTCTAGTGAACTGATTTTGAACTGTATTATTCATTGTTATAACTTATAACTTTTGGTATTATTTATGACACGATTGTTGTTGTTATCTGTTTGATTTGTAATGCATATATGTGCACGCGCTAATCATTTTCTACTTTATTAAACATTTCTGATGGCGAGATGGCCAGTTCTCGAGGGAGAAAAATCTAAAATTTACTTATGTCGAATGGTGAAAGTTCAACAAACAAAAAAAAAGGTAAGATATTTAATATTTAATAATAATTAATATCTAATAATTCAAAGATGTTTTACAACAGCGATTCTCAACCGGGGGGTCGCCTACAATTATTTTAGGGTCGCCAATTCGTGTGGGAAAAATTGTTTCACTTAGAATCTTATAATTAAGAGCCATAAATAAAATAAATTAATACTTAATAAATAAATTATCATCGTTAAATAAAGAAAAATTAATTGAGTTGTATTCAGACAAAGGGTTGGAACAAATTTTGAATAGTGATAAAAACGTAAGTGAATTTTGGATAAAAATTCAATATGAGTATCTTGCATTAACAAAGGAAGCTTTAAAAAAGTTAATTCCTTTTTCAACGACATACTTATGCGAAGCATGATTTTCTACGATGACTACAATATTAAAACTAAATCGAGAAATCGGCTGGATATATCGCAAAACAGTGAGAATAAGTCTATCCAAATCTGTTGAGCCAAGGATTGACAAAATTATTTCAAATCAACAACATCAAAAGAGTCATTAAATTCAAAAAATTGTCAAATATACATAATATACCTTTTTTCGTAAAATGTATACACAAATAAATACAATGATAACAGTTTGTTCAGTTTTTTAATGCTTACATTACAAAAGGGTCGTTAGACATCTTGGTGACATCATAGAGGGTCGCGATCTCAAAAAGGTTTAGAACCGCTGTTTTACAACTTAACTGACTTGACTTGCTTAAACCGGCCATATGTTGCGGTTGCACTGTTAAATAATATTTGCCCCACAATAGATATTTATTTATTTTATTTTATAATATTTTGAACTTCAATGATTCATTTTTCATGTTTTTGATTCTTTACCTTTACGTATCTATTGTTTCGTTTCTGTAGTCAACTACAACAGTCATTGCTGTGTCCGTCGCACAATGTTTTAAAACTGGAAAAAGCTGGCCGATATTAATTATTACTTAATAGTTATTTCTACGCCATAATAATCAAAAAAGTATTGGATCATTGGTATTTATTTAGTATTGGATTGATTTTTAGATGTCTTCTTACTCAAATCTGTTATCACCTTTAAAATGCACCCCTTTTTGGGGGATTGATGGTCTTTTTCATATCATGTAATTTATGTTATGGCGTATCGATATTTACAATATGCAAATTAATTGGGAAGTCAGTAGTTATTACTCCAAATATAATGCAAATACATCATTACCTAATCGTATATTATTAGTTGTCTATTAAAAATTTTAAAAACTGTATGATTTTACAATTTGCTGTGTTTGTTTCAACCGATTTCATAATTTTTTTTTTTTTGTGTTATTAATCAATAATTCTACAAATCGGCTATTTTCAAAATTTTGAATTTTTTTTTTTGAAAATTTTTTGAAAAAACCAAATTTTTTTAACAGTTTTGAATTTTGGATTTTTTAACTATGGTAAAAAATGGGCTATAAGTCACATATGTTAAAAAAACGGAAATTGAATATTTGCAATATATTTTGAGTAATAACTACTGACTTTCCAAATACTTTACATACTGTATGTCCTGTACTTGAAGTCCGAGAACCCAAATTTGATAGAATTTTATAATAATTATTTAAAAAAATATTATTTTATGATGTTACTATATTAATAATATTACGAATATTTTAATTGAATTAAAAAAATTATTAACATTAATAATGTTATTAGTTGCTGACATAATGTAACATTATGTCCTAAGTATCTCGGTTATATCCAAACGTACAGGTATACAGCACTACTTCCACAAAAGATACATTATTTTTAGAAATTATCAAAATTTAGTGTTTTAATTTTGTAAATGATACTTATAATAAAGTACTAAAATTTTGAAAATCAATTCGTATTAGTCACGGAGAAAAACAAATTTTTAGATGAAAATAATCGAAAATTTGACTTCCTGTAAAATTACTATTTTATGATATGGTGTTCTTTACCTCCGGGATATAGAATTAAATTCTGAAGCTTTTCTCAGAATTGTTTACCTAAAGAAATGATCTATAATTTCTTTAAAATTTAATACACCCATCCCCATTAACTCGTCTGAAGAGCGAACGTACTTTTTAATTATCATGTCTAATATTTATATTTTAAAATAAATAATTAAGTATATACCTATTTATTAATTTATGTTAAAATACTTATGTACATATTTTTTTACAGACAAGAAACTTAAATGTTATTTTGTTAACATAATTGATTATCTATACATTGATCAAAATGGAACATATTGGTTGATAGCATCATGTCGATATTCATATTTTAAATTTATACATTTATATAATATGTTTTTAAATAATCATTTTTTATATGTGCGAAGTAATTATACAGTTTAATATAATAATATTTGTTAACAAATGAAAAACATCTATATTTATACTCAATTAAGTATAGATATTCTTGTTGACATTAAAATTAAAAATGTAACATCTGATTTAAGGACTGTTACAATCAATTACTCCAAGTACAATATTTTCTCGTTCTATTAATTTATCTGTTAATTCTACTGAACTTTGTAACAATGTTAAAAATGATTTATTCAATTCGGTTTTATTATGATATAATAACATTAAAATAGATCCGCTTTTGATATGATCACCTTCCTTAACAAGTAAATGAACTCCAACTGCTGGATCAATCTCTTGATTAGAAAACTGTCTGCCGGCACCCAATTTGTTACACACTTCAGCAATAACCATACCATTTATGTTTTTCACATAACCTAAACAAAACATCTATTATATTTTGAATCATTACAATTCTAGTATCTAAATAGAGTTTAGTTAATAATGTCAATGCTAAAAAAGCCGATAAGATAATGGTGGTGGAAGTTCGTCCTTCGTCGCTTCGCTCCTCGGACAAGATAATGGTGAGGAGTGTATAGCACTTTCTATCATGGGATCACCTGGTTTACGATAGTTTAGTTGTATGGTACTTTACATTTGAATGCAATGATAAATCATTGTAAGTTAAGTACAGGATACAGTAGTTGGGTGGGATACACGAGATGCATTGCTAGATTAGGCATTATTGGATAGATTTTGGAATTATTTTATATTATAAAAAAAAAAACGATTCTGAACGAAGATGAAGATGTCAGCCTTAAATTGTAATACATATTTTATTTTAATATCCTAGATTGGGTTAAATTTACATTTGTCTATTCATGTGACTTCTGCTCGTGAGCATTGGACAAACCAGGATGTGCATAGATAGGGCGTAGGTAAATACCATATTATTTGCCTAAATGCACTATCGTGACGGCACCACCCGACCCCGCCGTCCATATATGCTGAATGCTCCGTGGCTACGTCTATTTAAATATTAATAATTAATAATAATATATAAAATCCGCATGTTTATGGAACTGATACACACATTAAAATAACTGGAAATTGGAAGTTAGTAACGTTCTATTCAACCATGTAAAGGTACGTTATACACCTTGTGTTTACAATCTACCAATATTTTGTATAGAACAGCTGTCAGCTACTGATTATATTATAATAAACTTAATCTATTTAATTATCTTTATCAGCTGTGATATTACATAATATTTTCATTTCTTATCTTTGAATACAAAAATTTTTATACATTTTCAACTACAAAATAATTTGCAAATATTCGTGATTTTGACAAATTTTGTCGATTTTTGAACTTCAACTGCTTATAAAAAAAAATTGTGCCTATGTATTTGAATAATTTTTGAATCACTCTTAGATCAACTTATTCAAAACCTTCTATTACATTTTCAAGCGATTTGGTAGGGCCAAAAAATTGTTATCGACTTTTATAAAAAAAAATCTAAGAAAAATCGAATTATTCAAATGCCTATAAATAGCTCAAAAATAAACGAAATATTTTGAAAATACAACTATGTAAAGAAAATGCCTATTTAAACATTTTGTAAAAGTTTTAAGTTTCTACGACCTATACTTTTTGAATAAGAACAAATATCAAAAATCAATGATGCCTAAATTGTTATTTTACGCGATTATGTGAAAAAATTGTAATTTCAAACACTCATAAAAATTTTTGATTTTATTCCAGTGCAAATTTTTTTACAGATAATTGAAGGAAAACGTATGTCAAACTTTGTACCGAATTTACAATTCTTAGTTTTGAATACTTAAAATTTTATGAATTTTCAACTGCAAAATACATAGCAAATATACATGATTTTGACGAATTTTGTCAATATTAGCACTTATAAACGCTTATAAAAAAATTTTGTGCCTATGTATTTTTATAATTTTTGAATGGGAGTTAGAACAACTTATGTGGACCCTTCTATTAAATTTTCAAGTATTTCGTCCCAGCTACATTTTTTTTATCAACATTTATAAAAAAAAAAATAAAAAAAATCGAATATTTCAAATGCCTATAAATTGATTAAAAATGAGTGAAATCTTTTGAAAATAAAATTATATAAAGAAAATGCCAATATAAACAACTGATAAAATTTTCAAGTTTCTACAACTTATACTTTTTGAAAAAAAAAACAATTAGCAAAAATCGTTTGAGGCTAAACCGTTGTTTAACGTGTTTTTGTAAAAATTTAAATTTCAAACACTCATAAAATTTTTTTGTCTGAATCCGGTAGAGTTTTTTTTGCAGATAATTGAAGAAAAACTAATGAAAAACCTTGTACCAAATTTTCAAAACTTAGTTATAAAAGAAAAAAATTTTACGATTTTTCAACAACAAAATTATTTGCAAATTTTCGCAATTTTTACATATTTCGTATAAATTGGAACTTTGAGCACTTATAAAAAAAAATTGTGACTTACGATTTTGGATTTTTTTTTATCAGTTATGGAACAACTTATAAGAAACCTTGTATTAAATTTTCAAGATTTTCTGGCAAAAAAAAAAAATTTTATCGTTATTTTAAAAAAAAATACTTAAAAAAATTGAAAATTTCAATTGTCTATAATTAGCTCAATAAAAGTCAAAAGTGTTCAAAAATTTTACCACGTATAGATGATTTCAATATAAACATTTGGTGAAAATTTCAAGTATCTACAATTTTTGGTTTTTGAGTAACGGCTAAATAAAAAAATCGATTTCGTCGAAAACGGGTTTTGCACAAAAAGTACCGGTTTTTCCTCATTTTTTGTTTGTTTTTCCCGTGGCATTTGAAAACTTTTGGGAATTTTCACTTGTGACCTCTCTAAGGTACCTCCGATATTCGTTTTGCCACCGAAAACATACCCTGAAGTTCAAAATTGAAGCATTATTTCGAGTAGTTATGGTGTACACAGACACAAAAACAAAAAAAAAAAAAAACAAAAAAAAAAAAAAAAAAAAAAAAAAAAAAAAAAAAAAAAACACACATCATAGTAAAATCAATACATTCTTCACTTCGTTCAGAATCTAAAATGGTCATGGAAGAAATGTCCTTCTAAAAATATGTCCATTTATTAAAGTGGTCAGCTATTGAAATATACATATATGAAAACCTCTAGGTACTAATACGGTAAATGTTATGATAAATATGGAATCATAAGATTTTCCGTGCCAACAGTTACACGGCATTGAAAAGAAAAAAATCAATTTGTGGCAATCAACTTTATGTACCTAAATTGAGTTAAAACTGCCCTAATATAACACTTTAAGTTTGTAAAACTTGTGCAATTATGTTATAAGATGGACTCGGAATATTAAAACGAATATTAAACAAAAAAAAAAAATCCAAATGAAAATCACATTAGTACGCATCTCTCAAGAGTGAATAATAAATAAAGAGTAACTTTCTATGTTAACATAGATTGGTTAATAAATTAATTTTATCATCAAAGCCTGATTAAACGATTCGTAAACCTTAGACGATGGAAAAATTGCCTTTCATAACATAGGCACTTTTGAAACCTATTTGTATGTTCATTTTTTTCAAGTTTGCATATTATGTACCGTATCAATTATTATATATCTGTGAATACTAATTATTAATGTATGTTTTCTTTAGTAAAATATAGCTATAATTTAATGATAATTATACTATTACTTTATTTGTATATTTGTTTTATTAGTAACATATAACTTTTAATTTTTGAAATTAAAAATGTTTGAATATTTTAAATTTATTTAAATTTATTCAACAAAATTACATATTAGACAATAATTTATTTTCATTAATTGATTTATTAAATTAAATTAAATTAAATTAAATTAAAATTAAATTAAATTGTTTTTAATTAATAAAGTGTTAGAAATGTTACAGTTACAATAGAATTATCAAATATTTAGTTTTATATAATACAGCCAAATTCACTTATTACGATATTCACGGACATAGAGTAGAATAAATGGTTTTGAATCTTTTGGTTACAAAAAATGTCTCTTTGTCAAACAAAAAAAACTAGATAATTTTGAAAAAAAAAAATACCAATAATTAGACAAAAAATGGTGAAATATCTGAACATTATATCTTGATCCTGAAGCATTCCTCAGAATCATTTAACTAAAGAAATGCTCAATCATTTCTATAAATTTACACCCATCCCCATTAACTTGTCCGAGGAGTGAAAAATACTCCATGAGGCGAAGTACGTACTTTTTTTTAATGATTATTGAATTAAAATATTTTTTTAAATAGTCCTCGTGAGAACTGAAATTAGCATTCTCCATTCAAATTTGTTGGTTACACATTTGATTTCATCAATCAAAAACTCATAACTATGTGCACTTTTTGGCTAAAAGATCTTAAAAGTCTAAAAACTAATGGTTACAACAATTTAAAAATCAATGAGACAACGACTTCTCTTAGAGAGCGATTTCATTTAAAATTCACTAGAAGTAGTTTATATAGAATTTATCAGAAGATTTAGTTTATTTTAAAATTAATAGTGGATTTATTTATCAAATATTGTGATTGAAAATTCTATACGTTTAGTACCTGTAAATAAAGACTTGATCTCGATGTTATGTTTGGCCATTGGCAAAACAGAAGTTGTATTTCCATAACAGAGTTCATTCGCTATCCTCTCATCAACTCTTTGTTTGATTAACATTTGTCTAAATTTTTCTAAAGCTGTTCCATTTCTTAACGACTCTTTTATACGCAAACGGCCTTCATCCACAGAGTTTACTTTTTGTGCCATTTCTAGCAGATGCCCACCTATTCAATCAAATTAATAATAATTATTCATCAATACCATTTAAATAAACCTAGTTATAAATACCAATTGTTTCAACAAGGGTCTCCAAGTCTCTTGGACCTTCTCCTTTCAAACAATTTATAGATTCTAATATTTCCAATGAATTTCCAATATAGTTACCAACCGGAGTTGACATTCTGGTCATTATCGCTCTGCATTCGATATCCATCAATTTAGCAACACAAACCTATAATTTTATCGTAAATTTAATGCAAAATTTAGGTATTTTATATTTTTTCACACTTTCACAGTAATTGTTTTCAGCTATTGTACAAAATAAAAATACAAATACGTGTTTGTAGCCTTTAAGGCAAAGTTTGTTTTAGTGATATTTGTCAATAACACGAGGAATTTTATAACCCTCACAACCATAGGTGCTAATTTGGTAGTATTCAAAAGACATTATCATTATCATTTATCACGAAATCTACATTCAATAACATAAATAATAATAATAATAATAATAATAATAATAACATAAACGAGGGAGACCACGTCGAAGGTGGATGGACAGTGTACAGGAGACAATGATGGAACATATGCAATCAAGAGAAATAAACTGAGATATGGCATAGGACAGAGGAAAATTGAAAGAATTATTTTCAGCAGTAAAAAGCCTAAATGGCTTGTAAAGCTAAAAAAAAAATTCTTCATTTTTTTGTTTCAAATTCTTAAAAAAGTTAAACATTTTTTTTTATTATGAGCCTTATTATTTAAGCTGTTCTTAAAATTAAAACTAGTTTTACGTTATCCATTACATCTCACTTAGAATATTGTTCAAAGTTCAACTATTTATCATAATTTTTAAATTTATATTAACTATACAACATTTTCTTGTAACAAGTATCTTTAATTATGGTCTACCCAAATAACTAAACTAATACAGTTCACAACCAATATCTTATCTAAGGAGAAATATCAAAAGGAAAACCTCCATAAGCAGTCTTCTGCCAGTTTTTTTCCTAGTATTCCATGTTTGTATGATAACTTTCAGTTTTTCATTTTCCTCGCGGCCCATTTTCACTAATAGGTCGCTTTAATACTTTTTTGTTTCAACATTTTTTTAATCAATTAATTTTAAGGTGACCAGACATGTCTCATAAAAAAAGAGTACATACTTATATTTACAAATTATCTTTCAATGATACACAATCAGTTTATATTACTCCAAATTATACAAGATTTTTACTATAGATAAACCTTGCAAATTAAGTATCTATTGTTTATACAGATATTTATATAATATATTCTTAGGTACAATGTAAATGTATTTGTTGTCATGTAATTTTTCCCATAGTATCAGTTATATTATTGACCACGGTTTTAGTAGACTTATCGACCGTAGTAAAAAGGGTAACCACTAATCACAGACGTCAAACATTATTTAATACACAATAGCCACACAAGCTCCTTGGTGTCAGCATGTTCATTATTATCAACAAAGTACCGAACGATTTAACATGGCAAAGCACGTAGAAAATATCATGTTAATGTGTATTTTAATTTCTATATATGTCTCTATGTACCTACTTTTCGAATATTATTTGGGACCATAATTAGACAATTATGTACATAAACTAACAAATACACCATTTAAAATAACCTGGTAGAGATATGAATTCTTAAACAGCAATATCAAACAAAAAAGAAGTAGTTTTGAATTTCTTATAAAACGAGCCCGGACCAACGAGGACAACTATAAAAGAGGACAAATCCTCGTAAAAGAGGACATCTGGTCACCCTATTAATGTATACCTACTGTATATATTTACTTAATAAATTTTGTTCTTCTATGTGTATTTCTATTACAAATAAAAACAAAATTAACAATAATAAAACTTACAAATTGCTTTCCAAATATTTTAGCTTCATCGAGAGAGTGAAAAAAACTAGCAGATCCAACTTTTAAATCAAGCACTAAATATTTAATGCCAGCAGCAGCTTTCTTGGATATTATAGAAGCTATAATTATGTTCATACAAATGGATACAATGCGTATTATTCAGTTATAATATTTTCAATTTAAATATTACCGATAATCAATCCAGAATTATCGACAGTGGCAGTGACATCTCGGGCTTTGTAAAGAATGGAATCTGCCGGAGATAAATCATCTGATCCGACAATAAAACATCCAAAATCGTTTCCGATGTTTAATAGTTGTTGATTGTTAAAACTAAATGCAGACAATCCTAAAATAATTTATTGATGAAAGTAAAAAATACTACCCAGTACCCACTATTTAATTACAACTTATATCGTAAATGATTGTTTAAGTTTACTAACCAGGAATACTTTCAAGTTTGTCTAACGTGCCACCAGTAAATCCAAGTCCCCTACCGGATACCATTGGTATAATAAAATCTTCTTCGGAAGCCTTTAATGCTGGTACAAGGGGTATAGAAACCTTATCCCCAACACCTCCAGTGCTATGTTTATCTATGACTATCGCTGAAGATCTAAAATTCAATATTTCACCTGAATGTGTCATGGCCTTAGTCATACTACGAACTTCAGCATTAGTCATATCATTTAAATATAAAGTCATTAACATCGCTCCTAAAATTTAATTTTGTGTTTGAATCAAAATAATTCATACATACGGTATTAAGTGTATGTCAACATATTCATAGAGAAATTCTCAAATAAATCTTTTACCAATTTGGCATTGATCTATAGATCCATCTACAGTGCATTTTACAAAGAATTGCATCTCATCATCGGTCAGCTCTTTCTTTTGGCATTTCTTTTGAATTATTGATATAATATTCATTGTGTAATATTATTTACATCAGTTGATCAAAGTAAACGTGTTACAGCCGTTCCTAAAATATTATGTATATTTGCAGTTTTATAATTTGAATAGATAGGTAATATTTTCCTAGATAATAAAAAGTAACCTAGGATATAAGATTTTAGCACTGCACGTAAATGTAACAAACATAGAAATCATTTATCAAAGTTATGCATACATTTTTATCAATAAATATATTACATTTTTACAAAAACATTATTTAGATATATAAGAATTCGTATTTATTTAGTGAATGTTCAAAACAATGATATTATTTTCTAACTAAAATAAGATGAAGGAGCACATTACACCAGTTTATTAACTGAATGACGATAATATAAATAACAGAAAGAAATAAGTGTGATGAATAAACAAAATATTGCTATAAAATAGATCCATAATGAGTGCTTATCGTAATCCGTTTAATAGTTAGTTGAATTGGTATCTAATCTTAAAATCAATACCTAATAGAAATGATGTACGAAAATATTTATACAAGCATAATATGAATTAGTCATAAAATAAATTTTATGATGAATTTTAGAAATTTAAAAATAATAATATTTGAATTTTTATTATTTTTATAGAATAAATATTATCGATTTGTTCAAAGGTAAGAATATAGTTGTACGGTAAAATATTCTCCATAATTTTTAATTATTATTTATTAATATATGTTGCAATATGGTTTTATACGTGTATAATGTTTTAAATTTAATACATAATTATTCTGATAAAATATAATTTGTAATTAGTAAACAATTTAATAAGTGTGTA